>BSBM01000012.1:385000-985000 GCA_027924585.1 Larix kaempferi | reverse complement strand
CTTTCTTTTTCACAAATAGAATAGGTGCTCCCCATGGGGACACACTTGGCATGCTATATTTCTTTTCTAACAACTCTTGTAACTACATTTTCAATTCTATCAATTCTGGTGTACTCTTTCTTTAGAGTGTCTTGGACACTGGTGCAACTCCAGGCACGAGGTCAATTGTAAAATCAATGTCTCTCTTTGGAGGTAGTACCAGAATCTCATCAGGAAAAACATCCCTGAATTCTTGCAATACATGATAGTCCTCCAACTTAGGAGTTTCATTTTCTATTGCCTCCAAAACATGGGCTGCATAAAATTGACAACCCTTCTTAGATAACTTCTTCAACTGCATTATTGAAACCTTCCTAACAAAAATAACCTTTGGAATGCCTTTTACAGCCCTTGGGTTTCCTTCTTCGTCCATGCATTCAAATGTCTTGTTGTAGCAGTCAAGTTTAACCTTGTGCGCTTCTAACCAGTCCATTCCAATGGGAATATCATAGGAACCAAGTGGTAGAATATTCAGGTTTTCATAAGTGAATAACCCATCCATATCTAATGGACATTTCTCTACAATTTCACTAAATTTTCTCTTGGTTCTAGTGGCTAGTTGAGCTAACCATGATTTACTATGCTTTAATTCCTTAAAAGCACAAATCTCAACAATTTTAGGAGTGACATAACTGTGAGTAGATCCAAGGTCAATCAAAATAGAAACAAATTGCTTAGCAATCTTACCTTCAACTTCAACCACGGTTGATTGATGATCTTCCTGGTAGTCGTCTAGTGCTTCATAGATTCTAGGGATTGTCCTCACCACTTGACCCACAGTTTCAACTCCTTGGATGTTGTGAACTTGATTTTCATTTCCGTTCTGATGTGGACAATTCCTAAGCATATGATCCCCTTCGAATCCCCAAGATTGAAGTGGTTCTCTTGGCTCCTTTGGATCTCTTGGCTTGTCTCCCATCATTCTAGCGGGCTTAGTCACAACCTGTGATGGCTTCCTTTGTTAAAACTTCTCATTTTTCTTGTCCTTCCATGCCTTATTGAAATAAGGTTTGCTTTAGTTTTGATCATAGCAATACTTAGCTTTGTTCATTTCCTCCTCTAGAGTTCGAGGTTCATCAAATTCAATCCTATCTTTATATGAATGGGGTAGTCCACTTAGAAAACGTTGAATTTTCACCTTATCGTCTCGGATATACCTGACATACTTCAATAGCTCCAAGAATTTGTTTGCATATTCTTCCATGGTCAATTGTCCCAATTTCAGCTCATGGAACTCGTTAATCTTATCATCATAGTACCTATCAGAGAGGTACTTCTACTTGTATTAATTATTGAACTGCTTCCACACAATCTTCCTTTCATTGATATTTTTCACTTACCTGAGGTGATCCCACCATACAGATTCTCTTCCATTTAAGTTGAAGATGGCTACCCTTTCCTTCGTATTTCCATATTAGTCTTGCAGTTGGAAATACTTTCTCATCCCAAGAAGCCAAGCTTCAGCTTCTTGACTAGATTTTACCTCTCCATCAAATGTAGGAGGTTTTGCCTTCTTAAATTCCCCATGTGAATTGTTCTTGTAATGCCTCTTCCTCTTACTCATGCGAGATGAAGATCTTGAACCTTCAATGTATTCTTCAGAGTTGGATGAACCACTAGAAGAGATTTCTGGAGTATATGTTTTGTCTCTAGAAACTCTTCTTGAGCTATTGGATCTCTTGCAGGAATTTCTCCTTGAAATACTCCCACTCCTTTCTGGATTTGATGTCTGATGCCCAGAGTTTATTTTCCTTTGGATGTCTCTCAAAATCTACATCATGGTGGCATTCAACTGATTTTGTTGTTCCTGAGCTTTAATTATCCTTTCATTACTTCTCCACAACTTTGCAACTCCACCCTTAGGCTCCTCATGGTGGCTGCAATATCTGGGGGATTTCTTCTCCCATTGGATTTTGTTTCAGCATTCTCAACATGCATTTTCTCCCCCATGGCATCTGTCTCGGGCTCATAGGGATCCTGTGCATCATCCATGATGTTGATCTTCTTCTCCCAACCAAGACCAAATTTTCCAAAATGCACTATGTGGAATGCTTCCTTTGATGTGACTATGATTCTACAAAATGTGTTCATAAACACAATTGTTAGTTGCATTATATTCTCAGAAATTCATAAAATATTTGCATGCATTTGGGAAAACCCTATATTGACAACTTTTTCAAATCATGGGCTTTTCTCACAATCAATGACTGTCTCAGGGGGACGACAGGGATCAAGGGGGTTTCCCCCTTGTGGATTTCGCTCAATCTGGCGCATAAGTTCAAGGCCATTTTTCAATTTTAGGCACTTGAAAAATCCCCTTGGAAACTACTCAACTTTCTTGTTTCAGCGGACTTTTGATTTCTCCTCCGACTTGTTTAAAAGAAACTTGCGATTTTACGCCGATCGACAAACTCACCCTTTTCCACCTACTGTTTCGGTGCGACTTGGTCTTTGTCTTCGATCGGCGCAACTCACAATTTTGCGCTGAGCATTTCAGCACACTTCGGAATTCTCTATGATCGACAAAATCACCTTTTTCCACTGACCGTTTCGGCGCACTTCGGAGTTCTCTCTGATCGACGAACTCACCTTTCTCTACCGACCATTTTGGCGCACTTCGTAATTCTCTCCGATCAACGAACTTGCCTTTTTCCGTCAACTGTTTCGGCGCACTTCGGAATTCTCTCCAATCAACGAACTCACCTTTTTTCGTCAACCGTTTCGACGCACTTCAGAATTCTCTCCGATCGGCGAACTTGCCTTTTTCCACCGATTGTTTCGGCGCACTTCGGATTTCTCTCCGATCGGCGATCTCGCCTTTTTTTGCAAACTGTTTCGGCGCACTTTGGAATTCTCTCCGATCGGTGAAATTGCCTTTTATCGTCGACCGTTTCGGCGCACTTCGTAATTCTCTTTGATCAACGAACTCTCCTTTTTCCGCCAGCTATTTCGACGCACTCGCAATCTTGCGCTGATTCGACAGACTTAGAATTTTTCCGCTGAAACGCCTTTTCGGCGAATTTCCCAATTGTTTTCACCGAAACACATCGGTGACCTTCTACTTTCTTCGTTGACACATACTTAGCAGAAAAACTCAAAACACTTAGAAAATTTTGAAATTTTTCATTCTTTCTTTGATGATCAATGCTCAACAGGAGGTGATCTTACCTCTGCAAACTATTCAACTTAGCCCATTTATGCTCGATTTTTTAATCTGTGGCTTTGATACCACACTTTCACGTCCCCTCTCATCGATCTAGTGTGACGGGGAGAACATGATGCAAAGGATGGGCATCTAGCCCAATGGTCGTTAACAAAAATCCATTGAAAATAAAAGACATATGCAGATGTATAAATGCGAGAAACACAGCGGAAGTAATTTTCTACTACACATCTAGCATGCATTCAACATATTCATAAGAATCGTCAAATAAATAGATTTCATAATTAACACAAAAGAGTAGTTTTCTTGAAACAAAGTAGTCCTGAGCAACTGGATATGCAACTGCAACGTTCCACCCAACCATAGGCTAATTGTGCTCATAAATATTTCAACACAACTACCACCCCCGAGATGGGCATGATTTCTACAAGGAAAAAGGGAACAACAGGCTCACACATAGCCAAATGCACACCAAAATTTAGCCAAGCCAATCCACCATTGGGTTTATCAGGATTCCAAGGAAATGGAAAGGAAGAATTGCTAAGCTAGTGAGCTCAACCACAAAGCTATTGGTACCTCTACAATATATAGACATCTTGGTACCCACAATACCTACACACACAACATAAGGAAGTATTCCCTGCACTGTTATACAGTCCCTAAGGCCATACCTTCCCTTCTAGTGTTCTTTAAGGTGTGTATAGAAAAGTAGTCAAGGTCCTTTGATATGTTTTTGTGAGGTTACTCTCTTCACTAGGTTTATCAAGCCAATTCTAATCCTCTTCCACTCCTAGCTTCTTACTCACAAATTCAACTCAAAACAAGGGTGCACATAACAACAAAACACAAGTGTTGGGCATGAAGAAAACATTTTTACTGTGGGATTCCCAAGATGGGGTTTCCATTAGTTTCAGAAATCGTGGGAAACCAAAAATGAAATGTTAGATGGGGAATCAACCCTAAGAGAGCAAATCGATTTCAGAAAACGTTTATGGGCAATTAAGGGGAAGAAACAACCTCTATAAACCCCCAAATCGTGATTCTCTTCCTCCCAGCCACTATGCAACACAAAAACGAGTTCCCATCTATGGAAAATGAAGTAAAATGATGGAAAACGTGAAGTAAAACACCCTATCTAGCTCAGTCTGCGTGAGGGAGCAAAGAACATGGGTGAAGAATGGCTTGGGCATAATTTTGTGGGTGTTTTCTTGCCTAAGAAGCCAAAATATGATTTCCCAAATTGATGGCTTACCCATACACGAAATTGGGTTGCCATACCTCTCCATTCCCAATGCATTAACTACCTAAACCAACTATTGGAAGAATTAAATGATTGGGTGCATAAGTCAAAATGGGTAATTGAGGGTTTATGGGTTCTCTTTTTGACACTTGGATTGACACTATTGGCTCAAGGGTTTGAACATTTTCCCTCCCTATTCCTTGTAAAAAGCATGCCCCCATCTCATGTTGCATTGCATAACTAGTTGTGGGTATTTTATTAAAAATGTGTATTTACATGATGTCTTAATTTATATTGTGCCTAGCTAGCACGAGAACCATAGGAATCGATTTTTAATTCCTGATACATAAAATGCTAAATCGATGGTGGGGCCTTGGCCTTGAGCTCCTCACCACGATTTCATAATGATATTTACATCATTTACAATTTTAATGCAATAGGGTCAAAATCGGGATATTACAAGAAGTAGAGGCTTGGACCCTTATGGATGCAAGTATATACCACCAACTAGATACGGAAGATATCCCTCTCTAAGTGGAAAGGATCCAACAGATAGTTTACATCCATGAATTTTTCCCAGCTACATAGCATTCTATTGCAATTAGTGCTCTTCATAAAGCTTCAAGTGACTTAGATGTCATAAATGATGGTTAATTGTTTGTTATTCCATACCTCATTAATGGTATTTTATCCCATGGATGACTACATACCAGACCCCTTGATAGCTGGGATTTGGAGAGGACTCAAAAGTAGATTATATTTTGTTGTCACATTATGTGTTTTCTTCGACTTTGATTTCTCTTTCTTGTTTATTGTTCTCTCTATTATTTTAGGATTATACTTATATATTTTTTCAAGTGATGCATCAAACATTTTCTCACTATATGTACCATACATGTTAAAAAAAATCTAGTACCAGTGACTCTTTTTTTCCACTGAGGATATTAATATTATTTTTATTTTTATTTCGAACAAGTCACCTATAAAGATTTCAAGTAATATTATTCCATTTAGTTCAGATTCCAAACAATCTATCCACTAACTATTCCATTTCATAAATTCACATTAGTAGTAATATGTATATGAGTTAGGAAATTGTGGAAAATTTTATTTGTTTGAGGTTAACAAATTGCAGTTTCAAAGACTCATATGCTACATGCAGTCATTATTAGAGCTACTGTAAAAATTGATTTTATATATATATACATATATATATATATATATATACAGCCCCATATGTGGGTTCAAATATGGACATGAGACCACACGCAATGCGAGACGTGGCAGGATAAGGACGAGAGGAGGTGTCACAGGATGGTACAACACCTAGCAACACTCCGATTGGTTAATTTTCGAGCATGCGAGGAAGGTGGTATAATGCGGTGAAGGTTGAAGGAAGGCTGCGACATTTAAATGGAGGTGAAGTGTGAGAAGGGATAGCAATGACAAGAAGGATCGGATGTTGCGAAAGAACGTGGTGATACATTACATAAGTGAAAACCAGCATAGAGGAGGCAGATATGGGACAAGAGATTGAGGGAGGCATTAAAATTGATCTTAATTGCAATTTAGAAGCAATGATGATGGCTTTAAACAATGTTAATGCAGGATATATGTACGAAAATATTAAATGGACAAGGCAGTGAAGGAAAAAGTGTTGAAGCAAGTAGAGGCTCCATGGGTGCAAAGAAATCTTGACATTGTTATGGTGCCCCCCTGCCAGCGTATGTGAATCCGCCATGGATGGAGAGGGCATAGTGAGCACATGGTTGAGGATTATGATCATGGGGAGGAACTTATGGAGGGGATCCCAATTATGGAGTAGGAAGAGATGCATAGGAGGGTGGAAGATAATGGCATGGAAACAAGGTTGAACCCTTACTAGATTATGAGGAAACTACTGGAAAGAACCATGATGAAGAGAGAAAGGTTCGGAGACCTAGTGACATGGGTCCTGACCAACCTCAAAGAATATTTTTTGAGGATCCTGGTGGACATGGAGGGGTCCCTGGACTTGGAAAAAGCATCATTCAACAATGACATTGTGAATGCGGAATCACCTCCAACTATCCCTATTCAGTCATCGCCATCCAATGAAGAGAATCCTTTGGAGGGAGGAACATCTTCTACGACAGGTGAGGGTTAAGAGTCCTGGTGTGTTGTTTAGTTTTTTGGGTCTTGTTTTGAATTGCGTTGATCAGGTGGGTTATGTTTTGGGATGAAGGAACTATAATGGCATTGAACCCAAAATATGGGATGTTTTTTCTTGGGTGGGTTTCAACTCTATGTAATGGTTCATTATGGAAGAGGGTTGAATATGTTGGAATACTGTGAGGCTACTTTTGGCTTACTTTTGGGGAATAAAACATGTATGGTGCCGTGGGGTTTGGGATATGAAAATCCAATGGATTCATGGGGTTTGGGGGGTAATGAGAGGGATAATCAAGGGAGAAGGAATGACATACATGCAAGAGGTCAAAGAAGATCGTTTTTTGTAATACTATGTACAACTTCTTCTTCTTCTTCTTCTTCTTTAATAGAAATTTCCAATCTTACTCACAAATATATATCTATATATATCTATATATATCTATATATATATATGGGATATGATGTTTAGGATTACATAGATCACTGATGGAAACAAGTAATAAATCACCCATGATTATTTGTGTGTCCAGTATGAACGAACAATAACCTTCCATGGATTGAGGAGATGCATATCATTGGCCACTTTGTTGTGAGAAATTTAGTTAATGTTTCAATCTCAAAATAATTCAATTACATAATGAAAATGGCATTTACTTAAATCAATCTAGTAGTGGATGGACCAGTGATTGGTTTTGTTTCTTGTAGTAAAAAGAACCTGTGAAGAAGATTTGATTCTTTGAGACTCCCTACCTCTAGTAGCTCAATTGGTCAAAATTTAGATATTCGTAACACATATTTAAAAAATTGTATATTCAAGATTTAATATACTTATGAGAGGTGATTAATTACATTAAAAATTGTTTTTCACTAGCATATTAAACATTTTTTAGACTGATAACATCTATAATAATAGGGGTTAATTAGAACTTGCAAGGGTGATGGATTGGAGCTATCACAAATTTAGCATGTCTTGAATTGATTTCACTTAGAATAGTGTTGTATAGAAAATCATTGGGAAGGATGTTGAGAGGTTAGTGAGAAGCATACAAACCTAATATATAGAATGTGTTTTATGGTCTACAATGAGTCACTCAATAAGCTATATATTGCATTGGAGTCATTTAGGAAGATGTACTTATCATCTTAAAACAAGAAACAACCTTTCTCGTCTTCAGAGTGTGAATAAAAAGGGGACTTGGCATTTGAACAAAGGGAGACAATTAGATATTAAATTTTGAACTCTTGAAGTGTTCACATAAGTGACATGTTTCCAAATATGATGTTTGTCTTGAGAAGCTCATCATTGAATATATTTGCTTCATGACAATTAGGATATGATATAACATTTATTTATTTTATTTTTTTACTAGGGGAGTCAACAACTGGGATGGGGTTGGTACTCACGTGACATGGGGTCCAGGGATCCAATCCCATTACCACTATATCCCTAGGTGCACCCACACACCAGACAGGAATGGGGAATGAGTAAGTCAAGGTGATTTGAACTCATGACCTCTATTTACAACATTTCCTTCATATCAAGTGAATCACTAGTTGAGCTACACCCCTATGGGATAGGATATAATAGATATTTGGGGCAAAGAAACCCTTCCATTTTTCGGGTAGTAGGTAGCATGGTTTCCAGTGATCATCATCTCAACTTTATTAAGGAGAGTAGGCTTAGGTTTAAATAGACATGGTTGTAATTGAAAGGAGTCAATGAAAAACAATAACAGGAGTGTATGTATGATTGATAATGTAAGTTGCATTGGGGTCGAGGTGTTATATATGTTCGCTTGGGTATTATACTAAAACTTTTGTTGTGCAAAACTTGATGATGTACATTCTGGTTATTTTTGTTTTGTTCTAGCATGCATGCTCTAGCCTTAATGTAATGTTGTTGAATAATTTGTTCTTTATATTTTCCTATATTTTTTAAATCTAAAAGGCAAGGACTGAGCTGCATGCAACTCTTGTTATATTAATAAACAGATATATTTTATACATAAGACTATTGTGAATGACTTGTTTAAATGCAATAGTACATTTATAAAGGCATGAAGGTTTGTTATAATATAGGTACATTATTTTAACATACTAATAATTTTTTGAGAGAATATTTTAACCACTCATTAACTTAGGAGTTGAACTAGTTGGGGAGAATATCTCAAATCCAACTAGATCTATGATATGGCACACGTGCACATCTATCTAGATCAAATTGGGTGCACTTCTCCATAAGGGCACATGCATCTAGAAAGTAGTTATCATCTATAATATTTAAATAAATCATGTTGAGAATCTCCTTGAACTTTTGGTTAGGGTCAAATTTGTTGTGTCCATTGTAGATACCACATAGAGGCATTTGCTCAAGTAAAAAAGCTATAGATTAGTATATGGTTTTTACTGGTTTCCTTTTGCTCTCCATTGATATTGTTTGCATTTTGTTTGTTCATGGTTTTCTTATATGAGACTCTTTGAGCCTCATCATATGGTATAAGACCATTGTATCGGAACCTGCTCACCCACCTTTGCACCCAAATATTGTGCCAACAATCTTATATCCTTGCCAACTATCTCCCTAGGCGCTTTCACACATTTCTATCCACTTAGTCTCATGAAAAATATTGATTTACCTTCTAATATACGTTATTTCTCTCCACACAACCTTAGATCACTGCCATATGATTTTTCATACCACTTATTTAAATGTGATTCTCATGTTGCAAACTTTTCGGTGGATCACCATTGACAAGCACACCATGACATGTCCATAATATTGAGACAAACCTTTGATGTACCAATTGTATTAGTGTTAATTGCATTCTCATATTCCAAAATTAGAACCATCCCATGTTGACCTCTATCGCCCAGTTGTAATGTCGTCCCTCAATTTTGTTGGTTTCCTAAAATTCTGGGTTTCCACGACATCATTTTTTTGTATTTTCTAAGGAGTTTTTCAAATATTGGTTTTGGTTTCTAACCTTTACCTTATCTATCCCAAAACCTGCCAAAATTTTCAATCCAGCTGACCCTTGCTCTCCACAATTGACATTATTTTTTCTCAAGCACGCTACACATTCACTCTACTCTTACTTATACAAGACATATCGTGGAGCTCTATTCATCACATCTTAGACATGTAGTCATCGCTTTGACATATCCATCCTCTTTCCAAGATATAAAATATTTTTCCCAAACTCGGCTTCAAACATGGTGATCCTCTCTACATCTATCGAGTAAACACTAAATCATGTTGTAGGCTCCAACCATTGCATTATTTTCGTGAGGAATTATAGCATGCATTTTTACTTATTTTTTAGACATCCATCTATGTACACCAATTGCTATTATGCATACATTAAAATCATTGGTGACCTTTGGTTGGGGATATCAATCAAAGTTCCCCCGGTCACTATTCTTTTTTAATTTCAGCTTAGTCCTCGATGGCTACTTCATAGGATCATTTCCAAATTCATATGATAGTTTATCTCTAGAAAGTTACTATTGTAAGTGTGTGGAGGCCCATACTCTTTACAGGCCACCCTACAATAAAATGAACACCAGTTAGAAGCATGATGAACATTCTCACCATACCTAACCAATAGGAAAATCACTCAACCACAATGTGCATTCCATTCTTTTTATTTTCTTTTCACACCTACTCAATTGCCATTAACTTCTCATTTTGCTCATTTGTCTTACCCTCTACCCATTCTCCTTTTCTTGTTCATTGTATCTTCTTTGCCAATATCTCTTTACTCAACCATTCGTAGTAACCTATGCGACTTACTATTCTCATTAACCCTAACAACAAGCACTTTCTCTCCCCTACATATCCCCTACAATCACCTCAACTCTAACACACAACATTACTTTTCATGATCACTTTGTCCTTGCTTTCCCTTCTACCATAGGAAGATCCCCCTTTTTCCAAGCTTCAATTCACCTTAAATGTTTCTCGTTGTGTGCATTCCAATATGTAGTTTTCCTACTTCAGTTCTACACTTGAAGTAGAATCCTTGCCCCATGCAGGAATCCTTTCTCGATATAAAATGAATTGTCCCTACTTTAGTTCTACACTTGATGTAGAATCCTTTCTCTATGCAAGAAGGATGTGTTTTCTCCTATAGTAACTCCATAGATCCATTATGTTATTTCCTTGGGGATTTGCTCTCGCATATAGATCACATTTTTTAGAAAGATGAATTATTGTTCCTTTGAGATTTTCTTTCCCACCCAACTCTCCTTCTCTTGGTTATGCTAGTTCCTTGGATATCCACTCTCCCAACCAACTCTCATTTTAAGCAAGATTTGCATTAGTTCCTTAGAGGTATGAATTTCCACCCATCTCTCCTTAAGTAGAGTTGGTTCCTTAGATATCCACTCTCCCACCCAACTCTCATTTTTGTCATCAACTTGGTTCCTTGGATGCCACCCTCCCACCTAGATCCTTTGGCAATCCATTTTTCACTTCATACATTCACTTTGACCACATTTTTGGTACAAAATTCCATCGAGTTACTGTAGCAATCCACATTGCTATCCTGATACTAATTTTGCATAGCACCAGTACATTTAAAAAAAATGCACACAATAGTTGTCTTCTTCGACACATATTTTATGTTCCAACTCTAACTCTTGGTGATTACATATTCATCAGTTTTCCAATTTACTATAGCATTAGCCCATTGATTCTCAACTTCCCACAACATTGTTGGACATGTGTTGTACTCTTCGTAGGTTACCAAATAAAAGGGACTCTAGGGGGGGTGAGGCCTCAAAATAAAATAAAAAAATTGGTCCATTTTTGGTCCCCTTTGTGCTTTTTTGTTCAAATGGGTTTTCAACCCATTGTAAACTAATTCCAATGAAGGAATTATGGTTGTAATCTAATCTAGGTTAATGGATTAGGGTTTTAGATTTTGCAATATTGTATTGCAAATGGTGAAGATCATACAATGATATAGAGAGAGAAGAAAGTCTCAAATAGGTTGGTTTTCCCAATTAAAGGTCTCTAAGGTAAATATATGCATATTGTGTGCCTTAGCCATTCTTATTTCTTGTATTTTAGATTTTGTGTGGTATTTATTTTCTTACACAAGTTTATCAAACTCTTCAAATAATTAGGCACTACACTTCCAAATTATTTGAAGTCCATCACACTCAACCAACACCATCTTTGTCGACATAGCGACTATCGACAGGGGTTTACTGCACACTGTCGTCAACAAACACCAACCCAAACTCCCTTACGCACCAGCCCAAAAAGGTGTTAACCCTTCCAGCAACACTCGCAAAGCGAATGAATTCTCACCCGAGATGCACAAGGGGGATGCAAGAACCAAGTTTCCACAGTGGAGTTTAGGACATGCATCAAACACAGTTCGCAACCATAGAAACCAGATATTTTGTCATTCACACTATACTACCATTTCACTATTCACAGATTCATCAACCGCAACATCAACACATTACAAATATTCGCATTAACATGATCTGATTAATTATTAGCATAAACAACGTTTACTAAACCCACAGAGCATTAAACATCCCATCAGACATTTTCATCCATCATTAAACAAAAACAAAGACAGAGATAAAAGCATAATCGAACATCTTCATGCATTCATTAAAACCTGCGGAATGACCTTCACAGAAACAGTCAATACATCATATTGCGGATACAAAACAGATCAAAACTCACAAAGTCGATAGCTATATCCATCAACGGATCTTCAATTACATCTCATGCCATTAGGCTTACAATCATTCTCCTATTTATACAAAATTACATGGTTACAAAACGGTCCACGTGACCCTTATCTAACTAATTAACTACTTCCGCGCTTCCGTGTTATCCGCGAATGACCCTTTCTTCCGTGAATTGTCCCTTTCACAGCTTGTCGGCTTCCGCACTTCCTGCGGACTAATCCCGTGCCAACAAGCCCCCAACACAAACTTGTGGCTCACCCTCGAGACACCTCAGCTGGACATCGCTGGTACTACTTTCTATCGTCATTGTGGAAAACTTATGAAGCTGTTCTTGGCATCTAGAGCTCGTTGTCATGTACTTCTCGAACTCATCCTCCAGTCTCTCGCAACCTTGTTCATCTACCTTGAACTCATCCTCCAGTCTCTTGTAACCTTGGTCATTTACCTCTTATGCTCTTGCTCTGGCACTTCAGGCTTGCTGCAACCTGGGGACAAGTTCGTCATTGCTACCAAATTGTGAAACGGGCCAACTTCTCTGGCACATCTATTTCGCACATTTGACAGTCCAGTGCTGGAGCCAACAGGCCTTCGCCCCTGGTGTTCTGGTGGATCGGGAAACCTCGACCCTTATAACTACTACCGCACTCTTAGACATCTTGGGTGAGGCCTCGTCTCTATCCCTTCAGAGTTTCCTTATTTCCTCCTTCGCTGGTTGTTCGTGCACCGTCGTCATTCTAGCTCTTAGCGCACTTGGGGTACTTCTGCTCAAAATGAAGTGCACCATTGCAACTATCTCACTACCCTTTTCCACAGCTTCCATGGGATTTCCTACTGAACTTCCTAACATTCTACATCTAACTTATAGACTCGCAACAGACAATGCACTATTTCCCCTCCTGGATTTCCTATACTTCGACTGGCGTTCTTCAACCCTGACGCCGATATTTATGCTTGCTTCTTGACACTTGCGTATCATCTGCAAAATATTATCCATAACTTAGTCGAATGTTTCATCATATCCTTTTTCCGTCTTCAAATTATGTCGATCCGCAGTAATCATACTCGGATTTGACTCCTGCGTGCTAAACCGTGTGAAGCATCGGCGAGCGACCTAGCTGGCCATGCTTACTGCATGCTTTCCACTTTGTATCATCATTGGTTTTTTTTTATTTTCATTCTGTGTTTCTCAACCGCTATGTGCCTGATCACGGCGATAGGGTTTCAACCGATTCCTGTTTACCAGCTTAAGAAACAGCGTGCCGTCTAAGCTCTTCAGTTGCACCGCACCTCCGTCAGTAACAAAATCGATAACATAGGGACCTTACCAATGCATATGTAACTTACATGGATGCTTAGCGAACTTACTGTTATATAGAATAATTGTATCCCCGTGCTGAAAGTGCTTTTGTTTAATATGGCGATCGTGCCAAGCCTTCTGTTAATCCTTTTCCACCTTCTGATGAAAGCCTGCGATGAACCTATCCTCATCGAGCTGTACTAATTAGGCCAGTAGTTCCTCCAGTGCTCCATCGTCTGTCATGCCGATGACAACTACAATCCGCAGAATGGGGATGATATACTCCATCAGCATTACAGCTTCCTGCCCGTAGACCAGTTTGAACAATGTCTGGCCCGTCAAGCTTTTGCAAGTTGTACGATACGCCCAAAGTATCGTAGGTATCTTCAAATCCAAATGATCCTGATTCGTGTTTCATACATTTGTGAGCGCATGCTCCAGGATTTTGTTAAATGCTTCCACTATTCCATTTGCTTGCAGATGGTAAGGGGTGCTTTTTCTGTGTTGTATCTGAAATTCCTCTGTCATTGTTGCAATTGTCTAATTAACAAAATGGGTCCCTTGGTCACTCATCAGTATTTTGGGGCACCCAAACCTGGTGACTACATTGTCGAAGGGGAATCTATCTGTTGTTGCAGCGAAGCAATCCTTTACTGGCATTGCTTCGGCCCATCGCGTCAAGTATTTTTTTGCTGTAATTATGTAGCGCGACCCTGTTCTTTTTCCTGGTGGGTTTATGGATCCCACGAAGTCAACTGCCCATTTATCGAAGGCCTGCAATGTCAACTGAGGTACTAATGGAATTTCCCTCATGATGGCTTCCCTATCCATTGACATACATCGCAACATCCCCATGCATCGTCGGCCACCATAGTCCTGCTCACAAAATATTTCGTGCAGTGGCGCGTCCTCCATAGTGTCCCTCGATGATCCCATCATGAGCTTCTGCAAGAATTCGCTCATGTTCACGTGGAAGGATGTATCGTCGAAGTATCTCGTCTGGCCCCATTTTATACAATTGTCCTGCGATCAATTGAAAGTCTTTAGCTCTGATGACTAGCTACTTCTTTTGGTTGGTAGTGAAGCCTGCCAGCGCTTCCCTTGTTGCCAAAAACTGAATGACTTGTTCATAATGGTCATCGACCATGCCAACCCTGAATAACTGAGCATCCGTCAATGCTCCTTGGCTCTTCCCCTGACTCAATTAGTGACAAGTGATCTGGTCCTGCATTCAGTTGTCCTGGCTTTACGATGATTTCGAAATCAAATTCCTGGAATAACAACAACCAGCGACAGATCTTCCCCTCCAACACAGGCTTGTTCACCAGGCATTTTAATGCTGAGTGATCGGTGAAAATCTTGAAGTGGCCGACGAGTAGGTAGTGACAGAATTTATGTAAGGCATACACCATCTCCAACCGTTCTCGTTCTATGGTTGTATAATTCTTCTCCACAGTAGTTAGATTCCTACTTGCGAAGGCTATCGGGTGGTCGATGTCGCCTTCTCCTGGTTGGGCCAAGATGACGCATAGACATGAACATGGAACTCCTTTGTCCAATATGGAAATGCCAATATAGGTGCAGAAACCATCTTCGCTTTTAATATGTCTACACTCTTCTGGCACTCTTCATTCCACTCAAACTTGGCATCTTTCTTCAGCAACTTCTCCATTGGTGCTGTGATTGCTGCATATCCTCTGATAAAATTCTAGTAGTAGCCTATGTGGCCCACATGGCTCTCAATTGTTTGACTGTCGTTGGTGGTGGGAGATCAACAATAATGGCAATCTTTGCCGTATCTACCAGCATTCCTTCCCTGCAGACAATGTGCCACAACAAGATCTCGAACGGAGCACAAAAGATGCACTTTTTCAGGTTCAATGAAATATGGTACTCTCAACATCATTCCATCATTAGACTTAGGTTTGCGACGTGATATTTGAACAACCCATATACTTTCCAATCGTCCATATATATGACAAGAAATTTATGAATGTATTCTTTGAACACTGAAACTACTAGTCTTGAAAAAATTGCTGGAGCATTCTTCAATCCAAATGGCATCACTGTATATTGAAAGTAGCCCCATTCTGTGACAAATGTAGTCTTATGCCGGTCTTCCTTCATGATTTTGATCTGGTGATAGCCTGGAAATCCATCCATAAATGAGTAGATCTCCCGACCTCCTACTCCCTCCAGCACCTCATCTGTGAATGGTTTTGGGAACGGATCGTGTAAGCATGCATCGTTCAGTTTCCGCAAGTCAACACAAATCCAGACTTCACCAGTTTTCTTGTCCTGAACCACCATCGAGCTGATCTACTTGGATTCTTCTATGGGTTCTATGATTCCTGCTTCCAACATCCTTTCAATCTTAGCCTGCACTCTCCCCTTGTGCCTTGGATTCAACTGGTTGGGCCACTGCTTGACGGGCTTTGCATCGGGTTTTAGGGGAATCTTCATTTCGCTTAAGTCCCCAGAAATTCCTTTCATCTCTGATAATTTCGTTGGGAACAGATCCTGAAAATCATGCAGAATATCCTTCATCTTCGTAATGGTGGACTCATCCCAATAATCCCCAATGCTTGCAAAATTTGGGTTCTCCTTCGACCCAATGTTTACTTTCTTGATCTTCAGCGGTTGCTGGAATTTGTCGGAAGGAATTTCTGGTGCCTCAACACTGCGACTACCTTCTGATTTCGACACATGCGTATCCCTCGGATCAATCTCATCATCCGACTCTCCTGTGATGTTTTAGCACTTCATCATCATTGATGGTGTCACAGTCCATCGAATTTCTAATGGTTTCTTTGTCGGTACTGCTTCAAATATCTTCTCACGGATCACCTATAGCGCACTATGGATGAATGGGTTTTCATCCGAGAAACAAAACATTTGGTTGAAGCGAAGTGTTAGTTGCTCCCAAGAATTAGTTTTGCATCCTCGTTCTGCTGCAACATACCAACTCCGTGGTACTTCATCCAAAGTGTGAACGAATGCATGGATCCACTCCTCTTTTGCTCATAATCTCCATTTGCTTTTGCACTCTGCCAAATGTACCTTTAGGTCGTTTCTATCGTCAAAATTCCTTCTACTACGTACTTCCGCATCGCCAAACCTATCCGTCATTAGGTGGCGACATAGTGGCCAGGTTTTGATATTAGACTTGTGCGCTTCCTAGCAGCGTGCAGGAGTAGCCTTCAAGGCTTCCTCCAAGGCCAATAAACATTGCAGTTTTGCCACTTTCTCCTCAAACTCAGTGATAAAGGTGCTTAGATTGGGAAACCCTTCATATGTTTGTAACGTGCACTCTCCTGTGGCTACCCATCGCAATGACTGTGTGATCCGGGAACACCTTTAAATAACACTTCATGCATCCAGTTTTTCCAATTCTTGAGCACCTCATTTGAATCCGACGATGTTGAACTGACACTATGCCAACCTAATTCACCATCTGCAGTAGGATTAATGTAATCCTCATATATGTTGTATACACTATCCCATCCCTCTGTAAATTCATCTCTGGCCGATTCAACATATCGCTTCCTTTCCACAACATCCAAAGGTGCGATGACCCTCATATCGCGATTCTCAAATGAAAATGTATGCTTCTTAAAGTTGATAACTGCTAGATTATCGATTTCCCAGTCGATCCCTAGAAAAGTTGGGTAGGGGATGGTATTGTATGCAATTTCAATTACATCAAAATCTGCATAAGACTTGAGGCCCTCAATATCAACGAGAAGTTGGTACACCTGACCAAGTGGAGTAACCTTACTCTGGTTTGCTAATCGCAACTGTACCGGTGACCAGGCCAACTTTGGTTTTCCCATGGTTTTCGATGTCTGCTTGGTCAGAATGTTGACATCTGACCCCAGGTCCAAGATAATTGAGTCGACATCAAAAGCTCCAATTTGTGTCGACATTCGCATCTCTCTCCCTGTCTTCCTCTTGTGTATGTGATGAACTCTTTGTTCCTACCGTACACCCTCTTGTTGATTCAATAGATTGGATATCTTTGCCAGCACATCCTGATCCTTTTCCAACTCAAGGAAACTCTTTAAGAAGGATTTTTAGGTACTAGCCTTTCCTTGCGACTTCATCTTGTCAAACGTTGGTGGCATGTAATAGATAACTTCTTCCTGAAGAGGTACTTGCCTCCTTTGTCTCATCGCCTCCTGCGCTTCCAAGCATATATCCCTTTTGTCCTCCACATCAAAAGTGATGTGTTTCCGTAATGTTGGTCGGACACTAGTTCATGGCTCGTCAACTCCTGTCACAGCTCCTCCTCGTGTCACCACTCCAACAGTCGCATGGTGTCTTCGATCCTCCGTCGATATCATCTACACAGTCCGTGGATTCTGATTCTGGTTCTGTGGAGGTGGTGGCGGATTCTTGGTCTTCCGCTTCGCGATGAGCTACAGACAGTCTTCAACGCTATGATCCACAGTGTTGTAATACGTGCACTGTTGTGGTGCTGAATTTGGGCAATCCCTCTGATAGTGCCCTTGCTGCCCACAATTGTAGCATATAATCGATCCTCTCCCTCGTCCAATAGCTCCTCCTTGTCCTGCGATAGCACCTCGACCTCTACGAAATCCTCCGCTATCCCCTCCACACAGTGGGCCATATGGTTGGTACTGTGGTTTCCCATAGTGAGGTTGTTGCAGTGGTCCATATGGTGGGTACTGTGGTGCCGGATACTGTGGTTGTCCATACTGTCCCTGATCACACTGCTGCGGCTGGTTATTATACTGGGCTGGCGGTTGGTTATACTGCTGTTGTTGCTAACCCAGTGCTTGTTCTTCTCCTGCCATGAAGTAAGCGACTGCAGTCCTCTCCTAGAGTAGGCCATAATCTCTGCATTTCTTTTCATCATGACCAATCGATTTACAGAACTTGCAATACAAGTTCTCTAGTTTCGACACCATCTTTTGCAGATATACACACTCTTCTGGTCGATGGCCTCTCGTTTGGCAGATACGACACCAAGGAAACCCTCCCTGAGTAAGGGTATTTGGTGCATCAGATTGTAAATACTCTCGGAAGTCTGGGCACTGATCCTTCTGGTGTCCCTCTATCCTACACCTGGTACACCAGACCTTTCGCGGGCGTCTTTCCCTTTCTTCATGTCATGCAATTGGATCGTCAATTTTTACAGCTGCACTTGTATACAATCCATACCCAAGCCAGTTTAGCCGATTGGTGAAGCCTCCAGCTTCATCGCAATCTCCAATGATTCCGCTTGGGTCGCAACCTTCTGTTGCATTAGTGGTCTATGGATGTGTGGTACCAGTGCTGCGATGAACCACACCTTGTGTTGCATATCATTTATCCTGAAGCTTACCTTTGCTATGAGTGTCTTGTATCGCTGATCGAATTCCCAAACCGACTCGTTTTGGTATTGCTTGATTTGTTTGAGCTCGGTGGCATATTGTGATTCTGAATTTGGCTTCTTGAATTAATCGATCATTCCTGCTTTGATCGGTGCTAACAACTTGGTTGGTGTTCCCATCGGAACCCTCGTAAAATTCATAAACCAATCCAGCACATGGCCCCTAAGGGTCGTCGCTACCTATCCTTGTTTAATCGCTTCATCATGGACCTGCTTCACGGTCCACACTGCTTCGCACAGAAACCAAAACTGCTCGGGATCCTCGGTCCCGTTCCCTTGGAAAGTGGGCATTTTTGTGTCATCTTCCATTCCGATGTTCCTACTGTTATTGTTTACTGATGCGCTACTTTTAGTGCTGCATGTAGGGAAACTTTGCAAATAGCTTGGGTTTCTTCCTGTATAATTTTGGGTAGTGTGCGGGCTTGCAGGTATGTTGTTACTTACGATTCGTCCCTCTTCTGCTTCTGGGTAGCCTGGTCACCGTCCTCGTCGCAATAGGGTCGATTTCTCCCTTGTGTTCCTATCTCACGGCCTTTTGTTTCGGTCCTCTTAGGATACTCTCTCTCAATCCTCCTCTTCTTCTCAGGACACTGGAATATCGCTCCACTCCTCAAGGTACCACACTCTTCGTCAACTTCCCATACAAACTCGTCGTCGCTCATGTCCATCTACCCACATATTTCTATCAAATCCGCATTCACACGACACCTACAACCTCCGCACACTGATCTTTCTACTCGTTGGAAGTCATTCTCAAAATGCCCTTTTCGCACATGAGCATATTAATCCACAGTTTTAGCAACAGCAAGAACCTTCCCCTTGGTCCCATGAATAAATTCCTCTCTGTGTCACTATATGATTTGATTGTTTCTACTACGAACTCACTAATATATCCCTCTAGGATACTATCCACCCACAAATCGACATCCCTTGATATTGTGTTGTCGACACGTTTCAGCTGTCGAACTAGTTCTGGTGTCCAAAGTTCAGGCTCAGTCTTTTGGAAATGGTGCTTCTGAAATGTTAGCTACGCTAACCACTCTGTAGTAGTACTGGGAATTCGCAAAAAAATATCTCGTGGATATCTGAATAAATTTATTTCTGCAACCAACTGCTTACTGTTTGTTTAGGGTTTTTCTTCTCCCCTTCTGCGAATTCTTCCATCTTTCTGTCAAACCACTCTTGGATCTCCGGTTTTGTCAGATGCCATGGCATATCCTCTTCTTTTCCTCTTCAAGGTCCTGGCAACGGAACCATTTGTTGACACAGCGACTATCGACAGGGGTTCATTGCACAATGTCGTCAACAAACACCAACCCAAACTCCCTTATGCACCGGCCTAGAAAGGTGTTGACCCTTCCAGCAACACTCGCAGAGCGAATGAAGGCTCACCTAAGATGCATAAGGGGGCAGCAGGAACCAAGTTTCCGCAGTGGAGTTGAGGACATGCATCAAACACAGCTCGCAACCACAGAAAACAGAGATTGTGCCATTCTGTTAGGAGCCCATGTCAACGCTTCTATTTACTTTGTTAGTATATTATTGTTGGACACATATGCTTTTTAAGTTGTCCCGTAGTATTTGTTGATCCATAGTTTGTATTGTTGTTGTTGGAAGCATATGCTTTGTAAGTCATCTTGTAGTAATTGTTGATCCATAGTTTGTATTGGACCATGGTTTGTATTGAAACATGGTATTGACCCATGGTATTGGCGCCTAGACTTAGTATATAAGTTTGTGTCAATACCAATGAAGGTACCGTGAAGTTATTTGTATTGAGCTTGCTCAAAGAAGGTTTCCCCCTCGAAGTGGCCTGCAATCAATAAAAGTGATTCTGAGTTCTGTTATTTCTGCTATCTCGTGTATTTTCATTAATTAATTGTTGCAGGTTCTTCACATATGGTATCAGAGCACTTTCTTGGGCACGTTGGGTGGAATTTTTGCCAAATTTTTTATTTTCGCATCTGTTGCAAGTTCAGATCTGGGAATAATCCCTATCCACTTAACTGTGGGAAGTACTTGAGCATAATCCCTAAAAATCATTGTGAGGAGTACCGCAGGAAACCCAAAGTAGCTGGCCCATTGAGAGGACCTACCAACGAAAAGGGAAACGACCCCTACCTGATTGACTAATTCCCACCCGTGGGGTAAACCAAGAGCTGTCATTTGCGGTAAAGCGGTTATCAGTTTTACCTGAGCCATGGAGTGAGTGGTACTGCCCCAATACGCAAGTCGTCAAATAGCATTGGTGGCCGAGTGAAACCCCTGAACTTTTAGGAAGCCGAACATACCTGGGGTCCATATCTATTTTCAGCTGAACTGTTTCCGATCACTTCCGCACCGTTTCATATCCATTCCGAGTCGTTTCAGATCCAACCGTTTCAGATCCATTCTGAAAGTCGTTCCAGACCCAGCCATTTCAGATCTATTCTGAAAGTCGTTTCAGATCCAGCCGTTTTCAATCCATTTGGTGTCATTTCAGATCCATCTGTTTCCAATCATTTCTGCGTCCTTGCAGATCCATTTGTTTCCGATCCCTTCTGCACCATAGCAGATCCATTCTGGAAAAAAAAAAATCTATTTTTTCACCATATCTCCCTTGTTTTCACTCCGTTTCCCTTGAAAATTCCCTAAGACCCCTGTAATCTCATTCTGCATCTTTCATTCCTGAGGACCCTATCCCAAATTCCACTTCCCAACGCCAGAAATCTCACATTTGTCTATTTTTAGGGTTTTCCATAACTTCTTTAATTTTCACCCAATCGCCTTCAAATTTTGCCACCATGTTCATTCCCTATTTCTGCTTCTTTGTCCCTCTTTGAAAAATTTTCCCATTATTTCACCTCGCTTCTGAAATCATCATTTTCTGCTTCCTTGCCCATTCGAAAGTGTCCAAAACCTAGTCAAACCCCAATTACCCATCATATTTTTTCCCAAATCCAAATTTCCCTTTAGTAAATAAGGTTCTGTTTGTGTTTTTCTACCCATTCTCCAAAAAAAAAACAAAAAAAAATCCTAGTTATGGTTTTCACCCGCGTAGGAGCAAAAACCATGGAGGAAGCACTTACGGCCATCCAAACCAAACTCCAGGATTTGGATGAAAAATTTCTCAGCCTCCATCTTGAGCATTTATCTAGGAACAACAAACGACAGTCCGAGTCCTTATCAAACAATGGGTTCTCTTCTTCCAGCACTTTCCGTAGTCCGAAGCTTGATTTTCCTTGCTTCAATGGTACTGATCCGACTGGATGGATCTATGGTGTAGAACAGTATTTCAGTCTACATAATACTTTTGATGTCACCAAAGTTCCACTTGCATCATTTCATTTGGAACATGAAGCTCTTCAATGGTACCGTTGGTACATCAAGGCTCATGAAGAGCCAAAATGGCCAGATTTTTTTCAGCTCCTTTTGCAACGATTTGGTCCTAGTGCTTTTGATGAATTCACAGGATCCCTCACTAAACTTCACCAAATTTGCACTATGAGAGAGTATCAGACAGAATTTGAGAAACTAACCAATCACACAGAAGGATTGTCTGATAAATTCTACAGGAGTTGTTTTATCAATGGTCTTAAGAATGAAATCCGCTCAGAGGTTAAAATGTTTTGTCCCAACACAATGATGGAATCCCTAGAGTTGGCTAAGTTGGCAGAAGACAATATTGCATCCCAACAGCGCTCCAAACCCACTTCTGTCCCCTTCCGAAATATGGGTTCTCAACGACCTCCCATCCCGCCAACTCCTCGACCAACTCCTCTTAAGCATTTGTCTGAAACAGAGATGTAGGCACGCAGAGAAAAAGGGCTTTGTTATAATTGTGATGAGAAACTCACTCGGGGACTGCATAGATGTGTTCAGCAAAAGCTATATCTCTTGGATATGGATTCTCTGTCTGCCTCTAAAATTGGTGAAGAAGCTCCAGATACAATGGATGGTCAGGTCGACATTCAGGAGCCTCCTATTGACCCCCCATCTCAGGACGACCAACCAGAGATATCTCTCCATGCTTTATCCGGTGTCACCACCCCCCAAACAATGTGTGTCATGGGTTACTTCAAGATGCTTCCTCTTACAATACTCATTGATTCTGGTAGCACTCATAACTTCATTAACCCCCGGATCGCCAAATAGGCTAATTGTTTTGTCCATCCTTGCTCCAACTTTGAAGTCATGGTTGCCAATGGGGGTACCTTACCTTGCAAGGGAAAGTGTCACAATATGCGTATCTCTCTGGAATATTATAACCTGCACTTTGACATGTTTGCCTTGTCCTTAGGCAGATGTGATGTGGTTTTGGGCGTTCAATGGTTACGCACTCTTGGCCCCATCTTATGGGATTTTGTTGAACTTTGGATGTAGTTTTCAGTTAATGGGACACAACACAAATTTACGGGCTTACAACCAGGGTCTCTCCGCATCATCAATTCACATCGCCTGGAAAAGATCCTTAAGAAGAATTCACATGGTGTCATTGCTCAGCTCCATTCCATTCAGATGCACCCATCAACGGTCTCCGTACTTCCTTGGATAGATATGCAAGTGTCTTTGCTACACCAGTGGGCTTGCCGCCTTCAAGATAACTTTCCAATAAACATTTAGCCACATCTACATCTCAACAGGAAATGATGGCTATTTTGCATGCAGTACCAAAGTGGCAGCCTTCCCTATTAGAGAATTATTTCTGCATCTGACTGATCTCCAGAGTCTGGAAAATTTCTTGGAACAATGGGTCTCCTCCCCAACACACCTGAAATGGTTTATCCCACTCATGGGTTATGACTATGCGATCACTTACAAAAAGGGTAAGGACAATATGGTGGCATATGCTCCTTCTCGCACATTTGATGACCCAGTTTCTCTTACAGCTATTTCTCTGCTTGTTCCAAATTGGTTGCAATTTGTTCAACAGGGCTATCTTTTCTATGAACTCCATGCTTTTTCATCGATAGGGCACTCTGGGTTCCTCAAAACTTATGACCGGGAACAATGTAACTTCTTTTGGCAAGGACTGAAAATGAAAATTCAATAGATGGTGATTGACTGTGATACTTTTCAGGTCAACAAGGGTGAAACGACACTCCTTTCAGGACTGCTCAAACCCTTGCCCATCCCTACACAGATTTGGACAACTATTTCTATGGATTTCCTAGAAGTGCTCCAGTGGTTCAATACCACATCTAAAAGGACACCATATGAAACAGTCTATGGATAGGCACCGCCCGTTCTTCTTCCATACACCCTCAGCAACTCCCCAGTTCAGGAAATTGACTCGGTTCTTCGAAATTGCGATCAGATTCTTCTCATTCTGCAGGACAATATTCATATGGCAAGAATTCGACTGAAACAACAAGCCAATCAGCACTGTTCATAGCACACTTTTCATGCAGCTGATATGGTTCTTCTTCGTCTACATACTTCCAAGCAATCCTCCTGAAACTCAAAAGATGTCAGTGGCCCGGAATGCAACCCACGGTTGCTACAGGGGAACCACTCCTTCAGATTCTACATCAATTTCCACATCTAAAGCTTTGAGGACAAAGCTTTTTCTAAGGGAGAGGGGATGTTAGGAACCCATGTCAACCCTTCTATTTGCTTTGTTAGTATATTGTTGTTGGACGCATATGCTTTGTAAGTCGTCCCATATTATTTGTTGATCCATAGTTTGTATTATTGTTGTTGGACACATATGCTTTGTAAGTCATCTTGTAGTAATTGTAGATCCATAGTTTTTATTGGCCCATGGTTTGTATTGACACATGGTATTGGCTCCTAGACTTAGTATATAAGTTTGTGTTGAGACCAATGAAGGTACCATGAAGTTATTTGTGTTGAGCTTGCTCAAAGGAGGTTGCCCCCTTGAAGTGGCCTGCAATCAATAAAAGCGATTCCGAGTTCTGTTATTTCTGCTATCTCATGTATTTTCATTAATTAATTGTTGCAGATCCTTCACACATTCGCACTATACTACCATTTCACTATTCGCAGATTCATCAACCACAACATCAACACATTACAAATATTCGCATTAAAATGATCTGATTACTTATTTGCATAAACAACGATTACTAAACCCACAGAGCATTAAACATCCCATCATACATTTGCATCCATCATTAAACAGAAACAAAGACAGAGATAAAACCATAATCTAACATCTTCATGCATTCATTAAAACCTACGGAATGACCTTCACAGAAATAGTCAATACATCATATTGCGGATACAAAACATATCAAAACTCACAAAGTAGATAGCTCGATCCATCAATGGATATTCAATTACATGCCATGCCCTTAGGATTACAATCATTCTCCTATTTATACAAAACTACATGGTTACAAAATGGTCCACATGACCCTTATCTAACTAATTAACTACTTCTGCGCTTCCGTGTTATCTGCGAATGACCCTTTCTTCCACGGATTGTTCCTTTCGCAGCTTGTCAGATTCCGCACTTCCTACAGACTAATCCCGTGCCAAAAATATTCAACCACGGTATCCATAATACTTTCATTCAGTGATTTCGAACAAGAGGGATATGGGGATGCTCTCCACATAAATTGGGAGGAAATGATATTGCACATGATCACATATCTCTATATCATATTGGGAGCACTTCTCCATAAGGGCATATGGCTCTAGGAAGTAGTTAATCATATATGATATCTAAATAAAGCACATTGAGAATCTCCATGCACTTTAGGTTAGTATTGAAGTTACGTGTGTTCACTATATTTACTATATGAAGGCATTTTCCCAATTAGTGAAGCAAGAAATTAGTTGTGGATTTTAACTTGTTTCCTTTTGTTCTCCATGGTTATTGTATGCATTTAATTTGTTCATGGTTTTCATACATGAGGCTCTTTGAGACTCATCAATCTAACAAAATCATGAAACTCAGAAGTAGACCAATCCCTCCAATCACCTAGAGACAAACTCTAAATCATAATGAACAATACATTAACAAACCACAATTGTCTAGTATGGCCATGCGTAACACATAATATTTTCTAGTATTGGTATTAGTATTAACAAACCATGATTATTTGGTATTGGTCATATTTTCAAGCCAAAACCCTTGTGTCATTCATACAATAGGACTTAGTTGGAAGTTCTCACCAAGATGACCAACTTAATTATAGTTATAATGAACTATTCAAGGAGTTAAGTGATCTTGTAGTGGAGGACTTGGATATTTTGGACTTGATAGATGATCATCACATGGAGCTTCAAGAGAGAATTATGTGTATCTTTTTGTGGTTAGTTGTTTGGTGAAAGCATTAGAATAGAATTTTACAACCCTAGGTTGGGATCCATAGTGAACTTAATAGTTATAGTAGTGACTAAGGTGGAAAATGCTTGCTTTGAGAAGCAAGTCATTGTTAAGCCCTAAATGTGGGCACATTTCTCCTTATATGGGTCACATTACATTAGTTTTGATGTCAGCTTGGTCCATTAGTTTTAATTATCATTAGTATGGTTATATTAGTTATTCCATATTGGGTCAGTTAGTTGGAATTGTACCTCTTAGTCTCCTATATATAGGAAGGAGATCTTTCCATTTGGAGCATCTTGTCTTTCCTTGTCTTGTGTGCTTAGTACATTGTATAAGGATTTTTCCCCCTCGGAGAGGCTTTCTATTCATGTATTTTCTTCATTAAAGGCATGGAGTACTATTTTTTATCTATTTATTCTATTTTCATGCTCTTTTTGGAAATTTGTTGCATAACATTTGGTATCATAGCTCTTTCCTTGGGACTGGTTTCTTCAAAACGAAACATCTTGGCATTTTAGCTATAAGATTTTTCTACAAGGTTTCATATAGATAGTCGTAAAAAACTTATATAAAAAATGCCTAGCTAATTGTGATCCAATTTTCATATCCTGATCCATTACAAGTTCGGCGATATTTGTTGTGGAAGCTAGGGTTTCTTACTAGTCCAAAAACTAGTCTAAAATAGGTGTCATGGGAAAAAAGGTCTTATATGGGGCATGCAAGATCAAAATTGAGTGATACTTGTTGCATAATAAAGAAGACAGACCAAAGTATTTGTTGTATATTTTTCAGACTCGGATATAAAATATTGGACACATGGCATACTATACAAGTTCGCTCTTTTGAAAGGACCAAAAATAAGAAGTGTTGGGATATTTGCAATAAATTGTTACCGGCACATCATAATTAGGTCATACCTATGGAATTTGAAAGAATACACATCGGGATATAATAGTCCAAAGTTTCAGACCCAAAGGAGCCAAAATTTCAAATTTACATCAGTTTAAATTCAGCTAGAAAATAGTCCTCTAATCAAGGTTTGAAAAAGGTACGCCATTTTAAATTTTGAATAACTCTGAGTAGAAGGACCTATTTGAGTTGAAACATAGCGTGTGATATCTATATATATTTTTAAAAATTCCACCAAAAGGAAGTGTAAAAAATCACACTCCACTCAAACCACCAGAGGAATCATCCTCGACATACAATGAAAGGGAAGACCTATCTTTTCGAGTGTCCCGGTTGGAAGATATGATTAAAGGATCTTTAGTTAATTTAGAGGGAAATTTGATGAAACATATGGAGGAAAATATAAAAGGGTCGGTGAAAACAATTGATTTAGTTAATTTAGAGGGTAATTTGATGGAACATATGGATAATAAGTTGGCCAATATTGCTAAGCTCATACAAAATTCAAAGGATACTCCTCCTGCAGGTGATGATGCGTTCCATGATAATCAAGAGGATAAAGATAAGGTCCATATTGAGAAAAAATCCATGAACAAGAATATTCCAAGAGGAAATTATTATGGTAATGGAAGTAACCAGAGATGGTCCCCAAAGGGTATCCAACTCCCTAAGATTGACATGAGGAAGTTTGACGATAAACACCCCATAACATGGATATTTCATGTGGAGCAATTCTTTGATATACACCAGGTTCCCAATATTCAAAAGTTACCTATTGCATATGTATATTTAGAACCCGAGCAGTTTTTATGGTACCAATGGCTTTGTGAACACAAAAAGAGCTCCATTATCTCTTGGTCCATTTTTACAGAATAATTGATATCATACCATGATGATGTTAAGAGAAATTCCTTCTTTATCCAATTGATTAATATAAGGAAAAGAGGACCAGTGAGTGAGAACATTCAAGAATTTTAAAATTTGAGTCTCGGAGTGCAGGGCATACCAAATGATAAACTATTGGATCTCTTTATTGGAAACTTGAAGGATAACATTCAGCATGAGGTGTGTCTCTTTGAACCACCATCCTTAGAGAAGGATTTCGTGATGGCAAGGAAGGTTGAAAGTAAAAATATGGTGATGGATAGCAAAAAGACCACCTCCAACACATACAAAGAGAATAATGTTCCTTCTTCTAACTCACCTCAAAGGTTGACATCTCAACAACTAGATGAAATAAGAGCAAAAGGCCTATGCTTTAATTGTGACAGCAAGTATAGTAAGGGACATAATTGCGGTAAGAAGAAATTATTCTACATAGATTGTGAAGAGGAAGAACCAAAAGAACATGAACCATCTCAAGATGAAGAATTAGAAGAGACTACTTCCGAAGAGATTATTCCCACCATATCTCGTCATGATTTGGCGGGAATTGACACTCCTCAAACTCTCAAGATTGAAGGATATATCAAAAGAAAAAGGTAAAAGTGTTTATTGATTCTGGTAGTACTCATAATTTCATTCATTGTAAATTATCAAAAGTTCTCAATTGCTTTGTATATCCAGCACCAAAGTTTCAAGTAATGAATGCAGATGGAGGAACTATCAATTGCTCAGGGAAATTCCATAATATCAATCTTACTGTGGGGGAATATGTATTGAATAGTCCAATGATTGCTATTCCAATGGGTGGTGTTGATGTTGTCTTTGGATTTCAATGGTTAAAATCATTAGGAACCGTGGCTTTTAATTTTTAGAAGCTTTTCATGAAATTTTTAAGGGAAGGAAAGGAATATGAGTTAAAAGGTATCATAGGGAAACCAAGCAAGGTGATAAGCTCTAATGGTATGACAGAATTGATGAAAAGGGGACATCAAGGTGTAATTGCACAATTATGCTCATTAGATGTTCAAACATCTAAGCCTGATATTTCCCTAGATCTCCAAAGGGTCATTAATAAGCATTCCAAGGTATTTGAAAATATTCAAAAAGGTATTCCACATGTTTGAGATTTTGATCATGTTATTCACTTAATTCCAGGAAGTGTTCCTCATAAAATCATACCTTACAGACACCCCTATGGCTAGAAGAGTGAAATTGAGCATATGGTTGAAGAAATCATAGAGGCTGGCATAATTAGGCCCAACCAAAATTCTTACTTTGCACCAGTGGTAATGGTACACAGGCCAAATGGATCATGGTGTATGTGTCTAGATTATAGAGAGATAAACAAGATCACCATTAAAGATAAGTTTCCCATTCCTATCATTGATGAATTGTTAGATGAATTAAATAGAGAAATTTTCTTCAAAAAGTTGGATCTATGTTCCAAGTATCATCAGATTAGAATGAAGTATGAAGACATCCCAAAAACAGCAATTAGAACTCATGAAGATCATTATGAATTTATGATCATGCCATTTGGTCTCATGAATGCACCTTCCACATTTCAAGGTTTGATGAATTCCATTTTCAAGCCTTTCCTTGAAAAATTTGTTATAGTATTCTTTGATGATATACTAATTTATAGCAATTCTTGAGAAGAACATCTTCAACATGTTGACAAGGTACTACAACTACTAAAGGATCAACAACTATATGCAAAACCTTCCAAATGTTTCGTTGGGGTAAAGGAGGTAGATTATTTGGTTCAGATTTTATCTCTTGAAGGTGTCAAGGTAGACCCTAACAGAATTAAATCTATGATATATTGGTCGATTCCCAAAAACCCCGAATAATCTTAGAGGATTCTTAGGTCTAACAGGGTACTAACGCAAGTTTTTTTGGAACTATGGAAGAATAGAAACGCCTCTAACAACATTATTGAAGAAATATGCATTTTCTGGGACTCCAAAGGAAACTCAATATTTTGAAGAAATTCAAGAGGCAATGTGCAAAGCTCCGGTTTTGGCCACACCAGACTTCATAAAAACCTTTACTATGGAATGTGATGCTTCAGTAAATGGCATTGGTGTTGTATTAATGCAAGAAGGAAAACCGCTTTCTTTCACAAGTCATACAATCAAGGAAAAGAACTTACAGAACCTCATTTATGAGAAGGAAATGTTGGCAATACTACATGCTCTTAAGAAATGGTGTCCTTACCTAATAGGTAGGCACTTCAAGGTCAAAACAGATCATGATAGTCTTAAATACTTCCCGGAACAGAGACTATCTTCAGAAGAGCAACAAAAATGGGTAACCAAGATATTGGGATATGACTTTGAAATCATCTATCAAAAAGGGAATTAGAATGTGGTGTTGATGTATATGTAACTTCAGAATGTATTTCACATATGTATATTGTACTCCTATAGAGATGTTATTATTCCTCTATACGGAAGTGTCGTCATTTGTATTGACAAGTCTCACAAGTGTCGTAACTTGTTGTAATGGGTTATTAGACCACCAAGTGTGGGGTCGGCCCTCATTAGTATAACCATGGGTTATTAGACTGAGTTAGACAAGTCGGCCCTGCTAGGTTATTAGCCAGGTCAGGTCATGTATAAATAGAGTGCGGGAGGCACTCTATTTGATCATCTCATTATTCACTTCTACACTACTCGGAAAGTGGTGCACTAGTGGAGGAGGAGGTTCAGCTGCTAGGAGGACTATCTCTGTGTACTTTGGTTGTATCATTGCTCTTTCTATCTCTGAGGAAGTTGTGGGGTTTTCACCTTTATGGTTTTCCCCAGTGAAACTTTGTGTGTCTATTGTCTCATGTGACTACTTGGTGTGATTGATATGCATTTCTATGATTGATATTATGTACATGTTATTCTCTCAGTAAAGATCCTAGAGTATGTTGAATTAATGCTAAGAAATTAACATGGTATCAGAGCTAACCTGAGAAGAAGACACTTTGCAGTTGCGGAAACTAGGGTTTCCTGTTTATTGGGTTTCTCTCCACAAATCGTGAAAGGCAGTAGGGTATTTTTACTCTCCTCAGCAAGGTGTATCTTTCTGTCCAATTAGAATTCAATTCTGGGCACTTTCATTTTTGGCCCCAAAAATTAGGGTTTCCACAAAAATAGGAATTTCTGAATTCTGAGGACATAGCTGGAAGCTCATTGGAAAAATCGAAGTTTAGAGCTTTGGATCGATATTTTTGGTTGGGTGAAGCTCTAGGAAACTCAAACCCTAATTTAGGGTCCTCCCCAGTGAATCCAGGAGATTGAAAGGCATTTCTGAAGGGTGAAACTTTGCAGATTTCAAATTCTGAATACACCAGGATGATCAGCTCATCAAGGTGCATATTTCTCTCCTTTCAGAAAGTTGAAATTCACATTTTGAATTTTTAGGGTTTCTCTGACAAACCCTAATCCAACACCAGATCTAGATTTCTGCAAATCAAGTGGTAAGACCTAAATATTTTAGTTCCATTTGAGTTTCTCATTAAAATGTCTCACCACACCAAGCTTGAAGATAAGCTTGAAGGGGCTGATAACTTCCGAGCATGGAAGTGTAGGATTGGGTTAATCCTGGAAGAAAATGAATTGGACACTTACATAAGTGAAGAGGTCCCTGTCCCAGAGGGAGAAGAGGCCAAGGCCTTACATAAGAAGAACTTGGTCAAGGCAAAGAGGATCATTGTTGATTCTATCAAAGACCATCTCATACCACATGTGTCATCTCTAACTACACCCAAGGAGATGTTTGATTCCCTAACCAAACTATTTGAAGGGAAGAACATAAATCGAAAGATGACTCTGCGGAACAAATTGAAAGGGGTAAAGCTTCAAAATGGAGAGACTAGTCAATCTTATTTCTCCAAGGTCTCTCAGATCAAGGAACAACTTGAAGTTGTGGATGAAGTAGTGGACAATGGTGAAGTTGTCATGACCACATTGAATGGCGTACCTAGGTCATGGGACTCCTTCATCCAAGGAATCTGTGCAAGAAGGAAGCTAATCTCATTCAGTAGACTATGGGAGGAATGCTCACAAAAAGAAGCAAGGCTTGTAGCCCGAGAAGAAAAGATGGGAAATGAAGATCAAGCTTTCACAGCTCACACCAAGAAAGGCAAGTTCAAGAGGGAGCCATCCCATCACAAGAAGAAATCTTCCCACCCATATCACAAAGAAAAGAAAGATCTGAGGTGCTTCATTTGTAATGAGAAAGGACACTTTGCCTCAGAATGTCCCAAGAAGAGAAAAGAAGGTACTAACAACTCAAAGAAGGAGAAGAACAACAAAAGGAGATTTCATGCTCATGATGCTGAGGATGATGATCCTCCCAAGAAGAAGGCTAGAGAAGAAAGTGATACTTCATCAAATGAAGATGAATATGTTCTAAACTTTGCTCTCACAGGTACCATCTCTCATGGATGTAATGATTGGTTTATTGATAGTGGGGATTCCAAACACATGACTGGGTTTAAAGAATCTTTTGCAAATCTATCTGAACATGAGTCACCCCATAAAGTGAAACTTGGGGATGACTATCAATATCCTATCAAAGGAAGTGATGAGGCCTCCTACAACTTAAACTCTGGGAAGTATTTGAAAATGAAAGATGTTCTATATGTACCTAGGCTCAAGAAGAACCTATTCTCTATATTTGCATTAGATGCAAAAGGCATGAGCGTTGCATTTGTAGATGGCCAAGCCCTAATGTGGCCAAAGGGTAAAACTATAGATGAAGCAGTAGTGATTGGAGAGAAAGAGGGAGGATTGTATAAATTGAAGGGATAACCTGAACATGCCATGGTACATGAATCCATGGATCCAAGTGAACTTTGGCATAGAAGGCTTGCACATGTGCACTATAGATCACTACCAATTGCAAACAAAGCTGTAGAAGGTCTTCCTGAAATCAAGACAAAGCATGGAGGTGTTTGCAAAGGATGTGCAAAAGGAAAGAACATTAAGAAGGCATTTCCAAGTAGTGAAAGCAAAGCTAAAGGAATCTTGGAAATTATCCACTCTGATGTATGTGGTATGATGTCATCTAGTTCTCTGAGTGGGTATGTATACTATGTCTCTTTCATTGATGATTTATCTAGGAAGACTTGGGTTTATTTCTTGAAGAACAAAGATTAAGTGTTTGATAAGTTCAAGGAGTTCAAAGCCTTGATGGAAAATCAAACTGATAAAGATCAAGACATTCAGATCTGACAATGGCGGAGAATTCACTTCAGGTGATTTCAAGAAGTTATGCAGTGAGTCGGGGATTAAGAGGGAGTTGACTGCTCCCTACAATCCACAATAGAATGGAGTTGCAGAAAGGAAAAATAGAACAATCATGGAAGCAACATGGGAAATGCTACATGACCAGGATCTGCCTATGCATCTATGGGAAGAAGAAACTAGGACATCTATATATGTGCAGAACAAAACACCTCACAAGATATTGGACAACAAGACACCATAAGAGGTCTTCTCTGGTAAGAAACCTGAAGTCAGCCATCTCAGAATATTTGGTTGTCTAGTATAGTGAAAGTTCAAAGGCTTACAGAATATACTTTCCAGGGTTCAAGAAGATTGATGTTAGCAGGGATGTAACATTTGATGAAAACTCATCCTTCATCAAGTCAAGGAAGACATCTGTTGAAGATCATGAAGAACCAAAGGAAACCAGATTTCAAGACACCACCATGAATGAAGCAATTCCAGAAGCAGATCGTGAAGTTGAAGATCCAAAAATACCTGTAGATCCACCCCGTGAGAAGAACTCTCACAAGAGAAAACCTGCATGGGCTAGAGAGCTCATTCAAGATGCAGAAAGGTATGGCATTCAAGAAGAAGAACACAGAGCAAGTAAGAGAACTAGATCTCATACCAGCTATGTTGCCTTACTCTGTGACATTATGAACAAAGAACCTTCCTGTTATGAAGAAGCAGCGGAAAAGAAAGAATGGAAGGATTCCATGGTCGAGGAATACCAGTTGATCATGAAGAATGATGTTTGGGATGTAGTCCCAAGACCTGAAGGGAAGTCTGTGGTGACTTCCAAGTGGATCTACAAGATCAAGCATGCTGCAGATGGCAGCATAGAGAAATACAAAGCAAGATTTGTAGCTCGTGGCTTCTCCCAAAAACAAGGGATTGATTATGAAGAGAATTTTGCTCCTGTGGCCAGATACACTTCCATTAGATCAGTACTTGCTTTGGCTGCAGTGATGAAATGGAAGATACACCAAATGGTTGTCAAGACAGCTTTCTTGAACGGTGTAGTTGAGGAGGAAGTGTATGTGGAGCAACCACTAGGTTTTGAGACACATGACAGAGAGTCATATGTGTGTAGGTTGACAAAAGCCTTGTATGGCTTAAAGCAAGCTCCTAGGACTTGGTATGGTAGGATAGACAACTTTCTATCCAGTTTGGGCTTTACCAAGAGGAAAGCAGATTTCAACCTTTACCACAAGGTTGAGGAAGGCAATCCCGTGATACTACTTTTGTATGAGGATGACCTGTTTGTAACAGGTGATGATGGATTGATTGTCGATACCAAGAGAAAGCTTGCTGCCGAGTTCGAGATGAAGGACTTGGGGATGATGCACTATTTTCTAGGCATGGAGGTGTGGCAGAGTGCAGATGGAATCTTCCTTGGACAAGGGAAGTATGTGGTAGATATCCTGAAGAGGTTTAGGATGATGGACTGCAAGGCCATGGCCACACCTATGGCATCGAACCTTAAGCTTTTGTGTGATGCTTCATCTGACCTAGTTGATGTCACTGTGTATCGTCAAATGATTGGGTCCTTGATGTACATGACGAACACTAGACCAGATATTTTCTTTGCGGTGAACACATTGAGCCAGTTCCTAACGGATCCTAGAGGTGTTCACCTGGTTGCAGTAAAGCATATTCTGAGGTACCTGAAGGGTACAATTGATTATGGGCTCAAGTATGATGCGAATCAAAAGTTTAACCTGCAAGGTTATGTTGATTCGGACTGGGCAGGCAGTGCTGCAGATAGGAAGAGCACATTTGGGTGTTGCTTTAGTATGGGATCAGGTGTGATCTCTTGGTTTAGCAAGAATCAATCCTCCGTAGCATTGATTACAGTCGAAGAAGAGTATGTTGCAGCTTGTTCAGCTAGTTGTGAGGCAGTATGGCTAAGTAAGCTATTGTCTGAGTTATTTGATCTCCCATTGGATGCTACTGGTATCTTTTGTGACAACCAGAGTTGTGTGAAGCTATCTAAGAACCTGGTGTTCCATGATAGGTCGAAACACATTGAGATCAAATATCACTATATCAGGGATATGGTGCAAAGAGGATCAGTGAAGCTCCTGTATGTTGCGACGGATGAGCAGATTGCATATGTGTTGACGAAACCACTAGCCAGAGTGAAGTTTGAGTACTTCATAGAGAGGCTTGGTGTTCTTTAGATTGACGACACTTCGAGGAATAAGTGATGGACACATTTGTAGGAGCCATTCCAAGCATGGTGAGAGGAGGATCCTTCCCATGGATGTGGATGTAAGCGCTGGATGATGAGCATCAGGACGATGCTCCAGTTACTGCTCTGTATATGCATCATGTTGGATGCTTGATATGATCAGTTGGATCATGTATTTGTATATGCATCATGTTGGATGCTTGATATGATCAGTTGGATCTTGTATTTGTATATGCATTATGTTGGATGCTTAATATGATCAGGTGGATCATGTATTTATGTATGTATCCGGTAGATACATTGTATGATTAGGTGGATCATGTATTTGTATATGTATCAGATGGATACATTGTATGATCAGGTAGATCATCTATGATGATATGTGTTAGGTGGATACATTGTATGATCAGGTAGATCATGCATGATGATATGTATCAGGTAGATACTCGGTATGCATCAGGTGGATGCATTGTATGATCAGGGAGATCATAGATGACGAGCTTCAGGACGTTGCTCGAGATGATATGCATTAGGTGGATGCATTGTATGATAAGGATGATCATGGATGACGAGCTTCAGGATGTTGCTCCAATTGATGTGCATCAGGACGATGCAGTGACGATGATCAGGATGATCATGTGTGATTAGTATCAGGATGATACTATGGATGATGTACTATGTGATGATGATCAGTATGATCATGAGCATCAGGATGATGCTTCATGTGATGATGATCAATTAGATCATGAGTATCAGGTTGATACTTGGAGGTCAGAGATGATATGTGGCAGGTTGTGCAAGTAGCATGTAATCAGTCCTCAGAGATCCAATAGGTTGAGCTGTGTGCTCGTAATCAGTCCTGGGATGAGGTATTTCTATGTAGTATGTACTCAGTCCTCAGAGATCCGATAAGTTGAGTTGTGTGCTCGTAATCAGTCCTGGGATGAGGTATTACTACGGAGACATGTAATCAGTCCTAGAGATCCGAGAGGTTGAGCTGTGTGCTCATAATAAGTCCTAGGATGCTCTTTAGAGATCTTGTTGGTCGTGTTGTGGCACATAAATGTTACTGGGATGCTCTTTAAAGGTATTGTTATTCACATGTAATCAATCCTGGAGATCCGAGAGGTTGAGCTGTGTGCTCGTAATAAGTCCTGGGATGCTCTTTAGAGATCTTGTCGGTCCGGCTACGGCACATAAATGTTCTTGGGATGCTCTTTAAAGGTACTGTGAAAAGGGATGCATGTAATCAATCCTGGGAGATCTTGTTGGTCATGTTGTGGCACATAAATGTTCTTGGGATGCTCTTGTCAGGTATTGCATCAGCACATAAATCAATCCTGAGAGACCACCTCTATCAGATCGTTCGCACAGATGATGAAGACCTACAGGTGGTGGGCCTACATCCAGTATGAAAAAGGACTGGCTCTATAGAACTTCCTATGATGAGTAGATCGGATATTGATTGAGATAGCAGCAGCAGTGACGATGATGTTGATTCGATGACGATGATCTAGAGAAGAAGGCTTGTGCTAGCAGATCTGTTTCGAGAAATAACTTCCTAGTTAAGAGGGAGTATTGATGTATATGTAACTTCGGAATGTATTTCACATATGTATATTGTACTCCTATAGATATGTTATTATTCCTCTATACGGAAGTGTTGTCATTTGTATTGACAAGTGTCGCAAGTGTCGTAACTTGTTGTGATGGGTTATTAGACCACCGAGTGTGGGGTCGACCCTGATTAGTATAACCATGGGTTATTAGACTGAGTTAGACAAGTCAACCCTGCTAGGTTATTAGGCAGGTCAGGTCATGTATAAATAGAGTGTGGGAGGCACTCTATTTGGTCATCTTATTATTCACTTCTACACTACTTGGAAAGTGGCGCACTAGTGGAGGAGGAGGTTCAGCTGCTAGGAGGACTATCTCTGTGTACTTTGGTTGTATCATTGCTCTTTCTATCTATGAGGAAGTTGTGGGGTTTTTCACCTTTATGGTTTTCCCCAATGAAACGTTGTGTGCCTATTGTCTCATGTGATTGCTTGGTGTGATTGATATACATTGCTATGATTGATATGCTGTACATGTTATTCTCTCAGTAAAGATCCTAGAGTATGTTGAATTAATGCTCAAAAATTAACATGTGGTGGCAGATGCACTCTCCAAAAAATATGAAGATGTTGGGTCATTACATTGTGCAATTTCCATTCTACAACCAAATTGGGTAGTCGTAGCAAGGGAAAAATGGAAAAATGACCTATCTATGTGGACTCTTATTCAAAATCTACAGAACGATCCCAGTGTATCAGATAATTTTGTGTGGAAAAATGATTCACTATGGTATAAGGATCGCTTCTATTTATGCAAAAACTCCCAACTCAAACAAAAGGTCCTCTCAGAATTACACACCTATCATATAGGTAGGCACTCTGGATTCCTAAAAAATTACCACAGGTTCAAGAAGGAATTTTTTAGGAAGGTCTTAAATCTGATGTTCAAAGGTTCATGACCAAATGTTTGGTTTTCCAACAAAATAAGGGTGAAATAGTTAAGACCCTAGGAATTCTACAACCATTAGACATACCTTGCCAGCATTGGGAGGAAGTCTCAATGGATTTTATCACAGGTCTACCCAAGTCAGAAGGAAATAATGTTATTATGGTGTGTGTTGATAGACTCATGAAGTATGCACATTTTTGTGCACTTTCTCACGCTTTTAATGTAAGTACAGTAGTTGCAGCCTTTACGGAAACTGTTCAAAAGTTACATGGAAATCCGAAAATTATGGTAAGTGATATAGATACAATTTTCAATGGAAAATTTTGGAATGAATTATTTTCTTGTTTGGGTACCCAATTGGCTCATAGTTCATCTTATCATCCTCAATCTGATGGGAAAACTGAGATAGTGAACAAATTTTTGGAAGGCCATCCTAGTTTCTATCACCTACCCAAATTTTGAGAATATTATTTTATTGCAAAATACTTTATGTTAAATTATAATTACAAAGTTTTGTAATTATGACCAAGTTTGGTTAAGGGTGATTGTAATTATTGATTATTATTATTTAATAAATTAAAATAGGAGACAAACAACCCAAGGGAACTGTTAAATGAGTGTTCACTGACCCACTAGGACGAATGGAAGCTGTTAGAAGGCATGGGACAGATGACAACATTTGCACTCCACCACTAGCTGTTGGTTATGGGACAACTACCCCTAAATTTGTGGCCTTATCCCCTAGGTGGATGGAAGAGAGAAGTCATCTCATTAATGACTAGTTAACCACTAAAAAGGCCTAGGCATCCTAGATAAGGCAATTTGAATTGAGCAGGCAGCTCCTACAATATTTTCTGTAGAAATATTCCTCAAGTGCAACAGGTGATCACTGAGAGATTCGAATAGGGAGGCTATGTGAGAGTGCAATTGTGAGTCTGCTAGTTATACTGAGAAGGAAATCCAAAGGTGCTGGTGCAAGTCTCTTTGGTTGTTGAGTCTTGATGACTGGATAATCTATATTCTACTGCAAGTTGATGTACTAAGGCTTCTACAGAATCTTCCTCTTGGTGGTTCAGTGAACAGGCTCGGGGGTCCTAAGGCAAGTAACTTGGCTATCTTCAGGAATAGGTTGGGTGGAATAGTTTCCTTGGGCTGTTTGTTTCTCCTACATTCAACCAGGTTCTATTTTTCTTACTTTTGTTTACAGTTAAATGTTTTTCTACATGGTAGAATTATTAATTACAGTTATACAGAAGAAACTATTCTATTTTCTTATTTAAAGATGATTTGTTTTAAGAATGATTAAGTAATTTTAATGAATGATTAAATTCTTTTATGTATTTTTCTCATACTGTTATCTGTATAGTACTGTAGTACAGAAAAGCAAAATTAATAGAGATGAGTGATAGGCAAAATGCCATTTGAATGAAAAGATGAATACAATAGTGTTCTTGTTAAATTCTGTCATTTCAATCATATGTTTTAAAATGTCGGAAATAGTACAGTATAAGTATAAACATGTGCATAGCATTAATCTATTTCTTATATAAAAGAAAAACACATTTTATTTCTGCACAGATCTCTATTTTTCCCATTTAACTCTATCTATTTCAGATAGTAATCATATGCATTTTCATATTAAAAATTCCATGTTTTCAAGCATTTATATTCTAAGAAATATAACAACTACAAAACTATTCTCTGTATAGAATTGTTATAAGTAAACACATATTATTTCTTATAACTATAAAATTTGATTTCATTTATTAAATACAAATACCTGCACAGTGGCATCAAAACCCTATGTTATCATAGACCCTAGATCCTAAATGTTTATTTAGTACAAAGTTCATAAACTTCTCATCAAGCCATTCATGGCAAACATTAGACATTTATTTCTGAGGTTATAATAGACATGTTTGTCCAAACCCTAACCAACATTATATATAACATACCATCTTTTATACATGTCGAGTTTACCAACAAGACACTATTTATCATTTAGCATACAGTACGATTTTTGTATCAATGTCTAACAATAGCTTACAACCCTAGCTAGAAACATACACAGTGTCGAAACCATTTCATACACAGGTTAAGGCCCAGTTTCAGGTTCAAAATATCAGTACAAGCAAGATTACCAACCACACATACAGGGTTGGGTTTCACTCTTTTAAACAAGATCGAACCATAAGGAATTGCCATTTCAAAACTGACGAAGACCAAACTTTACCAAATCACTAATTTAAAAACAATCATCACCGCAGCCAAGGAAACCTTTCCAAAACTCTGAAAGTAATAGACTCATTGTAAACAAAAGAACTTCGGCCACATCGTGCCCAAGGTACCTACGAGGAAGTGAACCTCCGAGGCTTACCCCGTGGCCAAGCAACTCCTTATCCTCTAGGCCCGCAAACCCTGCAACTTCATCAATGTTTTTATACCTGTCACATAGTATTGAAGAAGTTAAACGAGGATAAAAATATCAAGAAAGACTTTAAACATTAATACGTTAAGACTATAGTGTGGAAACATTACCAGCATTATAACTACCAGAGAAAGACGCCTGTAACTTTCGACGATAGTATCACCTTGTGAAAACTGTACGAAGGAAGGAAAATCAGATCCTGAAAATCACTCTCGACCATCAGTGGATCGTCTCTCCAGTATTCATGACACCTTGAACTAGCAGGTTCTTCCCACAGGTCTCAGGATTGAAACATTCTGAAAAATACTCTTTCAAACGCTACATGTTAGCATCCTGTCGGCCTCACAACTCCAACTCTAACATGAAAATGAAGACCGGGAGACTTCCATCAATACTTACGACGAGGTTTAGAATTTCTCTTTCAATGATCAAGATCTTGTGAGATCAACAAGGGAGATGGTGCCAACCAGATACGTTGAGATTCGAGCAACCATCACATTTATACCTCATTGATTGTAACAACCACGACGATGCCAACATCGCATACCAAGGGACAACACCGTATACAGCTCGGAGGAGAATCAATATGTTAACCATACACAGCTCGGATTCATAGTTGTATTATCAACCAAGTTTCACGTGGGTGGATTACGTGGATTGCCAGCAGCAACATTCCACTTTGGAGTTTGGTCAGGACCATTAATACTTGGACGGGACACTGTCAACCTGCCAGTTCATTTCAGCAGCAAATTTAATACCCGTAAAATCCTTACCAATGACGAATTTGTTTGCATAGGGTAATATCATACAATGTCAAGGCATAGAATAAAAGCTAGGGTTGCATATTATGGATCATTTCATTGCAATATTAGATCCATAAGTGCACATTTTTTTATAGTTCAAAGATTTGCTTAGACATCATAACAATGGTATTATATGCCAATGTATTATGTGAATGCATAGTCACTATATAATGTTTACATTTCATTTCTATGGCTCGTGTATAGACATATAGAATAAAGCTTATATGTCTCATATATTAGCCATATATATTGTTAATCATTTGATAAATGGAGACCATAGATATAGTTTAGGATTTTATATATGCATAAGTATAATGTAGTTATAGCATAGTACTATATTCATAATATATTTCACACAATAGCTATGTATTGAAATCGATTGATAAGAGTAAGACTAGAGGTATAGTTTGCATGTACAATAAATGTTAATTTATAGCATTAGTACTATAACCACTATATATTTCATATATTGTTATTCAAATGATAATTGTGAGACTTTAGAATAGTCTAAGTTCTGTAGATGCAAAATGTAATGATAATTCAATAGTATAAACATTATTTCTACAAGCTTTCAAATAGAGTTACATTTGGGTATTGGTATCAACACGTGACGTAATGACAATAGCCATATTAGGGTGACTTCTCCTAGATAATCAATATAGAAATATAACAACAATTTGACGACTTAAATTTTAGTAACACTGAAGAGTTTGTAAGCCAGCACGTAAACTAGAATTGGAAACAAAATATCCATACCTCCAGTAACTATTTTGCAAGGAAGTACTTAGCATTTTCTTATTACATTGACGTTGAATTGAAAGACACATGTACTCTTAACTCAGGTTTGTTGTAGAATTTCTTACGTGCGTTTTGCACATGGAAACATGATTCAAATGCCTTTGCTAAACGTAGCTAAGTAAACCCCAGGGTACCTCGTAGGACCCCTTCGTCATCATACAAAACAAACTGTCAGCACATCATCAAGAAAATCATAATAATACAAACCTATGTACAACATATAATTACTTTTAGAACTTAGACAGATTTGAAGATTGCATTCTTGTGTTACGTTCATAAAATGTCTTTCGTTAAAGAGTTTAGCATCCATTTAATTTGCAATAGCAATCACAATTAACATCATATTTTATTTTGATAATTATGACGTGTCATCATTATTAATTATCCTAGTTAAGAGAATTAACTATTTTATATGTTTTGCACTAACAACGTCGATAATTATTGCTATTTTAAAAAATTTTAATTTTTTTTTTATTTTAGGGGATGTTACATGTGGTATCAGAACTCACGTTCGAACTCTAGGCCTGAAAAAGGTCCAAAGAACAGGCAATAGAAAATTTTAGTACAGCAGAAATCTTACTAATTAAATTTTAAACTATTGTGTTATACAGAAATTGTTTTAAGCTACGAGTATGGAAGGATCAGCTGAACATATAGAGGACAGATTTCAACCCAACAGTTATAGCACGGGACAACATTATGAAGAAGAAGTCCATGGTGAATTAAATGACAATTCATCTGAATTGTTACGTGCATTTCAAGAGTTAAAAGAAGAAATCAGATCTGTAAAACAAGACAATGAGAAAATTTTGAAGGCACAAGAGGAACTTAATCAAGTACTGTTCGAACAGTTCCCAACTGATGAACAGGATAGAGAAATTGAAAATACCTCCAAGATTGAAGATTTGCCTCATCGAGACATGGGTAAGAAAATGAAAACTGATGATGCGAACAAAATTTCAACATCATCAGAAGCTGCCCATGAAAAAAGCAAAAAGAAACGAAATTATTCAAATGATAGCAGCGAAGGAGACTACAAACCCAAAAGAAAAAGTCACAAACAGTATGAACATATTTCTAGGGAGTTCAAGAAAATCAAACCCCCAACCTTCAATGGTGAAATTGAAAAAGGAGAGACAGCAGAAGCATGGTTGTCCGGCATGAAGAAGTACTTCCAAATTTATGATTATTCAGAATCATTGAAGGCAAAGATGGCAATATACAACTTGATTGGGAAGGCAGATATTTGGTGGCAGGACATCAAAAGAGTGAAGGGCATCAAAGAAAATGACGTAAATTGGAGCACTTTTAAAAGATACTTCAAGAAGAAGTTCTTATCTGAACAATACTATGAAGAAAAATCAAAGGAGTTCTATGATTTAAAGCTGGGAACTATGAACATGAAAGAGATGAACAGTAAATTTCTGAATTTACTGAGGTATGTGCCATACCTCGTAGAAGAAAAACTGAAGATTCAAAGATACCTGAGTTGTCTACTTTTCAACATCAAGGACAGAATAGAGTATGACAATCCAAAGACCTTAGAAGAGGCCATGAGGAAAGCAACTTTCTGTTATGACACTAATTGGAAAACAGAAGGGATATCAAACTAGAAAAATCATAAACCCAACAACTTTGAGCTGAAAAAGAAAAAAATTAGGTTTAGTGGAAATTTTGGTTTCTAAAAGAAAAATTTTCAGAATCGAAATTTTCAAGGAAACAATCCCAGAAATAATCAGTAGCAGAATTTTACAACTCCTATAAATACTCCCAATGCTACTGGAGCTAATGACCAAAAGGAACCTATCAAATGTTTTGAGTGTCAAGGTCCTCATTATGCATCAGAATGCCCCAAGAGGAAGTGGACAGCTAACAATATTCATTCCATACAGAATGAACCTACTGTTGGAGACTTGGCAAGGGAGATACCCAGAATTAATGCAGCACTAGACAACAAGCAAGCAGAGCATCAAGTCTTTATGGTAGAGATTGAAGGTATGCTACAAAACCATCCTGATACTATTTTGTTTGATCCAGGTGCTAGCCTGAATTATATATCACCAAATATTGTAGAAAGTTTTAATTTGAAAACAGAAAAATTCAATAAATTCTGGTTAGTTAGACTAGCAACAGGAACAAAAAAGAAAGTATCTGATTTTATTGAAAGTTGTGCTTTATCCATGAATTAGTTAAAGACACAAACCAAGTTGAATGTTTTACCTTTAGGATCCTATGATGTCATAATTGGAATGGACTGGTTAGAATCCCATCATGTCATTCTGAATTGTTATGAGAAAATTTTTACATGTTTAAATGATGAAGGAGAAATAGTAGAAGTAAAAGGTATTCCAAGAAAGACATCACTTAGACAGATTTCAGCTATGCAAGTAAAAAGAGCAGTTAGAAAAGGATGTCAAATGTTTGTAGTAAATGTAGTGAATGATGAGTTGATTACTAAAGGGGACAAACTAAAACTAGAAGATATACTTGTCCTAAAAGATTTCCAAGATGTTTTTCCTAAAGAGATTCTAGGATTACCTCCTAAGAGAGAACTAGATTTTACCATCGAGTTAATACCAGGAGTGGTACCGAATTCTAAAGCTCAATATAGGATGAATATACTGGAACTAAATGAGTTGAAATCACAGTTGAAGGAATTGATTGATAAAAACTATATAAGACCCAGCGTGTCTCCTTGGGGAGCACCTGTTATATTTGTTAAGAAGAAGATGCCACCCTAAGGCTTTGTATAGATTATCGCCAACTGAATAAGATGACAATCAAGAATCGATACACGTTGCCCCACATAGACAATCTATTTGATCATTTGCGTGGAGAAATGATATTTTCAAAGATTGATTTAAAGTCAGGATACCATCAAGTTCGTGTTAAGGATGAGGACATTTTTAAAACAGCCTTTAGAACTCGATATAGACATTATGAGTTCGTAGTCATCCCATTTGGATTGACTAATGCCCCAGCTGTATTTATGTGTTTAATGAATAATATTCTGCACAAATACTTGGATAAGTTTGCTATTGTGTTCATAGATGACATTCTAGTGTATTCTAAAAGCAAAGAAGAACATGACGAACATCTGCGTATTATCTTACAAGTTCTGAGAGATCATCAATTATATACTAAGTTTAGTAAATGTGACTTTCACAAGGATAAGATTCAATATTTAGGACACATAATTTCTAAGGAAGGAATCTCGGTCGACCCTGATAAGATAAAATCCATTAATGATTGGTCGGTTCCTAAGGATGTGTCGAATGTACAATCATTTATGGGTATCACTGGATATTATAGAAAATTTATAGAGGGTTTTTCAAAGATTGCAAACCCCATAACCTCCTTACAGAAGAAAGGGAAGAAATTTGTGTGGGATCAGAAATGTTCAGACAGTTTTAAGAATCTAAAGGAATTACTAACTACAGCGCCTATTCTGAGGATAGCAGATCCTAATAAGGATTTTATAGTATGCACCGATGCATATAATGACGGACTCAGTGGAGTCCTAACACAAGAGGGACATGTTGTTGCATACGAGTCTAGAAAGATGAAAATACATGAGAAGAACTACTCTACTTATGATTTAGAGTTATTAGCAGTAATTCATGCTTTAAAATTGTGGCGTTACCATCTTATTGGCAGAAAATTTATTTTGCTGAGAGATAACATGGGTCTGAAGTATTTATTAGATCAGAAAAATTTGAACGCTAGACAAGCTAGATGATTAACTTTTCTAAGTGAATATGATTTTGAAATTCAGCATATTAAAGGGAAAGAGAACAAGGTTGCTGATGCATTAAGTTGTAAAGCAAAGTTGAATTTTATTTCAGCCATCAGTACATACTCAATAGATTTAGAAAATCAGATCCTTGAAGGGATTGCAACGGATGAAGAATACAGAAAATTACAAGAAAAGACAGCAAATATCAATTCTGAAAATTCTATGGCAGATTACAGTTTGAAGGAAAATGGATTGTTATTGTACAAAAACAAATTGTATGTACCTAACATACCAAAAGTAAAAATTCTGATTTTAGACGAGATGCACAAAAGCCATTATTCTTGTCATCCAGGTTATCAGAAAACCATCACTATGTTACGAAAAGAGTACTATTGTCCCAGAATGAAAGATGAAGTAGCATAATACATAGCTGAGTGTTTGGATTGTCAAAAAGTGAAGGTTGAACATCAACATCCGGCTAGACTGTTGCAGCCATAGCGTATACCTAGCTGGAAATGGGAGGTTATAAGAATAGACTTTATTACCAGACTACCCAAAAATCAGAAGCAAAATGACTCTATCATGGTGGTAGTGGATAAACTCAGCAAGGCGACACATTTTATACCAGTAAAGACTACTCATAAGGCTCCAAACATTGCATAAATCTTCATGAAACAGATTTCTCAATTGTATGGGATACCAAAAGTGATAATTTCAGACCGTGATTCTAAGTTTACTGGAAACTTTTGGAGGTATTTGTTTAAAGGGTTGAATACAACCTTAAACTTCAGCACATCATTTCATCTACAAACGGGTGGACAAACAGAAAGGTTGAATCAGGTATTGGAAGACATGCTTAAGATGTATGTTAAAGATCATCCTGGTAAGTGGGAGGACTACTTGCATTTAACAGAATTTGCATATAATAACCATTATCATGCATCAGCCAGGCTTAGCCCTTTTGAAATTCTTTATGGTAGCAAATGTGATACACCTGTTTCTTGGAATGACCCGGTAAACAGAGTTATTTTAGGACCTCAATTGTTGCAGGAATTAGAACTAATTGTGAAACAGGTACAAAGAAATCTTAAAGTTGCCCAAGATAGGCAAAAGAGTCAAGCAGATCTTAGAAGGACTCATAAAGAGTTCCAGGTTGGTGAACATGTTTTTCTTAAGGTAAGACCAAAAAAGAGTTCATTGAAATTGGGAAGCTGTGCCAAGCTGGCACCCAGGTATTGTGGTCCTTTCAAAATTTTGTCAAGGGTTGGACCCGTGGCATACCAACTGGATTTGCCACCAAATTTAAAGATCCATAATGTTTTTCATATATCATTTTTAAAGAAGTATGTACACGATGCTACTCATGTTGTAAATTGGAACGATGTACAGGTGGGACAAGACGGCGATTTTTAGGTGGAACTGGACTGTATCCTCGAAAGGATGGAAACTCTACTCTGGAATCGCACCATTGGGCAGGTAAAGGTGCAATGGAAGCACCTTAGCCCAGAAGAGGCAACTTGGGAGTTGGAGAGTAGTATGCGGGAAGCATACCTAACTCTGTTTTAGGAACACTCAGAGAGTGATTAAACAACATCGAGGACGATGTTGAGACTTAAGGGGGGGTGTATGTCACCTACCCAAATTTTGAGAATATTATTTTATTGCAAAATACTTTATGTTAAATTATAATTACAAAGTTTTGTAATTATGACCAAGTTTAGTCAAGGATGATTGTAATTATTGATTATTATTATTTAATAAATTAAAATAGGAGACAAACAACCCAAGGGAACTGTTAAATGAGTGTTCAGTGACTCACTAGGAGGAATGGAAGCTATTAGAAGGCATGGGACAGATGGTAGTATTTTCCCTCCACCACTAGTTGTTGGTTATGGGACAACTACCCCTAAATTTGTGGCATTATCCCCCAGGTGGGTGGAAGAGAGCAGTCAGCTCATTAATGACCAGATAACCACTAAAAAGGCCTAGGCAGCCTAGATAAGGAAATTCGACTTGAGCAAGAAGCTCCTACAATATTTTCTGCAGAAATATTCCTCTGGTGTATCAGGTGATCACTGAGAGATTTGAATAGGGAGGCTATGTGAGAGTGCAATTGTGAGTCTGCTAGTTATACTGAGAAGGAAATCCAGAGGTGCTGGTGCAAGTCTCTTTGACTGCTGAGTCTTGATGACTGGATAATCTATATTCTACTGCAAGTTGATGTACTAAGGCTTCTACATAATCTTCCTCCTGGTGGTTTAGTGAACAAGCTCGGGGGTCCTAAGGCAAGTAACTTGGCTGTCTTCAAGAATAGGTTGGGTGGAACAGGTTCCTTGGGCTGTTTGTTTCTCCTACAGTCAACCAGGTTCTACTGTTCTTACTTTTGTTTATAGTTAAATGTTTTTCTACATGGTAGAATTATTAATTACAGATATACAGAAGAAACTATTATATTTTCTTATTTAAAGATGATTTGTTTTAAGAATGATTAAGTAATTTTAATGAATGATTAAATTCTTTTATGTATTTTTCCCATACTTTTGCATATATTTTCATTATATATTAATATGCTCACTTGAGTTATACATTTTAAAATCTTATTTCTATGACATCAATGTTTGGGGTGTCTGTATAGTACTCTAGTACAGAAAAACAAAATTAATAGAGATGAGTGATAGGAAGAATGCCATTTGAATGAAAAGATGAATACAGTAGTGTTCTTGTTAAATTCTATCATTTCAATCATATGTTTTAAAATGCAGGAAATAGTACAATATAAGTATAAACAGATGCATAGCATTCATCTATTTCTTATATAAAAGAAAAACACATTTTATTTCTGTACAAATCTCTATTTTCCCATTTAACTCTATCTATTTTAGATAGTAATCATATGCATTTTCATATTATAAATTGCATGTTTTCAAGCATTTATATTTTAAGAAATATAACAACTGCAAAACTATTCTCTGTATAGAATTGTTATAAGTAAACACATATTATTTATTCACTAACTATCACATTTTATTTCATTTATTAAATACAAATACCTTCATAGTAGCATCAAAACCCTATGTTATCATAGACCCTAGATCCTAAATGTTTATTTAGTACATAGTTCATAAACTTCTCATCAAGCCATTCATGGAAAACATTAGACATTTATTTATGAGGTTATAACAAACATGTTTGTCCAAACCCTAACCAACATTATATATAACATACCATCTTGTATACATTTCGAGTTTACCAACAGGACACTATTTATCATTTAGCAGACAGTACGATTTTCATATCAATGTCTAACAATAGCTTACAACACTGACTAGAAACATACACAGTGTCGAAACTATTTGATACATGTAGGTTAAGGACCAGTTTCGGGTTCAAAAGCTCAGTACAAGCAAGATTACCAACCACACCTACAGGGTTGGGTTTCACTCTTTTAAATGAGATCAAACCATATGGCATTGCCATTTCAAAATTGACGAAGACCTAACTTTACCAAATCACTAATTTAAAAACAATCATCACTGTGGCCAAGGAAACCTTGCCAAAACTCTGAAAGTAACAGACTCATTCTAAACAAAAGAAATTCAGCCACATCATGCCTAGGGTACCTACAAGGAAGTGAACCTTCGAGGCTTACCTGGTGGCCGAGCAACTCCTTCTCCTCTAGGCCCGCAAACCCTGCTACTTCATCGATGTTTTTATAACTATCACACAATATTGAAGAGGTTAAACGAGGATAAAAATCTCAAGAAAGACTTTAAACATTAATACATTAAGACTATAGTGTGGAAACATTACCAGCATTATAACTACCAGAGAAAGACGCCTGTAACTTTCGACGATAGTATCACCTTGTGAAAACTGTATGAAGGAAGGAAAATCAGATCCTGAAAATCACTCTGGACCATCGGTGGCTCGGCTCTCCAGTATTCATGACACCTTGAACTAGCAGATTTTTCCCACAGGTCTCAGGATCAAAACCTTCCGAAAAATACTCTTTCAAACCCTACATGTTAGTAGCCTATCGGCCTCACAACTCCAACTCTAACATGAAAATGAAGACCGGGAGACTCTCCATCAATACTTAAGACGAGGTTTATGGTTTCTCTTTCAACGATCATGATCTTGTGAGATCGACGAGCGAGATGGTTCCAACCAGATACGTTGAGAGTCGGGAAACCATCACATTTATACCTCATTAATTGTAACAACCACGACGATGCCAACATCGCATACCAAGGGACAACACCATATACAGCTCGGAGGAGAATCGATATGTTAAACATACACATCTCAGATTCATAGTTTTATTATCAACCAGGTTTCACTTGGGTGGATTACATGGATTGCCAGCAGCACATTCCACTGTGGAGTTTGGTTAGGACCATTAATACTTGGATGGGACACTGTCAACCTGCCAGTTCATTTCAGTAGCAAATTTAATACCCATCAAATCCTTACCAACGACGAATTTGTTTGCATAGGGTAATATCATACAATGTCAAGGCATAGAATAAAAGCTAGGGTTGCATATTATGGATCGTTTCATTGCAATATTAGATCCATAAGTGCACATTTTTATATAGTTCAAAGATTTGTTTTAGACATCATAACAATGGTATTATATGCCAATGTATTATGTGAATGCATAGTCACTATATAATGTTTACATTTCATTTCTATGGCTCGTGTATAGACATATAGAATAAAGCTTATATGTCTCATATATTAGCCATATATTTTGTTAATCATTTGATAAATGGAGACAATAGATATAGTTTAGGATTTTATTTATGTATAAGTATAATGTAGTTATAGCATAGTACTATATTCATAATATATTTCACACAATAGCTATGTATTGAAATTGATTGATAAGAGTAAGACTACAGGTATAGTTTTCATGTACAATAAATGTTAATTTATAGCATTAGTACTATAACCACTATATATTTCATATATTGTTAATCAAGTGATAATTGTGAGACTTTAGAATAGTCTAAGTTCTGTCGATGCAAAATGTAATAATAATTCAATAGTATAAACATTATTTCTACAAGCTTTCAAATAGAGTTACATTTGGGTATTGGTATCAACACGTGACGTAATGACAATAGCCATATTAGGGTGACTTCTCCTAGATAATCAATATAGCAATATAAAATCAATTTGACGACGTAAATTTTAGTAACACTGAAGATTTTGTAAGCCAACATGTAAACTAGAATTGGAAACAAAATATCCATACCTCCAATAACTATTTTGCAAGGAAGTACTTAGCATTTTCTTATTACATTGACGTTGAATTGAAAGACACATGTACTCTTAACTCAGTTTTGTTGTAGAATTTCTTACCTGCATTTTGCACATGGAAACAAGATTCAAATGCCTTAGCTAAATGTAGCTAAGTAAACCCCAGGGTACCTCGTAGGACCCCTTCGTCATCATACAAAACAAATTGTCAACACATCATCAAGAACATCATAATAATACAAACCTGTGTACAACATATAATTAATTTTAGAACTTAGACAGATATGAAGATTGCATTCTTGTGTTACGTTCATAAAATGTCTTTCGTTAAAGAGTTTAGCATCCATTTACTCCGCAATAGCAATTACAACTAACATCATATTTTATTTTGAGAATTATGACGTGTCATCATTATTAATTATCCTAGTTAAGAGAATTAACTATTTTATATGTTCTGCACTAACAACTTCGATAATTATTGCTATTTTAAAACATTTTAAATTTTTGGTATTTTACGGGATGTTACAGTTTCTTTACATCTTATAAACAAACATAGTTGGTGAAATGGTTGTCTTTGGTAGAATGGTGGTACAATACTTCCTTCCATACATCATAAAAACTGTCTCCTTTTATGGCACTTTATGGGTACCAGTCTCCATCTATCAAATCTCCCTTAAAAGGAAAATCTAAAGTTCAAGTCATGGAAGATCACATAGAGCATCAACAAGAAGTTCTCGAGATACTTAAGGACAACCTGGCTATGTCAAAAAATAGGATGAAACAACAAGTTGATCAACATCGTAGTGAAAGGAGTTTCAAAGAAAGGGATTGGGTGTTTCTGAGGCTACAACCTTACAAGGAGATGTCCCTCAAGTAACTAAATAAGGACAATAAATTATTGCCCAAGTATTATGGTCCTTATAAAGTGTTTCAAAAGATTAGTAGTATGGATTACAAATTGGATCTCCCTTCATCTTCAAGACTACATCCAGTTTTCCATGTTTCTTTCTTAAAGAAGGTAATAGGAGACCAGATCCAAATTCAAACAATTTTGTCGAAGCTTGATGAAGAAGAAAAAGTCATATTGGAACCTGAACAAATCACTGAAACAAGGACCAAATAGATACGAAATCGGTCTATTACTGAGTACCTCATCAATTGGAAGAACTTACCAGTTGAAGATTTGACATGGGAAGATGATTCCTTCATTCAGAAGCATCTGAAACTAATCAAGTGTTGAGGAAAACACTTATCTGAAGGGGAGGGGGATGTTAAGCCCTAAATGTGGGAACATTTCCCCTTATATGGGTCACATTACATTAGTTTTGATGTCGGCTTGGTCCATTAGTTGTAATTATCATTAGTATGGTTATATTAGTTATGTCGTATTGGGTCAGTTAGTTGGAATTGTACCTCTTAGTATCCTATATATAGGAAGGAGATCTTTTCATTTGGATCATATTGTCTTGTATTGTCTTGTGTGCTTAGTACATTGCATAAGGAGGTTTCCCCCTCGAAGAGGCTTGATATTCATCTATTTTATTCATTAAAGGCATGGAGTACTCGTTTTCATCTATTTATTCGCTTTTCATGCTCTTTTTGGAAATTTGTTGCATAACAGTCATTCAAGATATGAGTGGAAAAATGAAGACAATGGAATATTCAACCAAGGAAACATGCATATTCGTGAAAATTTGCACAGAGGAAATAACATGATGCTTGGGAATGTTTGACCTGCCTAATTTGGACTTGACAATAGACTAATTTGATAATATAGATGTTCACTTACCTTGCTATAAAGTGACCAAGGAAGAAGCCATTCCCTCCTTGGGTATGGAGACTTATTAAACATCTAGAAAATTGAGAGATCATTGGTCGAAAGTGATGGTGGAATTTGTTCAAACATGCCTCTATTGATGTATTTGAGAGAAACATATAGTGGTATTTCAACTAATTCATGTGACTTAGTGGATTCTAGACATAATAATGGTGAGTGCATTTTGGCACATTTGTTGGCAATTGTCTCCACAACCACTCACAATCTTCTTTTCATTGATGTGATGGTGTAGTAAACCCTTCAATGGATATTTAGAAAACAAGTAGGATATGTGCATGATTACGAGTTTTACATATTTACATAGTAAGGATGGGTTTAAGAGCCTTGATCATAGTCAATGGAGATAAAAAAAAAAGGGTCTTATGTCATAAACAAATCTCTAGTTCATTGGTTCTAGAGTCCTCATCCAAAGTTTCTTGGTTCTAGTAAGGCCTTTAATATGATAACATGTTTTGTCTATGTTAGAATATTTTGACTCTTAGGAGTTAGTTAAGTTTAACTTGGTCTAATGTGTCTTTAGTTAAAGTGTGTTTCTTTAGTGTGCCTTTGTAACTAACCAATATAATCGTCATGATTATTTTCTATACATAAATGATAGGATGGTTTAACTTCTCCTTAATATTAATGGCACTTGATTTGTGACTTAACACTCGATTGTTTCATGATCTCTATTTAAAGAGCATGGATGGTCCTGTATTGATGATTAATTGTGAAATATTCTTCTTGTATTTTCTTTTTGCATTAATATAATGCTTCAAATGGTCGTGTTGGTTGGGGCCATGGATTGTTTCTCTCTTTCAAGGTTTTAACCATGTATGCATTGGTGTACTGATATTTCATTTATTTGTTTGAGTGGATTCCTTAAGGTGTTTGACCTATGTAGATATACCTTATTTAGCGAACATGGTATCAGATCTCATATGAAGATCCACTGCCATTGTTGATTGAGATCCTGAATCCCTGTCATTGCATGCTATAAAACACTTCTAGAATTTACTATTTCTAAGCATTTTTGTGTTGATTGAACTCCTCCAATACATCTAAAGTAACTTTCTAATTAGAAACCCTTTTTCACTTGAAAAAAAAATTGTTTACATCAAATCTAGAAGTATATAGTTTCATTTTTCAAGTTGTTTAAGGATCTTTCATATACTATTTTAAATTATTGTTTTAGTTTGTATGTTTATATGTATGGTTTTCTTCCTTTCCAATTTGTGTATGTTATTTTATGCGTGCCTACAATCTCAACGAATTAGAAACATAGAGGAAAAGTTTCCTTTTCGAGGGAAACTAATTAAAATATAAACTCAAACATCTAAAATTTTGATTTATTTTTTTCCCATAAAATATTTTTTGGGGTGTCCAGTGGTGTTTAAAAAAAATCGGACAAAAACAAGTGATTGCAAGGTAAAGAAACACTTCAAAAAAGTTGAGATTAAAAAAAAACACTTTCTCCTTTCTAACATTTGATATATCTTATATAATTGTTACTTGATTGAAAGTTATTTTATTGAAATAGAAATCTTGAGCCCAAATATTACTTTTTGAAAAATTCCATGCAACTTAAATTATAAAATAACTTTATGATCAAAATGATCTCATTCAACTTACAAAAGTGTATCACTTAAGTTGCTAAAGTCACTTTTATTTAATTCCTTTGTGCATGCAACTTTAAGTGATAAATTAATTTTATTATAAAAGTAATTCTTACTTATTTTCTAAAAGTGGTTCATTAAATTATAAAAATAACTTACTTGTAAAAGTGAGTTAATAGGAAAAGTTGAGGGGAATTCTTTTTTACTTTTTCCAATTTGGATCTATGTTTGAAGTACGAAAATTGAAATTTTATGAATGGAATAATTTTTACATATAAATGGCTCTAATATATATGATTATTTTGATATTGGTTGCAGTGATATGTTGGAATGTTGGAAACTTGGAGGTATATGCAAACAATGAAAAGGATAGCATTGCAAGTATAGCTGTCGAATCCAACTAGCATGGTTGGTTTCAATGGGCCTCGTTTTGCATGGTGACCTAAGTTCATGCCTCGCAAGGAAGATTGAAGGAGACATTTAAAAATCCATCCATGCTAAGTGTTGGTAAAGCCCGAGATAGGTGTGATCCCTGGGTGATTTTGGTAGCTTAGATTCTCATACGTTGCGTGTTTGTTAGACCATAGGCTAGTCCTGCAAATCATGAACAAACTAGCAAACAATAAAATAAAATTGTAGGTATAGTTGAAGAGTGAATACATAAATATTGTTGAAAAGAAGAGAACACTAAGGATAATGTTATTCCTAGGGGGAGGGGATGAAATGTCTTGATTTTGACCCTTTGAATGTATTGGTGACCTTATTGTGTATATGTTTTAATTTATGTAAATGTATTATATAAATTCCTAGTGTAGAGCTAATTTCAAGGCCCAACGAATGAATATCTAAACATGTATTTTCGACAATTATGTTTCTGAAAATTAAAAATATGGTTCAAGGCAATTTGACTAAGAATGAACACCTAAAGGTTCTGTGATACCAAAAGAAGGAAATGGTCATAAGGGGTCTAAGGGAATGTTAGTGTGCCTTAATCACCCTATTATTAAACAAACCCTTCATTTTTTTATGATGTTGAGCCTAGCCTATAGTTCAAATTGAGGAAAATATTTTGACTTAACTATCTCCTAAATCTATCCAATCACCTCCTACATCCAAGGAAATTTGTCTCCCTACACATTACTAGAATCAAGAAAATTTGGATGAGGACTCTCCTTGCCATCCTCCATGCATGCAAATTAAGGGAAATTCGAATTAGAATTGAGAGCTAGTTTTTAGAGAGATGTAGAGGAGAGAAAAGGAGAGTTCAACCTTGGAAAAAGAGGATGCCATACTAAGGAATAGAACATCCATGAAAGGAATCCATTAGAAACTTGAAAGGAACTAAGAACCAAGAAAAAATATACAAGAAATTAATGGACAATGGTTTAGATCTTCCTATGCCACAATGAAGAGCACTAGAGGGAGGGACTTATTAGGGATTGTTGAGCACATAAGAAAGATTTTCTCCTTGTATTGTGTGAGAAGGTATTGTGGGTTCCAAATAGCTGGTCCAATTTAAGATATTGACAATAGTATAATTGGTAGATATTTCCCTTTCTTTTGAGCAAGAAAAGTTATTTTGAGCATTTTTCACTTCTTCTTCACCTTGGTGGTGTCATTGCCTTGCTAGGTCATGGAATCTACAATAAAAAGCCTATGGTTGGGTAGAAATTATTGGAATATTCACGAATACTGAGAGGGGGGTTGAATCAGTATTGAGCACTTTTTACCATTTCAAACATTAATCACACGATATAACATTAACCATTAACCGTGCCATCCATCATCACATAAAACCATACACATGGATAAGACATTTTTACATGGAAACCCAAACCGGGGAAAACCACATAATGCTTTTCTTATATAATAACAATATTACATTCATATGAAGCACCAACCCTTTGATTTATAGGCTCCAACCTGAAGGAAACTCCAACTCCCTGGTTTACCAGCATTGACTAGAAGGAGGCACCAACCCTGTGATCCATAAGTTCCAACCTGTAGAGAGGACACCAATCCTCAATGAGCTCCAACTCACACTTTTCAGGCACCGACCTGAAGTAGAATTTGATCTCTTGTACTTGCCCCATCCTTCCACCCTTATATGAATAAGAATGTCAACCTGAACCTATAATTGTCTTCACACTGCCACTGTCTTCACAATGTTACTATCTTCACATTGTCCCTATCACAATCATTATCAATGTCATTGCCCGTGTCACAGTCACTATCATTGTCACTATCACAATGACTATCATGGTCACAATCGCTATCACTATCATTATCACTATTAATGTCACAATCACTATCACTAGCATTGTTGTTGTCTTTGTCATAGTCACTATCACAATCACTTTCATTGTTTCAACCTGTACATGCCTCAAAATCTACAAGCAACTTCTTCCAAGATAGTCTTCAAATCTGCAACCAAACCCTCTTGTGCAAGACTAAAATATCTCTTACAAATATTCACAAAAAAAGCTAAAATGTGTCCTTCAAAATATCTTCAAATCAAAACCTTCTTGAATAGAAACCAGAAAGATGCCTCCAAAGAGTGTAATCAAATCCCAAAAACAATCACCCATAGACTTCATTTGTTTACTTTTTCAAAGAGAGGAACCCTAAATCATTCCAATAACATCACACTAATCCATGCCAATATCACCATAAACTATGCCAAGATAATCACCATTATCTATGCCAAGATCATCACCATAATCACCATAAAATATCAAGTTCACCACAATCTATGCAAGATCATCACCATAATATATGCCAATAACATCATCATGATCTATACCATCACCATGATCTATACCAAGATCATCACCATAATATATGCCAATAACATCATCATGATCTATGCCATCATAATGATCCATACCAAGATCATCACCATAATCTATGCAAGTATCATCATAATCTATTCAAGTTCACAATACTCTGTGCAAGATCTTCAACAAGATTCAGCAAGAGAGAAGCACTAGTACATGTACAAGATTCATACCATTTTCAAGCTGAAAAGATGGACCCTAATCGATGAGAGACATGTATCATCACAAGAGAAGCCCATAAGCAAAGACCATACCTTTTCCAATATGAAGAAACAAGAAAAGGAACCCTTCACCAAAAGAAACCCTAGATCATATCATCACATATTCCTTACAACAAGCTTTCCACCAATTCAAGAAGATTGTAATTTTGAAACCATATGAGAAAGTTATGCAAATTTTATCAATCTTCACCAAAGAACAAAAGATGATCCCCAAGACTTTCACACTAGCTCCTCCACAAAATTTTGCACTTTCTCCTTAGAGTTGCGCAATAGAGAGAGAGAGATGAATTGATGAGCAAATGAGAAGTCTCTCCTCATATTTATATCCTCCAAGATGCCTTTAACTTGCTTTAGGACGAACGTTTCACTTATCCTTAAATTTAGGATCTTGATATTTTAAGGGGTACTTAAATGGGTCATGGACCACTTCAAGATTTCATTATGAATCTTTAACTTTCCTTCTTGATCACTTCATATATCCATCAAAGGGGGATTTGGGACTTCTCCTCACCATCATACTTAATTGGACACATCATTATCATTTCAAGGTTTCTTTCCTCTTAATGTGGACCCATCATCATTAATTTGAGGGATTTTTCACACTTCACACCAATATTTATTTAGAACACCTTTAGGGAATCCTTTAGAGGCTTATTCAATATGGGTCAAGGGAGCCATCATTATGGTCATGTGGACCCAACACCACTATTTTAGGGGTTTCTTAACATTTCACACCAACATTACTTAGGAACACCTTTAGAGGCTTCTTCATCATGGGTCAAGGGACCCATCATCATGGTCATGTGGAACCAACACCACTATTCTAGGGGATTCTTCACACTTCTAACCAATATTGATTTGGGAAAACTTTAGGGACTTCTTTACACTTCATAACATCATGGTCATGTGAACCCAACATCATTCCTTTAGGGGGTTCTTAAACATTGCTTCGAGGCAACTTTAGGGACATCTTTACGCTTCACTTCATCAAGGTATAGTAAGGGATTCTTTAATGGATTTTTGGGATTTAACCATTTGTGTACAACTCAAAGTGTCTTCGCATGAGGGCCATGCATAACAGCTACACCATAAGGGGATCACTTTAGAGTTATATACATTTGTGTCAAGGATTCTTCTCTAGGGACTTCTTTAGGGGCTCCAAGGCTTCTTCAACATTACTCAATATTCCTCTAACTTCTTTTGATCCAGGTGGATATCGGTGGCGGCCCACCTCTTCCAACTGGCTCAAAACAGTCTTTTGGCAATTTTGGTAAATTACTATTTTTAGCGGTTTTTCGGGTCCTGAACTTCCGGAGCCATTTTGAGGCCCTAAACGACATTTTTTGGCGATTTGGGGGACCAAATGGCTGTGTATAGCATACATCTAGGCCCAGTCGAAAGTTGTAAATCTCGGTTAGACCTTTCCAACGAGCTACCGAGCGCCCTAAACGGAGATCGTATGCAAAAGTTATGACCCCGGGAAGTTGACTGTTCAACTAACCACCTTGGGGCCGCAAACTTTATGACGGTTCATCTTCTAGGGTTAGGTTTTTGGATGATTGGGATTCTTTCCCTCATGCTTATGATAAATAGGCCCTTTCGGCCTCTCTTTGTATTCATCTTGGCACGAATGAGCATAGCGGCCACATCTCTTCTCAGAGATAGCTACCACCATTCCAGCTATTGTATTTTACAGTCTGTTCTATTTCCGCTATTTAATAGAATATGTGTTTACTGTATCACTATGTTATTTGCAATATATATCTGTATATGCTATCTTTTGTTTCGTTCCCACATAAATCCGGATCAGTGGTATCAGAGCAGTCTGCCCTTTGATTGTTTCTCGGTGCATGTCCGCGACGAGGTCAGGATACAGAGAGTTGGGTCTCAAACTAGTTTCACTTGGGGAAGACCACTCTCGCTGCCCCAAACGGCCTCCCATGGCGGAAGAAAAGAGAGACGACGGAGTAGTATATCCTATCAAGTTGTTGCACGAGGAATCCCTCGCGCAACAGAGGAACGAGATGATGGATAATTTCGCCCAGATCCTTCAATGCATGCCAACAGCGGCAAATGCACCCTCAACGAGCAGCCATTTCGGAGATATGACTCCCTTCAAGGTACAAGTTAATTTTGATATCCCTTTATTTGAAGGCCAAATCGATGCCGATGCTCTAGATAAATGGTTGAATCTACTAGAAGGGTATTTCTCTATCCACCAATTTTTCGACAGGGAAAATATCATCTTTGCGCTTCTTAAGGCCGTCCCCCATGTCAAAAATTGGTGGGAAACTTATTGTGAGCAAAACTCATCAGACGAGTCTGGATTGTTTGAATATTCCAATCCCACTTGGGCCTCTTTTATAGATGCCGTCAAGGAACAATATTACCCTGTTGGAAACTATGATGACCAGTACACAAAATGGACCATTCTGCATCAAGAGAGGGACCAAACGGTGTCAGAGTACACCAACAAATTTCATACCTTGCGCACAAAGCTAGGTATCAAGGACTCCGAGCGGCACCTAGTACTGAAATATCGCAGTGGCCTACACCGGTACATACGAACAGAGATGGATTTCCTGGAAATATCTTCACTCGGATTCGCCTATCGATATGCTGTCAAAATTGAGCAGAAATTTCAGCAAAAGAACAAGCGTGACTTCGGACCTGCGCAGAAGCACGGCAAGGGAAACTCTAGCTCGCAGAGCACGGGGCATGAAAAGGAAAACCAGTCCCAACCACAGGCGAAGAAGGGTAAAGAAAAGACAAAGAAGGACACCGAGAAGTGGTGCGAGTTCCACAAAAGCCCCTGGCACAACACTGATGATTGTCGCTCAAAACAGTCATTGGTGGCTGAGATCAAAGCTTCAGAATCAGATCCCAGTTCTGATTCTTACTCGGAACCTAATTTCACAGCCGCGCGAAAAGGGAAGCAGATCATTGATGCAGAACCCAGTGCCGTTGTTGCCACCACACAGATTCAGCCAGAGGAGCCTGAAGAGTCGGAGGCAGAGGAGCGCCTTTTCCACTCACAGACACTTTGTTGTGGACAGCAGCAGTCAGAAGAACCTGATCTCAAAAGAAGTCATCAAGAGATTGGAGCTACCAATAATGCCACACCCAAAACCATAGACCATCGGATGGCTAAGCCAAGGACGAAGGATCCGTGTCAGTCACCAATGTCGCCTACCATATGGCATCAAGCCCTTCAAAGACGAGGTATTGTGTGATGTGGCCCCACTTGAAGTATGTGATGTTCTCTTAGGATAGCCATATATGTGGAAGCGTCATGCTATATATGAATCCCGATCTCGCAGTGTCATTGTCACTTGGGAGGACAACTCTATCGGATACCAGAGACAGTTTCACTTAACCCAACCAAGCAAGGCAGGAAGATAATCTCCCACAATGGGAAATTTTCCCTATTCGCAAATGCCACTAAAGGTGAACATCAGATCGCAGAGACATCCACAACCTCTGCAGATTATCCTTCTACTCAGCAGGAACAAGAAAAACACAAAGTTAGTGCAGCATCGCCTATTCGGGTAACTCTACAGTGCAAGGCCACGCATTCAAGGTGCTCCTCCAAAAAGAAACCATCCATGCCGGTGCATACCAAGGATACCACAACAACCAAAACTGTTGAATGGCTCCAGTGCATCCATCAACAACAATTACAACCCTCTGAAGATGTCAAAGTAAGGCAACCTTTCCACTTCAGTAAATGTCGCACCAAGAGCTCAATTCGACACACAGCTCGACATATGATAAGGGATTTAACGCAATGGAGACCATTGCTTCCTAAGGAGGGAGGATTGATCCAGGTGGATATCGATGGCGGCCCACCTCTTCCAACTGGCTCAAAACAGTCTTCTAGCAATTTTGGTAAATTACTATTTTTAGCAGTTTTTCGGGTCCTAAACTTCCGGAGCCATTTTGAGGCCCAAAACGACATTTTTTGGCGATTTGGGGGACCAAATGGTTTCCAATGGCATACATGTAGGCCCACTCGAAAGTTGTAAATCTCTGTTAGACCTTTCCAACGGGCTACCGAGTGCCCTAAACGGAGATCGTATGCAAAAGTTATGACCCCGGGAAGTTGACTGTTCAACTAACCACCTTGGGGCCGCAAACTTTATGACGGTTCATCTTCTAAGGTTAGGTTTTTGGATGATTGGGATTCTTTCCCTAATGCTTATGATAAACAGGCCCTTTCGGCCTCTCTTTGTATTCATCTTGGCACGAATGAGCATAGCGGCCACATCTCTTCTCAGAGATAGCTACCACCATTCCAGCTATTGTATTTTACAGTCTGTTCTATTTCCACTATTTAATAGAATATGTGTTTACTGTATCACTGTGTTATTTGCAATATATATCTGTATATGCTATCTTTTGTTTCATTCCCACATAAATCCGGATCATTGGTATCAGAGCAATCTGCTCTTTGATTGTTTCTCGATGCATGTCCCCGACGAGGTCAGGATACAGAGAGTTGGGTCTCGAACTAGTTTCACTTGGGGAAGACCACTCTCGCCGCCCCAAACGGCCTCCCATGGCGGAAGAAAAGAGAGACGACGGAGCAGTAGATCCTATCAAGTTGTTGCTCGAGGAAGCCCTCGCGCAACAGAGGAACGAGATGATGGATAATTTCGCCCAGATCCTTCAACGCATGCCAACAGCAGCAAATGCACCCTCAACGAGCAACCATTTCGGAGATACGACTCCCTTCAAGATACAAGTTAATTTTGATATCCCTTTATTTGAAGGCCAAATCAATGTCGATGCTCTAGATAAATGGTTGAATCTACTAGAAGGGTATTTCTCTGTCCACCAATTTTCCGACAAGGAAAAGATCATCTTTGCGCTCCTTAAGGCCGTCCCCCATGTCAAAAATTGGTGGGAAACTTATTGTGAGCAAAACTCATCAGACGAGTCTGGATTGTTTGAATATTCCAATCCCACTTGGGCCTCTTTTATAGATGTCGTCAAGGAACAATATTACCCTGTTGGAAACTATGATGACCAGTACACAAAATGGACCATTCTGCATCAAGAGAGGGACCAAACGGTGTCGTAGTACACCAACAAATTTCATACCTTGTGCACAAAGCTAGGTATCAAGGACTCCGAGCGGCACCTAGTACTGAAATATCGCAGTGGCCTACACCGATATATCCGAACAGAGATGGATTTCCTGGAAATCTCTTCACTCGGATCCGCCTATCGATATGCTGTCAAAATTGAGCAAAAATTTCAGCAAAAGAACAAGCGTGACTTCGGACCTGCGCAGAAGCAGGGCAAGGGAAACTCTAGCTCATAGAGCATGGGGCAGGAAAAGGACAACCAGTCCCAACCACAGGCGAAGAAGGGTAAAGAAAAGACAAAGAAGGACACCTGGAAGTGGTGCGAGTTCCACAAAAGCCCCTGGCACAACACTGATGATTGTCGCTCAAAACAGTCATTGGTGGCTGAGATCAAAGCTTCAGAATCAGATCCCAGTTCTGATTCTTACTCGGAACCTAATTTCACAGCCACGCGAAAAGGGAAGCAGATCATTGATGCAGAACCCAGTGTCGTTGTTGCCACCACACAGATTCAGCCAAAGGAGCCTGAAGAGTCGGAGGCAGAGGAGCGCCTTTTCCACTCACAGATGTGGGTGAAGGCAATTCCCCTACACTTTGTTGTGGACAGCGGCAGCCAGAAGAACCTGATCTCAGAAGAAGTCATCAAGAGATTGGAGCTACCAATAATGCCACACCCAAAACCATACACCATCGGATGGCTAAGCCAAGGACGAAGGATCCATGTCAGTCACCAATGTCGCCTACCATATGGCATCAAGCCCTTCAAAGATGAGGTATTGTGTGATGTGACCCCACTTGAAGTATGTGATGTTCTCTTAGGACAGCCATATATGTGGAAGCGTCATGCTATATATGAATCCCGACCTCGCAGTGTCATTGTCACTTTGGGAGGACAACTCTATCGGATACCAGAGACAGTTTCACCTACCCCAACCAATCAGGGCAGGAAGATAATCTCCCACACTGGGAAATTTTCCCTATTCGCAAATGCCACTAAAGGTGAACGTCAGATCGCAGAGACATCCACAACCTCTGCAGATTATCCTTCTACTCAGCAGAAACAAGAAAAACACAAAGTTAGTGCAGCATCGCCTATTCGGGTACCTCTACAGTGCAAGGCCACGCATTCAAGGTGCTCCTCCAAAAAGAAACCATCCACACCGGTGCATACCAAGGATACCACAACAACCAAAACTATTGAACGGCTCCAGCGCATCCATCAACAACAATTACAACCCTCTGAAGATGTCAAAGTAAGGCAACCTTTCCACTTCAGCAAATGTCGCACCAAGAGCTCAATTCGACACACAGCTCGACATATGATAAGGGATTTAAGAAATGGAGACCATTGCTTCCTAAGGAGGGAGGATTGATCCAGGTGGATATCGGTGGCGGCCCACCTCTTCCAACTGGCTCAAAACAGTCTTCTGGCAATTTTGGTAAATTACTATTTTTAGCAATTTTTCGGGTCCTGAACTTCCGGAGCCATTTTGAGGCCCTAAACGACATTTTTTGGCGATTTGGGGGACCAAACGATTTCCAATGACATACATGTAGGCCCAGTCGAAAGTTGTAAATCTCGGTTAGACCTTTCCAACGGGCTACCGAGCGCCCTAAACGGAGATCGTATGCAAAAGTTATGACCCCGGGAAGTTGACTGTTCAACTAACCACCTTGGGGCCGCAAACTTTATGACGGTTCATCTTCTAGGGTTAGGTTTTTGGGTGATTGGGATTCTTTCCCTCATGCTTATGATAAATAGGCCCTTTCGGCCTCTCTTTGTATTCATCTTGGCATGAATGAGCATAGCGGCCACATCTCTTCTCAGAGATAGCTACCACCATTCCAACTATTGTATTTTACAGTCTGTTCTATTTCCTCTATTTAATAGAATATGTGTTTACTGTATCACTGTGTTATTTGCAATATATATCTGATTATGCTATCTTTTGTTTCGTTCCCAGATAAATCCGGATCAGTGGTATCAGAGCAGTATGCTCTTTGATTGTTTCTCGGTGCATGTCCCCGACGAGGTCAGGATACAGAGAGTTGGGTCTCGAACTAGTTTCACTTGGGGAAGACCACTCTCGCCGCCCCAAACGGCCTCCCATGGCGGAAGAAAAGAGAGACGACGGAGCAGTATATCCTATCAAGTTGTTGCTCGAGGAAGCCCTCGCGCAATAGAGGAATGAGATGATGGATAATTTCGCCCAGATCCTTCAACGCAAGCCAACAGCGGCAAATGCACCCTCAATGAGTAGCCATTTCGGAGATACGACTCCCTTCAAGGTACAAGTTAATTTTGATATCCCTTATTTGAAGGCCATATCGATGCCGATGCTCTAGATAAATGGTTGAATCTACTAGAAGGGTATTTCTCTGTCCACCAATTTTCCGACAGGGAAAAGATCATCTTTGCACTCCTTAAGGCCGTCCCCCATGTCAAAAATTGGTGGGAAACTTATTGTGAGCAAAACTCATCAGACGAGTCTGGATTGTTTGAATATTCCAATCCCACTTGGGCCTCTTTTATAGATGCTTTCAAGGAACAATATTACCCTGTTGGAAACTATGATGACCAGTACACAAAATGGACCATTCTGCATCAAGAGAGGGACCAAACGGTGTCGGAGTACACCAACAAATTTTATACCTTGCGCACAAAGCTAGGTATCAAGGACTCCGAGCGGCACCTAGTACTGAAATATCGCAGTGGCCTACACCGGTACATCCGAATAGAAATGGATTTCCTGGAAATCTCTTCACTCGGATCCGCCTATCGATATGCTGTCAAAATTGAGCAGAAATTTCAGCAAAAGAACAAGCGTGACTTCGGACCTGCGCAAAAGCAGCGCAAGGGAAACTCTAGGTTGCAGAGCACGAGGCAGGAAAAGGACAACCAGTCCCAACCACAGGCGAAGAAGGGTAAAGAAAAGACAAAGAAGGACACCGGGAAGTGGTGTGAGTTCCACAAAAGCCCCTGGCACAACGCTGATGATTGTCGCTCAAAACAGTCATTGGTGGCTGAGATCAAAGCTTTAGAATCAGATCCCAGTTCCAATTCTGACTCGGAACCTAATTTCACAGCCGCGCGAAAAGGGAAGCAGATCATTGATGCAGAACTCAGTGCCATTGTTGCCACCACACAGATTCAGCCAGAGGAGCCTGAAGAGTCGGAGGCAGAGGAGCACCTTTTCCTCTCACAGATGTGGGTGAAGGGAATTCCCCTACACTTTGTTGTGGACAGCGGCAGCCAGAAGAACCTAATCTCAGAAGAAGTCATCAAGAGATTGGAGCTACCAATAATGCCACATCCAAAACCATACACCATCGGATGGCTAAGCCAAGGACGAAGGATCCGTGTCAGTCACCAATGTCGCCTACCATATGGCATCAAGCCCTTCAAAGATGAGGTATTGTGTGATGTGGCCCCACTTGAAGTATGTGATGTTCTCTTAGGACAGCCATATATGTGGAAGCGTCATGCTATATATGAATCCCGACCTCGCAGTGTCATTGTCACTTTGGGAGGACAACTCTATCGGATACCAGAGACAGTTTCACCTACCCCAACCAAGTAGGGCAGGAAGATAATCTCCCACACTGGGAAATTTTCCCTATTCGCAAATGCCACTAAAGGTGAACATCAGATCGCAGAGACATCCACAACCTCTACAGATTATCCTTCTACTCAGCAGAAACAAGAAAAACACAAAGTTAGTGCAGCATCGCCTATTCGGGTACCTCTACAGTGCAAGGCCACGCATTCAAGGTGCTCCTCCAAAAAGAAACCATCCACACCGGTGCATACCAAGGATACCACAACAACCAAAAATGTTGAACGGCTCCAGCGCATCCATCAACAACAATTACAACCCTCTGAAGATGTCAAAGTAAGGCAACCTTTCCACTTCAGCAAATGTTGCACCAAGATCTCAATTCGACACACAGCTCGACATATGATAAGGGATTTAAAGCAATGAAGACCATTGCTTCCTAAGGAGGGAGGATTGATCCAGGTGGATATCGGTGGCAGCCCACCTCTTCCAACTGGCTCAAAACAATCTTCTGGCAATTTTGGTAAATTACTATTTTTAGCAGTTTTTCGGGTCCTGAACTTCTGTAGCCATTTTGAGGCCCTAAATGAAATTTTTTGGCGATTTGGGGGACCAAATGGTTTCCAACGGCATACATGTAGGCCCACTCGAAAGTTGTAAATCTCGGTTAGACCTTTCCAACGGGCTACCGAGCGCCCTAAACGGAGATCGTATGCAAAAGTTATGACCCCGGGAAGTTGACTGTTCAACTAACCACCTTGGGGCCGCAAACTTTATGACGGTTCATCTTCTAGGGTTAGGTTTTTGGATGATTGGGATTCTTTCCCTCATGCTTATGATAAATAGGCCCTTTTGGCCTCTCTTTGTATTCATCTTGGCATGAATGAGCATAGCGGCCACATCTCTTCTCAGAGATAGCTACCACCATTCCAACTATTGTATTTTACAGTCTGTTCTATTTCCGCTATTTAATAGAATATGTGTTTACTATATCACTGTGTTATTTGCAATATATATCTGTATATGTTATCTTTAATTTCGTTCCCACATAAATCCGGATCAGTGTTATCAGAGCAATCTGCTCTTTGATTGTTTCTCGGTGCATGTCCCCGACGAGGTCAGGATACAGAGAGTTGGGTCTCGAACTAGTTTCACTTGGGGAAGACCACTCTCGCCGCCCCAAACGGCCTCCCATGGCGGAAGAAAAGAGAGACGACGGAGCAGTAGATCCTATCAAGTTATTGCTCGAGGAATCCCTCGCGCAACAGAGGAACGAGATGATGGATAATTTCGCCCAGATCCTTCAACGCATGCCAACAGCGGCAAATGCACCCTCAATGGGCAGCCATTTCGGAGATACGACTCCCTTCAACGTACAAGTTAATTTTGATATCCCTTTATTTGAAGGCCAAATCGATGCCGATGCTCTAGATAAATGGTTGAATCTACTAGAAGGGTATTTCTCTGTCCACCAATTTTCCGACAGGGAAAAGATCATCTTTGCGCTCCTTAAGGCCGTCCCCCATGTCAAAAATTGGTGGGAAACTTATTGTGAGCAAAACTCATCAGACGAGTCTGGATTGTTTGAATATTCCAATCCCACTTGGGCCTCTTTTATAGATGCCGTCAAGGAACAATATTACCCTGTTGGAAACTATGATGACCAGTACACAAAATGGACCATTTTGCATCAAGAGAGGGACCAAACGGTGTCGGAGTACACCAACAAATTTCATACCTTATGCACAAAGCTAGGTATCAAGGACTCCGAGCGGCACCTAGTACTGAAATATCGCAGTGGCCTACACCGGTACATCCGAACAGAGATGGATTTCCTGGAAATCTCTTCACTCGGATCCGCCTATCGATATGCTGTCAAAATTGAGCAGGAATTTCAGCAAAAGAACAAGCGTGACTTCAGACCTGCGCAGAAGCAGGGCAAGGGAAACTCTAGCTCGTAGAGCACGGGGCAGGAAAAGGACATCCAGTCCCAACCACAGGCGAAGAAGGGTAAAGAAAAGACAAAGAAGGACACCGGGAAGTGGTGCGAGTTCCACAAAAGTCCCTGGCACAACACTGATGATTGTCGCTCAAAACAGTCATTGGTGGCTGAGATCAAAGCTTTAGAATCAGATCCCAGTTTCGATTCTGACTCGGAACCTAATTTCACAGCCGCGCGAAAAGGGAAGCAGATCATTGATGCAGAAACCAGTGCCGTTGTTGCCACCACACAGATTCAGCCAGAGGAGCCTGAAGAGTCGGAGGCAGAGGAGCGCCTTTTCCTCTCACAGATGTGGGTGAAGGGAATTCCCCTACACTTTGTTGTGGATAGCGGTAGCCAGAAGAACCTGATCTCAGAAGAAGTCATCAAGAGATTGGAGCTACCAATAATGCCACACCCAAAACCATACACCATCGGATGGCTAAGCCAAGGACGAAGGATCCGTGTCAGTCACCAATGTCGCCTACCATATGGCATCAAGCCCTTCAAAGATGAGGTATTGTGTGATGTGGCCCCACTTGAAGTATGTGATGTTCTCTTAGGACAGCCATATATGTGGAAGCGTCATGCTATATATGAATCCCGACCTCGCAGTGTCATTGTCACTTTGGGAGGACAACTCTATCGGATACCAGAGACAGTTTCACCTACCCCAACCAAGCAGGGCAGGAAGATAATCTCCCACACTGGGAAATTTTCCCTATTCGCAAATGCCACTAAAGGTGAACATCAGATCGCAGAGACATCCACAACCTCTACAGATTATCCTTCTATTTAGCAGAAACAAGAAAAACACAAAGTTAGTGCAGCATCGCCTATTCGGGTACCTCTATAGTGCAAGGCCATGCATTCAAGGTGCTCCTCCAAAAAGAAACCATCCACACCGGTGCATACCAAGGATACCACAACAACCAAAACTGTTGAACGGCTCCAGCGCATCCATCAACAACAATTACAACCCTCTGAAGATGTCAAAGTAAGGCAACCTTTCCACTTCAGCAAATGTCGCACCAAGAGCTCAATTCGACACACAGCTCGACATATGATAAGGGATTTAACGCAATGGAGACCATTGCTTCCTAAGGAGGGAGGATTGATCCAGGTGGATATCGGTGGTGGCCCACCTCTTCCAACTGGCTCAAAACAATCTTCTGGCAATTTTGGTAAATTACTATTTTTAGCAGTTTTTCGGGTCCTGAACTTTCGGAGCCATTTTGAGGCCCTAAACGACATTTTTTGGCGATTTGGGGGACCAAACGGTTTCCAACGACATACATATAGGTCTAGTTGAAAGTTGTAAATCTCGGTTAGACCTTTCCAACGAGCTACCGAGCGCCCTAAACGGAGATCGTATGCAAAAGTTATGACCCCGGGAAGTTGACTGTTCAACTAACCACCTTGGGGCCGCAAACTTTATGACGGATCATCTTCTAGGGTTAGGTTTTTGGATGATTGGGATTCTTTCCCTCATGCTTATGATAAATAGGCCCTTTCGGCCTCTCTTTGTATTCATCTTGGCACGAATGAGCATAGCGGCCACATCTCTTCTCAGAGATAGCTACCACCATTCTAGCTATTGTATTTTACAGTCTGTTCTATTTCCGCTATTTAATAGAATATGTGTTTACTGTATCATTGTGTTATTTGCAATATATCTCTGTATATGATTCTGTATATGCTATCTTTTGTTTCGTTCCCACATAAATCTGGATCATCTTTGGGGGCTTCAAGGCTTCTTCAACATTACTTATGCAATCTTCCTCTACTATTGCCACATCATTATCATCACTTTGACATCAATGACCACATTACTCAATATCAATGACATAGATCACTTGACCATGTTGACATCAATGACAACCAAATTTCCAATAGAAATCACTCTTTATTAATCAGTTTCTTAGCAGTAAATGTTTAGAAAAGATAAGTCCACTTCTTCCTTCCTTTTCTATGAAATTGTTGCTACATAACAAGTAATATAATGTTATTACTGAGCATAAAATCTTTCTTGAGTTTCCTTAGTATGTCTGGAATTAATTTCAAAACAATAATTTTATTAGACAATGAAAACATTCTAGGAATGGGTGGTGACCTTTTGATAAATGCATTAAGATGGTTAATATTTTCATCCATGCAGTACATGGAAGTACAATGGGTCATTAGAAAGATATAGTTGTCTTTATTTCTACCTAGGTTGTTTAATACCTATGTACAACGCTCACTTGACAAAGTGATCTAGCCATTTTTTTTGTCTAATATCCATTTGCATGTGCTTGACATCAGGGAGATTTCTAGTAGTATATAATCACACATCTATGATAATATAAAAGAATTTTGTAATGCTTTATTCAATTTTTAATCAGATTTGGGGATTTAATAAGTAAGAATAGCCTATTGCTCTCAAAGAATAAACCTAAGAGATCATCCAAATTACTGGAAGTTTCCTTTATATTCTAAAGCATCTAACAAAGTGGAATAGTTTCACTCAATTCCCGCATTCATGTATTCTTGTACAAAGTGTTGAGGTTTGGACTGTGGATTCATGCACCTCTAAACTACTATAATAAAGAGTTGTTTGAATAGTGGGTATATGATCACCCTTTCTACGAGCTCTCAAGGAGACCTACATACAACCTAGTGTCTTTCAAGTGCGACTAAAGCCAATATAACAACAACAATATTTGTTAGCATTTGGCATGATTTATTTAGCAGAGTTGGTAACATGGTCTTCCAAGCATGTAATACAATCGAGAATCCTATCAATCTCACATCACATAAATTGTTGTAGAAATTCATCACTCTTTTGTCTTCCAAGAATATTAATTATGGAATCTACACGAGCACTTTCATCATCGTTTCTACCTTCTAGCATTTGATTTGAGGTGTTTGTTATCTTTAGATCAACATCTTGCTTTGATTTTGAAAGTAGATTATTCAACCCAACATCTTTATTTTGAGAGCATGTTCTCTACAGCTGAAGTTGGAGGAAGGGAATGACCCATGAGAACCTTCGAGCTCCTACAACTTGTTATCTTTTTCCCATGCCCATATTACAGTATTCCTCTTCTCTCTTATCGCTTCCTCGAAATATTTACTATGTTGTTACATGGAAGTGGTGATGTTGGAGCATGGGACAATCTCATCCTACTCATACAAAGAAGAAGAACTCTATGTAGCTTCAAAGGATGTTGGAAACAACAACATCAATAACAATAGAGCATAAAAATGCAAGTACTTCAATTTCAAACATGTTGCTTGAAGTGAAGGGCTTAATAGTTATTTATAGTAGAGCCCCACTAGGAGATCCTAAAGGGCATAGATCTTGTCATTCGCCACAGGGAGGTAACTTCAAATTTATAATGTAATGAATGCTATATTGAGAAAAATAATTATGCGTATCTATCCATACTACAATTTATTTCCATTGGCTCATTAAGTATTAAAATAATGGGAAACATTCAATGTAATTTAGTTCGTTTTAACCTTTTAGTTTCATAGTAAATTGCAATTCAATGGTGAAAATCATTGTATCTATTTGTTAATCAAACATTGACTTAACAATTAAACTCTTTTTTTTGGCTTATTCATTTCATAATCAATGTTGTAAATGGCTGGCTTGTGTGCAAGAATCTCAACAAGTTTCTTTTAATCAACAGACATGTGTGCATATGGTTATTCGTTGAGATGTTCCTGGCTAGGGAACTATGTCAAGGGATCCATAACTCAACTTTGAACTTCATGAAAAAAAAAATTATAAACTTAAGAATCCTCCAACTTAAAAAATACTTAAATGCCAAACACTCAAATAAAATAGAATAAATATTTCAATCTACCACCTTCAAGGCACTCTTTTCAATATCATACAACTTTCAAATTAAGAATGGTAGATCCGAAGAACATAAAGGAAAGTACACTATAAACAAAGATAGGGTGTTCAAGATTAAAAAATCATGTTTCTTTATTAAGAGAGAGAAAACGTGTTGAGCCAAAAAGAATATAGCAGTAAACAAAATGTATCTTAACTGAGTACAAAACGCTCACATATGGTCCTGCAAATATTTTTAGTATTAACTTGAAGTTTGTGGACCTCATCAAACATTTAAGCACATTTATAGTAATGAAGGTAGTACCAAATTGTTGCTTTTGAGCTTTATTATAAGGTGTTTAAAAATACAGATACATAGATTGAAAAATGGATAAAACAACACCTACTAACTCCATATTTTATGTTTGTTAAAAATATTTTTGCCCTGTTTACCTTTATGATACCATGTTCATTTGTAGTTCATGTATATTATCTTCTTGGTGTTTCTCAGTTGTGTAATTAAATAAATGCAATAAATTGTTTAGAATGATGATTAAAAAACAAGGACATGGGACATTTTTTAATCTTCTTAAAATTATTTATATTACTTGTTTGGCACCACCAAATGGTGTAATTATATTGATTGGATAGTACATCAATCCAAATAATAAAGAAGATAAGAGAGATCCAATACACTATATTAGTATATAATATATTAATAATAATGAAAGCCAACCTTGTTTTAACAATCGACCTTAAGGGTATTGATCATGAATGGATACATTTTATTTTAGACATAGAGTGATTTAACTAGGGTAATTTTTAAGGATTATAATAGTATACTTAAGTATAGTATTCTAGGCGATTATTTTAGATTGAAAAAAAATATATATAGATAAGTAGGAAAATATTAAATATGAAACATATAATTTACTTACGAAAATTGTAAATTTTGACAAATATTATGATAAAAAAACATATTTGATCTAAATATAAGCAACATTAGAGACTAAAAATTACCAACTAGCAATTTTTCTTTGGATAAAAACCTAAAAAATAACGGAATTCTCACTAAAAAAAGCCAAAATCAAATATTTGTGTTGCATTAGCCAAACTCTCACCCATCATTTTACAAAATAAATTTTCTTAAATTTTCCTTATAACTTAGATGTGACCTTTAATAAATTCTAATTAAAATCTATATATAAACACAGAAATATATTTTATACACTATATACATATTTTTAAAAAACCACAACATATACATATTTTAAAAAAAACAAACTTTAAAAATGTGGTTGCTATTAAAATTTGAAACCTTAAATCAAATTAAAAACTTCATCAAAAATAAAAATTAAAAAATAACTTAAAATTACCAAAACTCGAAACAACTTATACATCAATTTTAAAAATATATACACAAAACTCAAAAACCAATTTTAAAATATATACACAAAATTAAAAATTAAAATAAAATGTTAAATATAAAAACGATGTGAAATTCCTCTTATAATTATTTGGACAAAGATTAGCTCATCCTTACTCTTCATTCATTCTCTTACCTAAGAGATTGTCCGCTCGTAAATTTTTAATTGTGTAAGTAGGTTTCCACCTTTTAAGCTTTACATATGGCTTAGTTGTTAATTTCTATTAGTTCTCGTTTCATCAAATATATTTTATTTTTAAATTGATGAACGTTTAAAATTAATTATATATATATATATATTATAATTGATTTATCTTTTATATTGGTTAAAAATTTAAAAATTTTATTTTGCAATAATGACTTTACAGTACATCAAAGTTACTTATACTAAATTAAATAAGTGCTATTACATTAATAAATAAAGAAAAACATGGCAAAAATCTAAAGATATTTATGTTGGCGAATATCCATGATAAGATAGATGAAGTAAGATACGTTGTTTGCCTTTACAACCCATTCATGTCCTAGGATAATAAATAAAAAAAACTTGTCAAAATTTTGAAGATATATATATTGGCAAAAATCCATGATAAGATGGGCAAAGTAAGATATGATGCCAACCTTTAAAAGATATGATGCCAACCTTTATAAGCCTTTCAAATCATGATAGTTGGTCATTGTAATTTCGTCATTTATATCCTTTTGGTTATCGGCATGGTAATAGCGGCGAGCCTTATTAAACAGACACACTCGCCATTAAGGCGAGCCTGTCAAGTGTCATACCCATCCCCACCCATCCATGGCATGAGCTATGGACGTCCATGGTATCCACCGGCTCCGGCGACGGAAAAGTTTGATGTCCAATCGGCCTGACACATTATTTACCACTGGTCGAGGACAACACAAAGGAAAACGTCATCCGAAGTTTTTTGAAAATTTTGAATTTGAATTTGAACCGGAGTATTAGCGCCCGCCAATTCTATTCATTTGGATTTAAATTTGAGCGGGTTCATAGTGTTGTTACCTACCTGTAACTTGGTAGCGGATTGTATGTCTACGTGAGTCGTGACGTTTTATACAGGAGCTTAGGTTCCCTCTCCTCCTATCCTGTTCATCTCATCATATATAATTCATTGCTTCTTGTGCATCCCAGCTTCCCAACAAGCGTTATGTTACACAGCTTCTGCAAGTTCTCCTGGGCATAGGTTGCTATAATTTGTTCATATTGCATAGCCTGTTGCAAGTTCTGCCATATTTCATGGATTCCACTAATTCACGGTCGCCGTTAGTGGAAAGAACACAGGAGATAACTACTTCATGGATTCCATTAATTCACGGTCGCCTGTTTGTCTCTACTTCTACTTATATCCAACAAGCGCGGAGTCGTGTTCAGGGATGGAATCCTGATAACTTCGGCATTCGTTTCCACGAATTGCCCGCGCTCTCTTCCTCAGATCCGGACCCGGATCTTGAAAATAAAGAGCATACTTTTCCAGTGCATTTAACTCCTCTATTCGAAGCTTCCGAAGACCTTCAAGAGCCTTTCGATCGTCTGATGCAGAGCCTCTACTTCTCCAATTCGAATAGAATAGTGATTGTGCATGACCCGTTGCTCGGCTAGGTTCGAAGTGTGGCGGCCAAATATGAAGCCCCTGCCTACGTTTTCAACTGCCTCAGCGCCTATTGCTATGTGGTAAGCGAGAAAGGGATTGGAAGTCCGGATTGTGTTGTATCAAGCAATCGCTGCGTCCCAGAGAGACTTATTCGCTTCGTGTCTCGCCAACTCGAATGTCTAGGAGCCGAGGCAGGACACCTCATCAACAGTTGTCAGGGTCTGGAATTTCAATTCATCGATGCCTTGCGGCAAATACAATGAGAAAAGTACCCTAGAAAGCCGCTGTGGGCCGTCGGTCCTCTTCTTCCTCAGTCCATTTGGAGTGGTAAGAAGGGTAATCCAGATGTTGAAGGTTGCTTGAGATGGCTGGAAGGTCAGTCTCCAGCTTCAGTTGTTTATGTTTCTTTCGGTACGATGTCTTCTGTATAATGAAATGAAAGGTGCTTGCCATTTAAACTTTTTTTTTAGGAAATTTTATTAATTTAAGTGTTTAGGAATTTTTGAAAGACCTGAATTTTTTTTGGTTGATTTTATTAAATTATAATAAAAAATGTTATTTAAATAATACAATTTTAATTAGGAATTCTTATCATTATTATTTACAAATGTTTTATAGTAATTTCAAAACGTAAAATTACAAATTTACAAATTGAAATTGCAGTTTTTAGTGCAAATTTAAATTGCATTAATTATTTAAGCACTTTAATTACTATATCCAATCAAATTAAGAATTGTGAACTATTGGATTATTTATATATATAGATCTAAGATAATTATTTAACCACAATTTCAATATTTATTAAACTCTTTAACATGCATGAATTGAAGTATATAATGTTTTTAAAAAATTGACAAATAAAATTAGGTTGGAGTGAGATTGTTTTCATTGTAGATAATATTAAAATCAAGTTTAAAATACATATGATAATGGGAGTCAATTCAATCATGAACAATTACTATAGTTAAAATAGATAAATTCATTTTAATATAAATGTATTTCATAATTAGGTTTATTTTAATGAATATGCTATTAATGAGGTGAAGAATTTATATAATCATATAAAAAAAATTCAAATTTTTTTATTAAAATTTGAAAAAATAAAAATATATATATCCTATTTACATTATTATTATATACTTTTTTTACTAATATTTTATATTATTTTTACATTTTAGTTTACTAATATTATTTAATATTAGAAACTAAAAACAATTAGAAGAAACTAAAAATAATTAGAATTAAAAAAAAATGGAATTATATCTATTTTAAATAGTAAAATAAAAATGTTTATTAATAGTTTAAATGTTACTTGTAAATCTAATATATAAAATTATGAAGTACCATTACATATCATCAAACTTATAAAAATAAATAAAAAAATAACATGAAAAAAAAAAAAAATAACATGAAAATATTTCCTAATTCATATTTCATTAATAATTTATATAGATTTTGTCAATTTTAAAACTAAAATACTTAGTGATTCACATTTCATTCCTAATCTATATAGATTTTATCAATTCTAAAACCTTTATTTTGGAGTTTGTTTCTTTTCATTATAAAGATGCACACTTATGACTATTTGGTAAAGTGGAGACTATTTGATAGTAGATAATTTTCATTTTTGGTTTTTTTTTAAATTTTTTTTTACAATTATTTTTCTTAAATAAAAAATATAATCATGATATGAGAAGTGGTTGTATGTGTGGTAGAGCTCAACAATGGAATCACTTCAAAAATACTGACTTTATTATTTTTAAATGTAAATTATTTTTATAAAACTAGATATTAAGATGTATAGTGTTAATTATAAAAACAACAAAACATTACAATATACAATTTGTTATTCATTGCCAAGGTGGGATATACTAATCATTGGCTTGCAATATTTGCATTTCTTTTCACAATTTTTTTTCTAAAGTTTTTCAAAACAATTTAAAATTTTGTTAATAAACTTAATATTTTAGAAAATTAAAATAAGTTCAACAATTTTTAAAATTTAAAAATCTTTTGATTGGCTAAGTACATTTTGGATGGGACATAAATCCTTAAAGGAGTGCTCTCAATTATTAGAATTAAAAGATAAATAAAATTAATTTTTAAAAGAAAATATTATGGAAATTACACATATCTTGTCTTGTACAAATATAATGCACCAAGTCATGTATCAATACACAATACTACATAGTTGGCACCACTATAAGTATCAATTTATTTAATTTCTGCTCCATCCAAGTAATTTTTGAACGCAACGCATTTCTAAACAAGGTTCTAACACACCTTGATCTATATCACAACTGTAAACTAATATTACTCGATGCTATTAAACAAAATAGTTCAAGTGATTAATAGTGTCTTAATATTTTGTGGAAAGAACTACATAGTATGCTATTATTGATATATATTTTATGGAAATAGCTAAATGTTATATACTAAAATGATTGTATAGAATATTGATATTTTAGATGTGAGTATCCAATTTAAATTAATTCTTATGAATATATTCACATTTTTTAAATAAGAGTCATATTTAATTGTAAGTAAAAATATACATAAAAAACAATTCAATAACTACTTAAGTATAATAGTTGGAGATTTAAATACTCAAGTACAAAATTGCTAAAATACTAGATTAGAACAAAATCTAATCTTAACTTTAGATTGATCATAGATAGTTTAAAATGTGATTGTTCTTCAACTAATTTGAACCTCCATGTAGTTGAGAACCTAAAACTTTTTGTGCATTCTCCTAATCATTTCAAACTCGATGTAATCAAGAGCTAAGAGAAGAAAACTCAAGAAAAAATGAATATATTATATTAATATTATATAGAAACTTCTCTATATTAATGTTTAGCAATTTGTGCTTCAATTTTTAAACTATTTGTTTGTCACACTTGCATATTTGTCACATGAATTTTCTGCAGACTATATAATCAATAACGACTCTAGCATAAACCTTAGTATATTGATTGTTCGGGCAATGAGCCTTGATTGTGGTCATAACTGCTATAGTCTTGTCTTAATGTTTCCAATGGGAGGTCAAAGGTTCAAATATGGTTGAATCCATTGGGGTTAAGAGTCATCATCATCCATCCTAATATGATACAACTTCTTTCAAAGAAGCAACTTATTTGCTAGGGAACATACACATAATGAATAAGATTAACAAGATGAATTGATTTGATTAATCTTATATAGAAACCTCTCTATTCTATAAATGCCAACAAACTCACAATTTGAATAACTAGAAAAGAGAATAAAGTATTCTACATGCAATGCCTATAATAAAGATCTTCAAATGATTTTATTGTTGAAAACTTCTATAGGCAAAATAATTTGTGACCACATTTATTTTAAAGTAATTAATTTGAATCACTTAACCAAACAAACAACGATTTAAAATCTTTATCTTAAATATTTTAAGAATTGCTCATTTTCCTTGTGCTCAAAATAATTAGAAGGGAAAATCTTCAAAGTGCCCAAAATAACAAGAAGGAATTTCTAAAATAATGGAATTGCACAATATTGGAAGTTAAATCACACAATATAATAAGAGTCTTAGATAAATAATTGCATCAATTCACAACTATTATTTAAACAAAAGCATGATTGATTTTAAACAATCCAAGTTTGAACCTTATTTAAAAAAAAAATCGATTTAAACTAGTAACAAATTTTCTATAAATAATTCACTATTAAATATAATTTCTCTATTATAATTGAAATTATTTTCTTCATCATAATACATTCACCTTCATGTTTAAAAATCCTTTATAAACATTCCATTGGCTCGAGGATTTGATCCTCCAAAATGTCTCAATTGGCATCACTTCTTGTAGTTTAGTTCAAATTAAAAATATTATAGAATTATTTAAGATGCAAGATCTTCTTATAATATTCAACGTTTAAGTTTTGTAACATGTGGAAAAAAGTGGTTGCATGTAGATCCGTTTGTGTTTCCCAATATGATATACGTTTAGTAAATACTTTTGTTATAATTGTAAGTATTGTTACATATTAGCATCTTATCATTCCATATCAGAACCTTGAACATTGTTGATGGAACGATGAATATCATAAGCATTATTGATTGACCATGGACCATTTCGTTAGTAACACATTATAGTCACGAGGTGGTCGAATCCTGAATAATGCATATAGAACCTTCAATAAAGTTAGTGTTGATGAAACCATAAACATATTTTGTGGTAGAATCTTGCACATTTGGTCGTTAGATCTCAAACAAAGTTAATGGAACCATGAACATTGTTGGTGGAACCATGAGCTCTATTTATGGAACCATGAGCATTATTGGTGGAACCATGAGCATTGTTGGTGGAACCATGAGCTCTATTTATGGAACCATGAGAATTGTTGGGGGAACCATGAGATTTAGCTATGGAACCATGGTAGAGTCAATGATGATGATGGAGATGGTGGTGATGATGAAGACGTTGATGGTGACGGTGATGGTGATGGTGAGGATGGAGAAGATGGCTTGGTGCTAGGGTTTGGGTGAGGGTTAGGGCTAGAGTTATAGAAGAAAATTGAATTAGGGTTAGAGTTAGAGTCAATGATGATGATGGAGATGGTGGTGATGATGAAGACGTTGATGGTGACGGTGATGGTGATGGTGAGGATGGAGAAGATGGCTTAGTGCTAGGGTTTGGGTGAGGGTTAGTGCTAGGGTTATAGAAGGAAAATGAATTAGGGTTAGAGTTAGAGTATATGATGATGATGGAGATGGTGGTGATGATGAAGACATTGATGGTGACGGTGATGGTGATGGTGAGGATGGAGAATATGGCTTAGTGCTAGGGTTTGGGTGAGGGTTAGGGCTAGGGTTTGGGTGAGGTTGATGGTGATGGTGATGGTGATGGTGATGGTGATGGTGATGGTGACGTTGATGATGATGGTGATGGTGGTGAGGTTGATGGTGATGGTGATGGTGATGATGGAGATGGTGATGGTTCCGTCTCGCATCCAAAAGATGGAGATGGTGATGATGACGAAGATGGTGATGATAATGAAGATGGTGATGGTGGTGATGTTGATGGCGATGGTGATGGTGATGATGAAGATGGTGATGGTTCCGTCTCGCATACAAAAGATGGAGATGGTGATGGTGATGAAGATGGTGATGATGATGAAGATGGTGACGTTGATGATGATGGTGATGGTGGTGAGGTTGATGGTGATGGTGATGGTGATGATGAAGATCGTGATGGTTCCGGCTCGCATCCAAAAGATGGAGATGGTGATGATGACGAAGATGGTGATGATGATGAAGATGGTGAAGTTGATGATGATGGTGATGGTGGTGAAGTTGATGGTGATGGTGATGGTGATGGTGATGGTGATGAAGATGGTGATGATGATGAAGGCGTTGATGATGATGGCGATGGTGATGAATATGATGATGAAGGTGTTGGGGAATTTATTTATATCCAATGTATTTGACTCTAAGAACCTCTCATGTGTGATTATAAAAAAATCAAGATTCCCTCAACCCCCAAAAATGCCCTTTCAAAGAATTTTTTATCTTTGAGTGTGGTATGGGTGCCAACATGAGGTTTTTTCTACTAAGGATGGATCTTGGCGTCTTGACCATGGTTGGGGTGATGACAATGAGGTTCATACGACTCCAATGAATCTTCCATGGATCATGGGGTAAAATGATCTCTCAAGTATTATTGCATGTGAACTTGCACGTACCAAGCTACAACAAATCTTTCACAGGAGTGGATTTGTCTATGTGAATAGATAAGTGAAAAGATTTTAGCAACAAGACCTATCAATTTTAACTTGGAAGTATGGTGATGAGGGACCTAGAGATGACAATGATGATGAAGATGGTGATGATGATGAAGGCATTGATGATGATGGCGATGATGATAATGTTCATTGTTCCATAACTAGAGCTCATGGTTCCACCAACAATGTACATGGCTCCATAACTAGAGCTCATGGTTCCACCAACAATGTTCATGGTTCCATAACTAGAGCTCATGGTTCCACAAATAATGTTCATGGTTCCATAACTAGAGCCCATGGTTCCACCAACAATGCTCATGGTTCCATAAATAGAGCTCATGGTTCCACCAACAATGTCCATAAATAGAGTTCATGGTTCCACCAACAATGCTCATGGTTCCATAAATAGAGCTATTGGTTCCACCTGTAATGTTCATGGTTCCATAAGTAGAGCTCACGGTTCCACCAACAATGCCCATGGTTCCACCAATAATGTTCATGGTTCCATAACTAGATCTCATGGTTCCATAACTAATTCTCATGGTTCCACCAACAATGTTCATGGTTCCATCAACAGAGCTCATGGTTCCACTAAAGCTCATGGTTACCCCAACAATTCTCATGGTTCCATAAATAGAGCTCATGGTTCCACCAACAATGCTCATGGTTCCACCAATAATGCTCATGGTTTTATATATAGAGCTCATGGTTCCATAACTAAAGCTCATGGTTCCACCAACAATATTCATAAATAGAACTCATGTTTCCACCAACAATGTTCATAAATAGAGATCATGGTTCCACCAACAATGATCATGGTTCCATAAATAGAGCTCATGGTTCCACCAACAATGCTCATGGTTTTATAGCTAGAGCTCATGGTTCCACCAACAACGCTCATGGTCCCACCAACAATGCTCATGGTTCCATAACTAGAGCTCATGGTTCCACCAACAATGCCCATGGTTCCACCAACAACGCTCATGGTTCCACCAATAATGCTCATGGTTCCACCAACAATGCTCATGGTTCCATAACTAGAGCTCACGGTTCCACCAACAATGATCATGGTTCCACCATTAATGCTCATGGTTCCACCAACAATGCTCATGGTTCCATAACTAGAGCTCATGGTTCAACCAATAATGCTCACGGTTCCACCAACAATGCTCATGGTCAGAAAATAATCGAAGTCGACAATTGAGAAGTCCACATTTCACATGAGACCTCTTGATGTCCGACATTGTCGACTTCGATTATTTTCTAACAATATTGTTCAATATAACACAGGTATTTATATTAGATATATTGTAAACGCATGCGAGTTATAGAATTAATTGTTGTTTGTGTAACATGTTATAGAACCAAACCATTGCTAAAGTTTATTAAATAGTGTATACTGTTACTTCAAGGAAATGATCTAGTGAAAGAGGTGGACGCAAACATGCCAACAAGACCATTGATTTCGGATTTGAACTTATGAGGTATGTTGAATTGTGGATTAAGTTATAAAGTTCAAATCATTTAGTCTTGTTAATGAGTTATTTTAATTTACAATAGCTCGTATATTTTTACAGTTTGTCAATGCTATATTACTTTTAGGAAAAATTTAAAGCAGGGTTTTCACTTCTAATGTCAATGTGTAGTTGTTTGTTAAATCATAGTTAAATTGGAAAAGATAAACTTTTATAGTTATGGATTTTGTCTTTGATTTCATTTTTTTGTTGCTTGTGACAGGGTTGTATTAGTTGCTATGTTAGCTCGGATGCCCACTTCACAAAGAGACACAACTGAAGACTTCGATATGAGAGAGAATAAATCTTGTGTTCACTTTATTGATGTGGAAAAATATGTTTTTCATTGCTCAAACTTATTTTGAATCTATTATCACTCATATTGTACAAAACATTTCTATAAATAATGATCAACAACTCGAGTTTTGATATATTTCAATGTTTAGTCATTTATAATTTTTGCATATTTAGATGTTTTGTCATTTACCCATTAGAAACAAAGTAAATAAAACAAACATACTAAAATCAATAATTGGTAATAATCAATAAATTTTTATTTATAGTTATTGATATTGATCTATTTTAAGATTACTTTATAAGTTCCAACATTTTAAGTTAGTCATTGATGTTATTTATTTTAAGATTAATCTATAAATTACAAAATTGTTGGTGGAACCATGAGCATTGTTGGTGGAACATGAGCATTGTTGGTGGAACCATGAGCTCTAGTTACAGAACCATGAGCACTGTTGGTGGAACCATGAGCACTGTTGGTGGAACTGTGAGCTTTATTTATGGAACCATGATCATTGTTGGTGGAACCATGAGCATTGGTGGTGGAACCATGAGCTCTATTTATGGAACCATGAACATTATTGGTGGAACCATGAGCGTTGTTGGTGGAACCATGAGCTCTAGCTATGGAACCATGAGCATTGTTGGTGGAACCATGAGCGTTGTTGGTGGAACCATGAGCTCTAGCTATGGAACCATGAGCATTGTTGGTGGAACCATGAGCATTGTTGGTGGAACCATGATCTCTATTTATGAACATTGTTGGTGGAAACATGAGTTCTATTTATGAACATTGTTGGTGGAACCATGAGCTTTAGTTATGGAACCATGAGCTCTATATATAAAACCATGAGCATTATTGGTGGAACCATGAGCATTGTTGGTGGAACCATGAGCTCTATTTATGGAACCATGAGAATTGTTGGGGTAACCATGAGCTTTAGTGGAACCATGAGCTCTGTTGATGGAACCATGAACATTGTTGGTGGAACCATGAGAATTAGTTATGGAACCATGAGATCTAGTTATGGAACCATGAACATTATTGGTGGAACCATGGGCATTGTTGGTGGAACCGTGAGCTCTACTTATGGAACCATGAACATTACAGGTGGAACCAATAGCTCTATTTATGGAACCATGAGCATTGTTGGTGGAACCATGAACTCTATTTATGGACATTGTTGGTGGAACCATGAGCTCTATTTATGGAACCATGAGCATTGTTGGTGGAACCATGGGCTCTAGTTATGGAACCATGAATATTATTTGTGGAACCATGAGCTCTAGTTATGGAACCATGAACATTGTTGGTGGAACCATGAGCTCTAGTTATGGAGCCATGTACGTTGTTGGTGGAACCATGAGCTCTAGTTATGGAACAATGAACATTATCATCATCGCCATCATCACCATCTTCATCATCATTGTCATCTCTAGGTCCCTCATCACCATACTTCCAAGTTAAAATTGATAGGTCTTGTTGCTAAAATCTTTTCACTTATCTATTCACATAGACAAATCCACTCCTGTGAAAGATTTGTTGTAGCTTGGTACGTGCAAGTTCACATGCAATAATACTTGAGAGATCATTTTACCCCATGATCCATGGAAGATTCATTGGAGTCGTATGAACCTCATTGTCATCACCCCAACCATGGTCAAGACGCCAAGATCCATCCTTAGTAGAAAAAACCTCATGTTGGCACCCATACCACACTCAAAGATAAAAAATTCTTTGAAAGGGCATTTTTGGGGGTTGAGGGAATCTTGATTTTTTTATAATCACACATGAGAGGTTCTTAGAGTCAAATACATTGGATATAAATAAATTCCCCAACACCTTCATCACCATCGCCATCATCATCAACGCCTTCATCATCATCACCATCTTCATCACCATCACCATCACCATCACCATCACCATCACCATCACCATCAACTTCACCACCATCACCATCATCATCAACTTCACCATCTTCATCATCATCACCATCTTCGTCATCATCACCATCTCCATCTTTTGGATGCGAGACGGAACCATCACCATCTTCATCATCACCATCACCATCACCATCAACCTCACCACCATCACCATCATCATCAACGTCACCATCTTCATCATCATCACCATCTTCATCACCATCACCATCTCCATCTTTTGTATGCGAGACGGAACCATCACCATCTTCACCATCACCATCACCATCGCCATCAACCTCACCACCATCACCATCATCACCACCATCACCATCTTCATTATCATCACCATCTTCGTCATCATCACCATCTCCATCTTTTGGATGCGAGACGGAACCATCACCATCTCCATCATCACCATCACCATCACCATCAACCTCACCACCATCACCATCATCATCAACCTCACCATCACCATCACCATTAACCTCACCCAAACCCTAGCCCTAACCCTCACCCAAACCCTAGCACTAATCCATATTCTCCATCCTCACCATCACCATCACCGTCACCATCAATGTCTTCATCATCACCACCATCTCCATCATCATCATATACTCTAACTAAATACGTTAAAAATTTTCATTCACAATCGCAATTGCATGTAAACAAATATCAACTTGATCTTATTTTTAAAACACCATTGAATAACTCCAACCTCTCTTAAATATCCCTTTTTCAAATTTTATTAAAATGCCCAATTTTCCACTTTTTTTCCCAATTTCGACCTTTGACCAGTTTTACTGTTTTGACCTCCAAATCAACCCAAATGCTCCCAAATATTCTGTAGGAGTGTATGAATGGTATTTAGACTTGAATATAAGGTTCAGGGATGTTTTATAGCCCTCCAAATACTGCTGCAAACTTGATTTGTATTCTGATCAATATATGTAATTTTGACTAGTAATTTGTGCATCAAATCCCCCTCAGGTAACACTGCAAATGGCCTTCCAAATGCCTCCAAACTCCCACAAATTTATGAACAGAGGTATATAATGTGTTAAGTATGTGATTAAGGTCTCAAATGCACCATTAATTGATTTTTAATACTGTTATAACTCTCTCACATTCAACAGTAAAAACCCCCAATTCGACCCTTGGGGAAATGGCACTATTTCACCTCCCAATACAACTAAACTGAGTAAAAATGCTTCAAATGCTCAAGTACAATACATGAAACTTGTAGAAGACATCCATGGCAATATATTTATCACAAATATATCAGAGAATCATCCATACATTCGAAATCATCATCAATACATTGGCTCACAACAAGGTAGTGGGGAAATGGCATTGTTCTTCCATTAAAAATTAGATTTATACATTTCTACTTGGAATTTCGACCTGAAACTTTTTGGAGATGAAGAACAGAGTATTTAATTCATATTACAAAATAAATGGGGCATTAGAAGCTCCCCCAAAGAGTACAATAGCTCACCAAAAACGCCCTCCCTCAAGGAGCACGAATATGCCTTCAAAACTGGAAACGGTGGAGAGAAAGTGCTGCACTAAACCAAACCATGAAACTTCCTGTAGCTGCTACCTGCAAATAAAAACTCCATTAAAGCACCATGAAATACCTGAGTGGCCTCTCCAAACACCAACTTGGATGGGAATCTTTCACCCTCGAAATTGGCTAATGCAAGAAACTAGTCATCCACTAGCTCTCTCTTCACAAATGCAATTTTTCTCAAATCATCAAAAGCCATTCTCATACTTGATTTCTACATTTTATAACCAACATTAGCCTTCAAGGGGTCGAAATCCTCTCAATAGATTCAATAATTTTCCATTTAGAAAATATTCCTCATTTGCCACTTGTCTCCTAGTTCCAACCTTCCATCTTCTCCCAAATTCGAATTTGAGTCTCTTTAGATTCCTCCAACTCCATGAGCGCCTTATTGAGCCTATTTTTGGGGCTGACATGTCATAATGGTCAGGTGTAAGAATTCAGGTCTGAATTTTGTCATAAAATGTCATAGATGCTTCATTATTGTTGTCATAAAACTAGGGAATCTAGCCCATGTGTCCACTAGTCTCCAATTTGACTCTTCCTCTCCCATGGAGGTTACTATTCCTTCCCATTTCGACCTAATATGCTCAATGCCATGTGTTATGACTTACCAACTCACCCAAGAGTGTTCACCTTCCCATGAATTCGAATTGGCAAGAGAGAGCTGCCATGTGTCATTGAAAAATCAAGCTAGTGTGGGTCCCACCACCTCCATATGTCTCCAAAACCACTTGCCACCTAGAATTTCTCTTGAATTTATTTATTCATCATATTTATTAAATTCTTGAACCCTTATAATGTCTAAATATCATTTATTAGTTTCCTTATTACCATCCCACATGTGCCCATCCAACCTAGGAAACTAGTAGGATTGATGGGATTGTCTTACTATGCACTTATTTGAATGGGGACATTACACTCTCCGACTTTTATTTTGAAAGTGTATGTTTATAGTTAATCACAAATTATCAATATTAATAATAATAATTCAAGCAATAACTCAATAAATATACAAATAAGGAAATAAATTGTAATAATTGAACTTAAACAATAATTCCAGTGTAAGTGATGTGAATAGATTTGACATTCTGAAAAATATTTCTCATTATTTTCAAACAATATACAATGGAGCAAATTGTTTGGAATATGTTTTGGTATCAACAAAGCAAAGCACTATTATTTTCACTAAACATTGGCAAATTTGACATTGTGTCAAAATTTATGGATTTTTTTATTGTATTGGAGTTTAACATTTTCCAAAGGTTTCCATTGGACTTTCCATCCATAATCAAGAGATTGCATAAAGTTGAATGATGTAGAAAAAGCCCAAGTAATTAAATGCATTTTAGTAATATAACTATTATGGTTCAGAAACAATAAGTTAAAATAGGAGAAATAAGTCTATGAGAAAATAAAATTAGCCCTTGAGAAATACTTATAAGGAGAAGAAATTTCAAATATTCACAATTAGATAGGGAAATTGGAAGATGTATAATTAATTAAAGGCATCGTGGAATTGAAAAGGGATTACTAAAAAACATAAAGTAATTAATAGTACATAAAATTATAATATTGTAAATTAAGGTGCAAGGTTGAGAATGATAATAATAAACTATGGGATTAAATGTAGATTAAGATAAGAAAAGAGCAATAGGTGATACTAGAAATACATAGAAAAAGAGGAAAAACCACCCAAAAAGGAAAAGAAAAGATCAAGGACAGGTAGGTTCGAGGTTTACTGAGTTTATAACAATCTTCATGGGTTCAAATTGTGTAGGTGTTTTTATATCTTGAGGGATTCACTTATGAGATGATAAGAACAATGGGAGGTGGAAGCTAGGATTTTGATTTGATGAAAGTAAATGAGGTGTTTAGAGTTGAGATTTCAAAGTTCAAGTGATGATCTCCATTGTAAAAGGGGTGCTATAAATTAGAAATAAAAATAAATTGTTATAGGAGATATTGTGCTAGTGGTGGAAAGTTAAATCATTTAGCTGCTTCAACACAAAAACCACCCATACAAAATAATTTAAGAGAAATATAACGTATATCCAAGTAATACATATGCTTCACACATAGAATTTTTTTTTTCTACATATATGTTTCTTTCCAAAACATATTAACATTATTAATAAATAGTGTTTTTAATGTGGATTGATAAGAATTAAAAACATCAAACTAAAACTCGAGGAGACATCTCTAAGAAACCACTTTAATCAACTTGAAAATGTATAATTATTTGCTTTGAAGATAAGTTAGCTAAGTGAGAGGTGGTTTTTTAAATGTATATTGATTAGAATATATAAATAATTACATTTAAAAAGTTACGAAAATATAAAGTTATAATTTCATTTTTTATAATTTTGAAATTATGAAATTATAATTTCATTTTTTTATATAAATAAAAAATATGAAATTATATAAAAATATAAAAAAATGAAGTTAAGAAAATATTCATATAATTTCTTTCAAGATTTCTTTGGTTAAGATAGCTTAAAAATAAGAAAAATATATTATTCAAATAACTTATATCTCATTATTTTTTTTAATGATAAATCAACCACTTAAAATAATTTTTGAAATTATAAATAATATATTTGTACATTAAATTTTATTTTGTTTAATTTAAATTTTAAAAATAATAAAAAAAAACTTTTAAAAAGTTTACTTAAATATTTGAATTATTATAATTGTTATTTTTTATTGATTTTAATAAAGTTAACAGTTGAATTTAATTATTTTTTATTCTTTTAAATTATAATTAAAATAAAATAAATATTTGAATTATCATTATTCTTAATTTTTTATTGGTTTTAATAAAATAAAATTATTTTTTATTCTTTTAAATTATAATTAAAAATAAAACATTATGATATTGAATTTAAGATGTTATTGAATTTCTTTTTCACATTGATAAGAAAACATTGAAATACGTGAAGTGAAAAACATGATGTACATTCTGTGATTGATATTTGTGGATGTGAGTCGATGACATTGACCAAGTCGCACATATAATTGGATTCAAAATATATCTCTCATTTGCGAATAGGAGGCTACACATGGCAGAGCACTTCAATAATAAGAGGCCAAAGGAAGCAAATGAAGAATATCAAGATCAAGATATAAGGGAAGAACTTCCTAGATTGGTATAAAGTACTGCAATCATACAGTGTCTTCAATAGCTCTTCAAGTTTAATATGTAGCTCTTTAAGCTCGGGTGTGCTCATTATATATGATGTCCTGGACACTGGGGCAGCTGGAGTACGCATGGGATGGAGCTCCAAAGAAGCTAAAACATCTTGCTATTCACTTGTTGTCTCAGATGGGTAGTGAAAGATCATCAACATATTCATTCATTCTATAATATGAGTATAGACTCAGATCTTAAATTAAGTATCGGGACCAATCACATTCTTTCTCTCATACTTTATTAATGTAAAGTATTATCAATAGACATTTTACAGATACAATTGACCGGCAGTTGGAGAAAAATTCAGAGAGAATGGTCACCATTCTATTATTCGAACTGATAAACATATCAATCGCAATTTGAATCGCAATTTGAATGTTTACAAATGGTCCAATCATGCTTAAGATCAAGATCAAACCATGCAGGCACAACATTTATACCGCAGGGCTGAAAGTGAAGAAGATCAAGCCAGGCAGATACGAAGAGGCCAACGGAAAAAAAAATGGAGAATATCTTATGTCATGGGCACAACCAGACATAGCTGTGAATGGGGTATCCTCATCATTCACCTTCCACAATGAGAACCAAGCTCAACAACAACCAGGAGAAAATAGAGTGAGATCATCATCATCTATTAATTGGTTTCACCTCCTTCGTGACCGAGAGTTCATCACCAACATCAAGAAGCTGCCAAATATTTGTAGGGATTATTATTTGCAGACCTTTGATATTGATATTGAGATGAGTGATATTACCCAATTGGTCATGGCTGACGACATAATATTTATTATTCATACCAATGATAACAGGACTGTGACCTGTATTGTTCCATTCATGTGACATCTAGATCAAATTGTGGCTTTTACTTAATGACAAGCACATAATGGTTACAATCCCCATAATGATTCATTGATTATGGTTACTGTGTTCGAGCAGCCACAAATTTTTATAAGCATTGAAATTCCATCCATAAAAGCAGGATTAACTACAACCCACAAACAACTCTTTCAGGGAACGATTTACGATTGGGATCTTGATCATAGTCCAAATTGTAGGGGCATGATTTATAATCGGTTAGAGAGATTGTTCAAGCTTTTAGAATTAAAAGATTACACTTAGTTGTTTACAATACCAGAACCAGCTAGCAATTTACAATATCAGTTTCAGTCAGCTCTTAATTACAATCCCGGTGTCAGTAAATTTAAATTTGGAAGTCTGGGAAATCCGAACATGGTGATCCATAAAAAGGTCTACGAGAAGTCAATTTTGTTCAAAATCTACAAGAAGTCAATTTTGTTCAGAATCTTTATGGTGGAGAAGCTATTCGTTCTAGTATGTGGCAGTGGTAGAATGGTCCTGCAATAGGTCTCGAGGCAGCTGGAAGTAAACAAGTTGTGAAAATCCTGTTCTCATAAAGAGAACAAATATTCACACAACATTCCAGCTCTACTATTTAAATAAGTTTTTTCCAAGTTCATCAGTTACGACCAGTCCGATCGAACAACTCGCCTTTGTAATCTAGAAGGTGATATTTTAGCCACATTTCAAAACCACCTAATATTGTGGATGAGATATTCTTGGAGTTGTTTCCGCGATACAGAAGACATCGTACCGAAAGAAACATAAACAACTGAAGCTGGAGACTGACCTTCCAGCCATCTCAAGCAACCTTCAACATCTGGATTACCCTTCTTACCACTCCAAATGGACTGAGGAAGAAGAGGACCGACGGCCCACAGCGGCTTTCCAGGGTACTTTTCTCATTGTATTTGCCACAAGGCATCGATGAATTGAAATTCCAGACCCTGACAACTGTTGATGAGGTGTCCTGCCTCGGCTCCTAGACATTCAAGTTGGCGAGACATGAAGCGAATAAGTCTCTCTGGGACGCAGCGATTGCTTGATACAACACAATCCGGATTTCCAATCCCTTTCTCGCTTACCACATAGCAATAGGCGCTGAGGCAGTTGAAAACGTAGGCAGGGCCTTCATATTTGGTCGCCACACTTTGAACCCAGCCGAGCAACGGGTCATGCACAATCACTATTCTATTCGAATTGGAGAAGCAGAGGCTCTGCATCAGACATTCGAAAGGCTCTTGAAGGTCTTCGGAAGCTTCGAATAGAGGAGTTAAATGCACTGGAAAAGTATGTTCTTTATTTTCAAGATCCGGGTCCAGATCTGAGGAAGAGAGCGCGGGCAATTCGTGGAAACGAATGCCGAAGTTATCAGGATTCCATCCCTGAACACGACTCCGCGCTTGTTGGATATAAGTAGAAGTAGAGACAAAGAGGACATTTAGTCCTCGTTCAGCGATAGCCCTGGAGAGATGAAGCAATTGATTGAGGTGTCCCTGTGCTGGTAAAGGTACCACTACAACCTGTATCTCCTGTGTTCTTTCCACTAACGGCGACCGTGAATTAGTGGAATCCATGAAATATGGCAGAACTTGCAACAGGCTATGCAATATGAACAAATTATAGCAACCTATGCCCAGGAGAACTTGCAGAAGCTGTGTAACATAACGCTGGTTGGGAAGCTGGGATGCACAAGAAGCAATGAATTATATATGATGAGATGAACAGGATAGGAGGAGAGGGAACCTAAGCTCCTGTATAAAACGTCACGACTCACGTAGACATACAATCCGCTACCAAGTTACAGGTAGGTAACAACACTATGAACCCGCTCAAATTTAAATCCAAATGAATGGAATTGGCGGGCGCTAATACTTCGGTTCAAATTCAAATTCAAAATTTTCAAAAAACTTCGGATGACGTTTTCCTTTGTGTTGTCCTCGACCAGTGGTAAATAATGTGTCAGGCCGATTGGACATCAAACTTTTCCGTCGCCGGAGCCGGTGGATACCATGGACGTCCATAGCTCATGCCATGGATGGGTGGGGATGGGTATGACACTTGACAGGCTCGCCTTAATGGCGAGTGTGTCTGTTTAATAAGGCTCGCCTGGTAATAGCTGGTTCCAATTCGGAGGCATGGTAATAGCTGGCTCCAATTCGGAAAATTCCAATTCTAGAAAGCTATCAAACTCACAAATAAATATCTTAATACATTTTTTAATATAATTTCTTTCTTAAAATACAAATGGATTAAATCTAAAATTTCTCATATTTTTATCTCCACCACTTTGCTACATTTAAATCAATTTTTCTTCTTTAATAATTTAAAAATACAATTTTTTTCTTAAAATATAATTTAACTAACCCGGGGATTTAACTGCTCTGTAACAATTTGTTTTTTAATGATGTAGATGTACTTCCAACCTTTTAACCTTACATCTCACATATATACATTATGTACCTTTTGACTATATCAAAATATAACTCCTCAAGGGACATTTATTCGAATACAATTAATAAAAAAAACACATTTGATATTTTTATTATATTTATGCCGTAGGCAAAATCATGGCTAAATGAACTAAAGGTATTATTCTGTTGAAAAGAACTAAAGGTATTATTCAAGGGCCCTTAACTCATTAGTATTACGCAACAATTTGCAACTTCGTCTACTTAACTTTTATAAAGTCCACATGACACATGTATATTTTTATAAAGTCCACGTGACACACGTACATGGAGTACAAACCCATGTGCAAAATTAGGTTTGACAAATAATATCTAAATTTTTATTAAATAATTTGACTGTATTGAACAACTAAATTACGGAGCTGTATAAGAGTTAATTAAAACCCCTTCGACTGGTTGGATCTGGGTAGAGTAATTCTTGCTCAAATTGTAATTTGGAGTGTTCAGATCACAATTTCTATGATTTGAGTAGTTTTAATTAAATAATTAATTTAGAACAGGCAATCCCAATTGCTAAAATCCCAAAAATACAAAAATAGCAATTTCCAACAAAATCTTTAACAGATTTTTATACCCAAATTAACGGAAAAGGGGGCGTTTTGGTTTTCTTTTATCCTACCCGCTAAATTACATCCTGACCAAGAATTGGGCAGTGTGAATAATCCCTGTTCGGCATAGCTCACTTCTTGATCAAGATAGTGATAGGTTTCATGTCTCACATAATTTTATTTTAGTAGGGTAAGGTTTCAGGCATTAAATATAACGTGATTTTGTGTAAAACCCAAAAGGGTGGGTGGGACATGTTTAGGTACCAACATAAATCATACAGCATCTTCTTTACTTCAACTATTCCCTCACGTCCACGCGGTTCTACTTTCTGATATTCCCTCTCGTGATCAATGAGGCCAAATGATGCGCGACGCCTATAAATTTTCCTTCAGTTCCCTGGGCTTTGCAATGTCGATACAGAATAGTCGATTATCACATCTTTGAAAATTCTGCATCGACATCCCTTGAAGACAGGTTTACGGACAAATCAAAACAACAAAGGGGCAGCCATTCTGCAAACAAGCTTCGAATTCTTCTGTATTGAGACAGACAAACATCATGGGTGCTAAGTGCAGCTGTAGTTGCTTCAGCTCCGCCATGGGAGCCGAGGCGAGCAAAGTGGTATCTGAGTCGGAATCGTTTTGGCCGAGATTCAAAAGCTGTATAAAACAGAAAAGCAAAAACCAGTCTTCGAAGCCAGCCACTTTCTCAAATTACGCTGTCGAGATTTCTCCTACATGCCTAATCAGCGGGAAATCGAAGGCTTTGGTGAGGATTGTTTCGATTTCCCGAGACGGAGAATTGATTCCTGTAATTCTGTCACCTGTCGGGAAAGCATTATCCAGTGAGCGGCAGCCCACCAAGAAGAAAACCCAACTGGGATTCGATGCTGCAGAGATTAAGGTGAAGTCACGCGATGCAAAGAATTCGGTGAAGTCATGCAAACTCGAAGTTTGTACTGAAGAAGAGGATGAGGTTTCCGTGAAAAAGTCGGATCGCCGGTCGTGGGTTCTTATCGCCAAGGCGTTTCGGTTCTTAAAGGTATGCCTTCTATTTTCAGCATATATCAGCGGTTATTAGTGTCGGATATATTTAACTGGGAGGATTGTGTCACTGAAGTTGTCCCTCTGCTATGTTTGTCTGCCAGGCGCCTGCTTTTCATGGAAATGGACTGAAGGTTTCACAAAACCCTATCCGAAGAAGTGATGCAAAAGATACCAAAACGCAAATGGTCGAGCAGCCCAAAGCACAAGAGATCCGACAGAAAAAGAAAGTAGCAGATTCGATCCCGGGACCGATCGAGCAACGATCTAAGTCTAGTCTCACGGTCACCTCCGCTGGAGTGGATTCTAAGAGCAACAAGCTGTGGAAATTTATTAATTCTCAGAGGAAGGTGAGTTCTCATGCTTGCAAACGTCAGGGGATCAAATCCACTACCCTCTCACAGCTTCCGCGCCCAGGCATGAATAGTATTAACCCTAATTCCCAGCCTAACAAGATGAATCTGTCGGCAGAAAGAAAGGGAACGATTGCAGGGGACGCCACAAGCAAAGCTGAAGGATACAGTATGTCTATAAGTTTATCGATTTTGATTATAATAATGGCATGCTTGGTACTGTTCTCAAACAGGCTGTTGGCCGTTGTGTGTACTTCCATATGTTGGTATTTACTTCCCAGCCTGCTGAAAAATAGTAGTGTATCAGCAACAGGAAGAGGTGTGAACAGTGGCAGATCAGAAGTTAAACACAGGAGGCAAAGAAAATTGAACGAGAGTCCTTGTGATGTCAGCGGTGCCATTCAGTGGTGTGATTGTCGAAAGAAAGATTGCCGGCGTGGAGGGTTTTGCAGAGGGTTTGTGATGGTGCAGCGGCCATTTCAGTATCTACGGAATAATCTGATTCCTCGGTATAAATTAGTTTTGTCGAATCGAGTGTCCGTATCGCTAAACATTACGCGACGCATTTGTCAGGTTGGGGTGGGATGTTAAGGGCTGGCTTCCAGGTGGTCGCCATTTCACCCGTCAAACATGTTATAATGTCGGTGTTGTAAGTTTGTAACATATCTAAATCTGACCTAAAAATTTATACAGCCCCAAAATTTATACAGCTACAAAATTTGTTTATATTTGGGTATTTACTTTTTTTTTCACAGAAAAATATAACTTACTATTAATATACGAAATAGTAAATAGTGCTAGCTGTCAGAAAAAAACATACATCACACATCTACCCAGTAGTGCATATGAGTCTTGCCAATCAATTTGGCCACAGTGCCAACGGCAACATCCATAAAACCCATAATAAGTGCCATATGTTCCCATGTAAATCATGAACCCCTCCCGGAGGAGAAACAGGTTCATCATCCCAAGAAACCAAACACAGAGTCCATCCAAAAATCAATGTTTACATGGCTACCAAGTATCCAAAATATACATATATGTCCAGCAGTACATAGTAAAACAAAAACATAACCAAGCAGCCACAAATACAAAAATGTCCAACATGGTATTTACTTATTAAGAGACCAGAAAGAATCGCCTTTGTTGCTGATTCTTCACCATTCAATCTGAAAAATGCACAGCGTGTTGAGAGGAGAAACCCTAGGTATTTAATCCAAAACTGTGGGTTACCAAACACACGACACTAATTTTCTCCGAAAGTACATTACCAAAAGGCTGACATCATTTTTCTGGAGCTTTTTGTGGTAAGTTGGTAACTGACTTTGTGGTAAATTTGAGGTGGTTTTAAAATGAAATAAAACTCTTAATATATATAATAAAAGGTTTTTAGCTTTTTAAAAAATCGGTAAAAGAATAGTTTTATTCATTAATTAAGTTTTTGTTTTTTTTTTTTTTTGGGCGAAAAAAACATACTATTGATATTCATATTTGAATCAAATAGTACATGATCAGCAATACAACTCTTCAAAATATCATCTTCTCAAGAGAGAGTGAAACATAAAGTTCAGGAATAATACATCAAAAGCCAAAAAACAGACATATAGATGTCCTTGGCACCACAAAAGCATGATCATCCCATAAAAAAGCATGATCATCCCATAAAAAAGTAGCTGCCAGAATCGATCATCTGATTCGCAAAAAATTCTTCCCAAATAAGAAGTCCATCTTCACCAGCGAAAGCCAGCTTTGAAAGTATATCAGCCTGGGTATTATGTTCTCGAAAAATATGTTTCAATGTGATCTTACCCAACTTATGTAATTCTGCCAAAGTCTTGTCACACCAGCCAGCTAAATTGAGAACAATAAGCTCATATTCCCCCCTAGCCCACTTGATAGTGACTCGGGAGTCCCCAAATATCTTCACATTAGTCAAGCCAAACATGTTAGCCACTCTAGCAACAGTCCATAATGCTACAAGTTCAGCTTTCATATCCGTGCCCCTTCCACACTTCATTTTTAAGGTGTAATAGTGATCGGTGTTGAGAAATATGATCCCTCCTACACCACACACACCCAGATTAGCAGCACCATCAAAGAACAGTACAGGGTCATTCACCACTAGATCAAATTTCCCAATATCTATGTGAGCTCTAGGTTTATCCTCTTTCTGCCAGATTAGATATTGGCTAATGACAATATTGAAGGTATTTTCTATAAATGGAGTAGAGTCTTCAAAAATAGCTTTGTTCCTCATCCCCCAAATAGCCCAACAAATGAAAATAGGCAGGGTCTTGTGAGATTTACAGTTCTGTGTCCATAACTGCATAGATGAAACAATATTCATACCTCCCCACCTATTAGTGATATTGAAAGTCTGATAAATCTTCCCCCAAAGATCCATAGTAAAAGCACATTCTAAAAACAGATGTACAGAAGATTCAACAAATCTTTTACATAATATGCATTGACTAGGGCAAGACCAGCCCATAGATATGAGATTGTCCCAAGTCTTCAGCCTGCCTTGAAGTACAAACCAGAAAAAACATTTCAACTTTAGTGGCAAATACCAATTCCAAATTTTATCATACCACCAGTGTCTTGGGTAGATGCATCTTCGTTTTATCATACAGCTATAGGCCGCACTCGCTGTCACAGCACCGTTACCTTCATTCCCTTTCCAAACAATTACATCATCTTCAGAATTTAGACAAATACCTGTAGCATTCAGACCCTGAATATAATTCTACCACTCTGTAGCCAGAATCGGAGACAATTGAATGTCATTGATCATACCCCAAAATCCATTTCTTCCATAATTTGCAATAGTATTGAGTGTATAATGCCCTGCATATTTAAACTTATTTAATAGAGCAGATGATAAAATGTAAGAATCACCCAATCCCAAAATGGGATTCACTCCAATAGCAACTTCTGTCCCAGAGCCAACCTTCCAACAAAAATTATATGCAAGCCACTTATAGACTTTCAAAAAGCCATTCCACATCGGCGAAACCCCCCTCACTTTCTTATCCGGAGACCTTAACGAGTGAGAGATCTCAATCTTAATATATTTGTTATGGATAATCTTCAACCAAAGAGTAGTACCAAATATTGCACGCCATAAGCTTTTCAACCGGAGAGCCTCACTGAAAACTGACAAATCCTTCACGCCCCACCCACCAGCCTCAAATGGTAATGAAATTCGCTCCCAGCGAATCATCACGAGACTAGATTTGTGCAGACCTCCCGTCCATGAAAAATTGAACATAAGTTTTCTTAGAGAATTTATAACCGAACAAGAGATGGGCAACAATGAAAACCAGTATACCGGGGTTCCCATCAAAACTTATTTAACTAATGTAAGTTTACCTCCAATAGACAATAAGCGATAAGTCCAGTTGGAAATCCTGTTTTCAAACTTCCTAAGAAGCCATTCCCAGTCTTTAATCAAATACCCATTAGGTTTGAGGTGAAACCCAAGATAGGTGAAACCATCCGCAATAAGGCAAAACTTATATGGCATCAAAGTTTGCAAACCCAAAATGTGATCATCTGCAATAAGGTTCCCAAAGAAACACGATTTCTTCAAACTAACACACATTCCAGAGGCTTTGCAAAATAATGAAATGATATCATGATAATTCTTCCATTCCAACACATCATCTACCCCTGCAATTAAGACATCATCAACAAACAGGACATGTGTGATACATAAATCCTTCGTTATCTTGATGCCACTAATCTTACCATCCACCTTAGCCTGAATAATCAATATGCTTAAGCCCTCAATAACCAACAAAAACAGCAAAGGAGAAAGTGAGCATCCCTGGCGAATGCCTTTGGAACAACTGAAGAAAGATGTGGGAGCTCCATTCACAAGTACTGCAATGTTCATTGTATCCACACATGTCATAATCCATCTGATTGCCAAAGCTGGAACACCGATTTGAATCAGTACTAACCTGAGAAAATCCCAATTGACTCTAACGTAAGCCTTTTCCAGGTCCATTTTAAGTAATATAGCTTTCTTCTTTTTGCATTTGATAGAGTGTAATAATTCCTGAGTAATCCCCACTGCATCATGAATTTGACGATCCTGTAAGAAACCAAACTGTTCTTTTGAAATATGTTTGGACAGAACCGGTTTAAGTCTCCCAATAATGATTTTAGAGACAATCTTATAGGCCAAATTGCATAGAGCAATGGGCCTAAAGTCACCAAAATTCTTTGGATCATTCACTTTGGGAATCAATGTAATGAAAGTAGAATTAAGAGCACCAGACATATACCCCTCCAGTTGAGTAAACTCCACCATACTGACAATGCCTTTGCCCATAATATCAAAGAAGTGTAAAAATAGTTCCACAGTCCAGCCATCAGGCCCAGGACTCTTATCTTTAACAAATAGTTTAAGTGTCCTCTCCACTTCCTCTAAGGAAACCTCTTGACATAAGCCATCAGCTTCCTCATTATCAAAAAATCTAGGATAGTGTTTGATAACCTGAAGTTGAGAATCAAGATCACACCCCAAATCCACAGAATAAATTTTCCTGAAATGTTTCAATGCCAATTCTTGTAATTCATGTTTACTCGATACATCAGTCCCCTCCTCATCAACAAGCTTCCAGATAGTATTATTATTCCTTCTAGTCGAAGCAAACTTATGGAAAAAACTAGTATTCCGATCCCCATAATTAACCCACAGAGCCCTACTTTTCATCCTCCATTCCTTCTCTTCCCTTAGATAAATCTCAGATTTCTCTGCCTCTAACTTTTTCAACAAATCAAATTCATTACCTTCCAAAGGCCCATCAAATTGGTGCAAGTAGAGATCCCGTAATTTCTCCTCCACCAACACAAGCTTCTGTTTATCCAATTTCTTCCTTGAATGGATCCAGCTGGTAACTTTCTGTTTAAACTTCTGTAATTTCTGACAAAAATTATCCACCGGATTGAGTTCTAAAATGTCTCTAAGTTTCAACCAACTCTCTTTTGCAAAATGAACAAAATCATCATGACTTAACCAAGAGCAGTCAAATTTAAAAGGGAAATTCTGATGAAACACACAGTCCTCCATTTGAAAGAAGACAGGCCAATGATCAGAGATTTTATTGTCCCCAACCCACGTTCTATATCTTCCACAAGTATGCAGCAGTGATGCATGAACTAGAAACTTATCCAACTGCTTCTGGATACCATCTTGCCCATTTCTGCCATTAGTCCAGTTAGGAGTGTTCACCCCTGTGACAACATCAATAAGGTCATTATTAATGAGAAACTCAGAGAAAAATTCAGAAAGGTTATCAACCTTAGCTTTGACAACCCAGATATCCTGTGCAAGATGGGTGAAGTTTAGATCACCAGCCACAACAATGTTCTCCATCTTCAATATTGAGGATTGTAACCCATTCCAGAATGCTTCCCGATTTTTATAAGGAGCATAACAATTAAGTAAAATCAGTTGTAAGTCATTCATCTTACAGAACCCTTCCATCAATAGCCCCCAAGGTGTCCTATAAGCAAAGAATGAGAAGCATCTAGGATCCCAAGCAGCCAAAAGACCACCAGACAACCCATCCGAGCTGATGGCAGAGATTTCCCACCCCGGGAGTATACCAGCAACTTTCGAGACAGCAGTACTGTCAGAACACATAGTTTCCTTCAAAAGCAAAATGTTCGGGTGAGCAGTAGTAATGAGATTGGAGAGGACCCTAGCTCGCACAGCCGACCCCAATCCTCTGATATTAAGTGAGCAAATGGACATTAGGAAACCAAATCACGGGGGGTGTTAGCTCCAAGGACCCAAATGCAAGATTCCCCCAAACCCTCATCAACTGAATTAGTAAAGTCTGAACCTTTCTCAACAGATCCATACCGACCAGACAAAACATCTTTCCCCTCACTCGACTTCAAATGATCTGAAAATGAAACAGACTCAAGTGCATAATCAACATCAACATCCACATTTTTCCTGCCTTTCCTCCTAGGTTTTCTAAGAGTGACGTTCTGAAAATGGGCATTTGTGATAGATTGAACCCTAGGGTTAGTGGAAGGGTTTTTAGAGAAGATAGGGAGTGGAGAGAGTATATCAAGTTTGTCAGAAGTCCTATAACCTGCCTCACCTAAGATAATGGATTCATCACCAGTATAAGGCTCTATAACACCAACCTCCAAACCCTCCTTCCCCAATACCCCGGGATCAGTAGGGAAAGTAGCAATGGTCGGGCTCTCAACCGGAGGAGTATGATCAATAACCTTATTCCCCTCATCAATTAATACCTTATTCAACGAACTACCAGAGGGATTATCCAATGAATCACTATCCCCCTCGACACCATTTGAGACTCCAAAAAGACCCCTACAAACCCTAGACTTCTCAGAGGAAAGATAATTTACATCCCTAGCACCACCAAGATTCAAAATAGTCTCCCCCAAAGCTAATTTCCTATCAAGTATAGCTTCTGCACTTCTAATACAAGCTAAATCATCCTCAGGAATATTGGGAATAGGCGAACCAAGACTGATAGGCAACTTACCCGACATATCTTGAAGCTCCGGGGAATCATCAGAATGGTTCAGTTGTAAATGGTCCTTGTAAGCAAAATTGAAAGGCGTCGCCTTCAGCGGAGTGGAGGACTGAAGATCCGGACACTGAGAACGAATGTGCCCAGTCTGTAGGTAGAAATGACACCTAAAAGGTATCATGAAGTAGTCCAAACGCTGCCTCCAAACCCTATCACCCCACTGAAGCTCGATTTCAGCCGGAAGACGAAGAGCCATCTCAAATTCGACCATGACTTTCGCCGACCTCCTGTCATAACCGAATAACGAACTGTTGTCGAGCTGAACAAAGCGACCCACCGTATTGGTGATACCCATAAGGATGTTCTCGGTCTAGAGCTCTATCGGCAAGCTAGGAATCAAAAGCCAAATATGGCAAAAGCTCTGCTTCTCCTTCAATGGGTCAAACCCCAAATGCCACTTCTTAAGACAAAAAGACCCTTCCTTAAAACACCAAAACCGACGAAGAACCAATCCCACATGTTTCGGCTTCAAAAAAATGAACATCACCTATCCATTAATCAGTTGCATCACCCTGGGCATATCACCACAGAGCGGAGACCAATTCTTACGGACCCATTCAACCATTTCTTATCGATCTCTGCTTGTAAATTCCAACCGCCCAACAATCGCCCTCGAATTCAACATCTTAATCCGTTCAAGATTGGTTTCGACAAGGATGGAATAGTGATCCAGGCCAGCCCGCACCTTCAAGGTTTTGTTAGTCCTTCTTCTCCGGGCTTTCTCCCCCTGGCAACGCGAAGGCCAAGGCTGAGTGAACTAAGACTTCTCCCGACTACTATCCAAGTCCTATACACCCCCAGACTGGTGTCTTCCCCCATGTGAAGGGTCACCATCGAAAGTATAGTGCCCACCAGTTGTTAAGCCCTGACGTCCCATCAGGAGCCCACACCGAGACACAAACACCGGCACTTGCCAGTCGCCTTAGTACGCTACCTGGAGCCCCCAAAGAATAATACCCCCAAAATTAGTGCTAAAGGAAGTGATAGCTTAGTGAAAACACCCCAAATCTAGTTCCGTCCAACCCGGCCCAAATCAAGAGCCCACCCAACAAAGGGCCAGCCAAATAGACAAAATGGATGGATATGACAGTTTAATCCGCAGAAAACTGGTTAAATGGTGACAGTGACAGACCAACCAATATGACAACAAACCCGAAAAACTTCCCACTTTTTTTTAACTTGGCTGGTACTAGGTTGGCCTCAAAGGGCTAACGGGACTCCAAGTGTAAGTTGTCAGGTAGTATTCAGTCTCCACCTCCACAATCGCTCTAGTCCTGCAGAAAATACGCTAAAACCACCAAACCCTAACCCCTGTCATCACCTCAACCTGCCTAGGATTTCCTTGCTCTCTATTCACTAATTAAGTTATCAAATTGAGTTAGCATTAAAATTAAAATAAAACAAATATATTTTAAAAATTATAAATATATATAATAAAGGTCACATGTTAATTAAAAATTTAAATATAATAATATATTATGGCTTTTTTAAAAAGGGGTAAAAGAACAGTTTTATTCACCAATTAAGTTATCAAATTGAATTAAAATTTAAATTTAAATAAAACAAGTTATCAAACATAATTAATTGAAAGTAATGATGTGTTCGTGAATGACCCTTTTATTAAAAGGTAAAGTGAATTATGGGAACCAACCTTTTCTTCACACGTTAAAGTTTTATAATTTCGTATTAAAATTTAATGATTATTTGTTAACGTGTGAATGCTTTAAAACTTTATTTTCGTCATAAAGGATATAATCAATTAGATAATTATCCTTTAAACGGTGGAAAGTGAAGTGTCAATGGGCATTGGGTATTATTAAGGGAGCAGTCTATATATTTTAAGTTTTGGAAATTTTCATCGATTTTGGTTTGAATTTTGGAAAATGTTTTTAGTAAAATCTAAATTGGGAAGTGTTGAGATTGTGTTTTGAATTTAAAAATAAATTCAATATTTTATATATTTTTTATGATTAAAATATATGATTCGAAGATTTTTGATAATTTCCAATCAACTTTGAAAAAAAAATATACTAAAAAAAATTAAATCTAAAATATTTAGACCACCATTATTAAGTATATCTCATACCTTCTCATCTATCAAAATATTAATTACTTTTTAAGTATAATTTTTTTATTTTATTTTAAAATCGATCAATAGTAAAAGAAATAGAAAAAATTGTTAGAATTCTATATTTATTATTATTATTATGTTGATAAATGAGAGTGCGGATATATTTTACATACCATATTTTACCCACTGGACTCTTTTGAATTGTTTAAATGTGAGTATATGTGAGGATAGGAATGAACATTTGAATGGATCTCGGAATTGAGCCAAGAAGCGTTATTGTTATGATTTAGTTTGGTGATTGACTCCAAGTTAAGGCCATAGTTTTGATCTATATTTGGGAAGTAAATTTAGAAGATGGGGAAGAAAAATTTAAGAAAGACTCTAAAACGGGTGAGGAAGATCAAGTTTCCAGAAAATCTTTGTAGAGGGACTGAGGAGGAGGATGTATCGGATTTTTTTAATGAAGTAATGAAGGAAATGATTTTCAGTTTTGTCCTCTTAACATATGTAGAGATGAGGTTGAGGAAGGTATAATTGGTTGGACAGATCTAAAGAGAAAAGATAAGAAAATCTTGAGAGATCATACCTTCAGGAAATTAAAAGAACCGACAGCTCAAGAAAAGAGGGAAGACAAGTGGTTGAACCAAAGTCGGGATGAGTCTTAGGTAAAAACTTTAATAAAGTGCTTAATGAAGATCAGACGGATCTTAATGATACATTTTCTTCATTATGGGAAACATGTACGGTGAAATAATAGGCTCAAAGGGTTTTTCGATGTTAGAAAATTGTTCTGATATCTCAGGGTTAAGGAAGGAGAATCTCAAAACCAAATTTTACTTGAATCAAATGGGATGCTGGAGAAAAACAAAGAGGAGTGCTAGGTAAAAGATTTAAGTTGAAAGAAGCATCTGCTTAAAATTATCAAGAAGTGAGCAATTGTTGTTAGGATGTGCATTGGTGAAGATATTAGAGTATTTGAGATTTTGGAGTATGCGAGGATAACACAGGTGGGGCGTTTCCTTGGAAGGATGATATCTGCTTCTAATCTTAATGATTGTATCCATAAGCTTTTTTTAACTTTTATTTGGATTAAATTTCTAGGGCTTCCTTTTGAATTCTTGACGATGCCCTTCTTGCTAAAACTTGGTAATGTGTTAGGGAAAATTATAAGAGTAGATGTTTCTTTTGAGGAAAATTGCTACATATCTGTATCCAAGGTTCTTGTGGAGTTCGATACTAAGGAGGGGTTGTGGGAATCAATGGAAATATAGATGGAAGGGAAGGTTCATGTTCAACTTCTTGATTACCAGAACATTCCATTTCGTTGCTCTAAATGTCATAATCATAGACACATTGTAGGGGGTCTAATTGCTAATTCACATTCAATATTATTAACTATTATATTCATATATGAAACTATAAATAATTTAGAGCATGAATACAATTCATTTCCTTTCATGTTCTCTGAATTTAACTGAACATAAATACAATCTATACAATTATCTAAAAACAACCAAATTTCTCAGAGTTAGATGTACTTACCCGATTGGATGCAATTGTTCGTAGTTGCCCAGTTCCTTATGATCTTCCACAACAACCTCCTCCTCCACCATAACAAAATTTGGGGGGATACTTTCCACCCAACCAATTCCCTAGCTAGAAGTTGAGGCCCCTAATCCCCCAAGAGATAATACTATGCTAGCCTATCAAAACCACTCCACATCTCATCCCTCTACCTCCATACACCACCACTCCAATAGTAAACCCATGAATTACAGTAGAAATCAACTACACAGAAATTCAAAATACGGAACAGACCTTACAACAATCGTATAATTCCCCCCAAAAAACAACAACATAAACATAAACCCAAACCAAAGCGGTATGAACTCCTACTTCAACCCCCAATTCCCCCATTTGTGTAGGAAATTCAATAATTTATTTAATTTGAGATAAATTTGCATGAGAGCCACATGGCCTCCATGCACATTACCTTTTTCTAATCATGTTTAGTAAACTTAACTCATTTTTATTTGCTATTTAAGCTTTATTAGTTTTCATTTTTTATTTCCAAAATTAATATTATATATAATATTAATTTCTCCTTATCAGCTAATCTAGGTTTAATAATACTAATCTCTAATTAGTTTTAGGGGTGTTACATACTCTCCCACTTCGGGAAACTTCGCCCCAAAGTTAAGTTCTCCACAAAGATAGGTTCACAACACGTAATAGTATCACAACATAATATAGTACTCATTTAATTAGTATAGTATATATATAAATTTAATACTATTGTGAAGATGAAAACTCTTGCATGTGGCCATCACGTAAGAATTTCCTCCTTCACTGATGCATTCAACACCCTAATTACAACATGCTCTTGTTCAATTACCTAGGGTCGAATACATTCATACCAAAATTATGCATTAACTTCATATGATACACTTCATAAACATGACATAAATGGTAAGAATAAATAGATAATAAATCAAAATCAACTCAATGAGACAGAAAGACATAACACATCCCCCCAAAACTCCCTCATTCCTTACTCATGCTGAGAATCATACCACCCAAGCAACTTGCATAACCATCCATCCCAACACTTCGGGTGGTCTCGCTCGCCATGGCACAAGCCCTCTACTGTAACCTGTCTGTGGATAGAACAATACACATCATAAGTCCTCACACTTAGATTAAGGTCTAAGCCTATCTGTTACGATCTCATATGATCACCTCATTGGCCACACTGTATTTCGGTCAACCAGGCATAATTCTGGTATCTATTTTGTCCTCATCGGCCACATTAGATTTTGGTCTCATCTGGTCACCTCATTGGCCACACCATATTTTGGTCAACTAGACATCCCAAAAGGTTGGCGCTAACTTACTCCATATCTCTCCAAGGAAACCAACCCTGAGGATCTGAAGCCCTTCTCCATATACCACTCTCTACGGATGATGTACCTCAAGTCATGGACTTCTAGAAAAACCATAGTTGGCATAGGATTATCTATTGGATTGTCCCCCATCCCATTAAAGTATATAGTATCACCCTTCTCATTCGCGGTTATAGGCCCCACGAAATCATCGAAATATAGTAGTTTCCTTGGAACAAAGTTTCACTAACTACTAAGATGGTGATTAGTACTCATGTTTGTCATCAACAATATAGTTCCTTACTAAACCTTTTCTCATCTAATAGTAAGATATAACTCTTTAATCATTTAAAGCATGAAATTTTTATATGTCAATAATACTTATCATGAATCATTTTTTATTACACAATTGCACCTCCGCTTCAAATATAAATAGTGTAACATCATAAGCCATATCATGAGTCACTATGCATACTGTCGAAATATCCCATCATCTATATGCAATTTATTATGACGAAGCAATTAAATATCCTTTTTAATATAAGTTCTGACAACTAGGAAATAATCAGTGCAAATGTATAATAGCATACAATAACCATCTCACAATAATGAAACCATTTTGAGTGTATGCACAAGTGGAAGCATCTAAAATAAAAACATCATAAGCAACATCACATACCAAGAAATAAAATATACTAAATCATCATATGAGATCACAATCCTGCTAAGTTTCAAAATAAGTATCATCACAAAGGTGACATAATAAAACCACACTGAGTATCTGGACAAGTGGAAACATCTAGAATAAAACATCACAAGCAAAATCACATACTAGGAAATGAAATATACTAAATCATCATATGAAATCACCATCATGAGGAGGATCAAAAATAAATATCCATATCATAAACAATACTACATACTAGAAAATAAAATCATCACATGAAATAATCATTCTCCCGAGTATGAAAAATAAGTATCCCCATCATAAACATCATCACATACTAGGAAATACAAGTATCACATGAAATCACCATCATGCTAAGTATCAAAACAAGTGTCCAAATCATAACTATAAGTCACGTGTCTAATACTAAATACTAAAAAAGATAGGGAAAATCACGACGCATAGCGTATGCATCCTCCCATGTGGCTGACTCTGCACTGTACTGATCCCATTGGACCTTAACCCAATCCATGACGCGTCTATGCAGCTACTAAGTCTTGTGGTCAAGAATGCAGTATGGTTCGACCTGAACGACCCCTTCCTCGAAAAGTTGCAATGCCTCCAAGTTCAAAATGTGAGATGGGTCTAGGATAGAGTGCCTAGGTCCTAAAACATGAAATACATTATGCATATTCCCTAAATCGGGTGGCAACTCAAGCCGATAAGAAACCGACGCAATTCTCTCTAGGACCTTGAATGGTCCCACGAATATCGACATTAACTTAGCCTCATTGCAAACTTTAAAGGGGCTTTTCAAGGGTGTTACTCAAATGAACACCATGTTACCTACTTCATAACTCTATTCAAGCTGCTTGGCATCAGCGTAGCTCTTCTACTGATCACAAGCCTCCTTAAGCATTTATTTGATCATGGACATGTGCTCCTCCATCTGCTAAAGTAGGTCATGGCCTATTATGATACAATCCTCCAAACAATCCCAACTCAGGGGATTCCTACATGGTCTTCATACAATGCTTCGTACAGTGCGATGTCGAGGGAGCTATGGTAGCTATTGTTGTATGCAAACTCTACCAAGGGAAGATATCTCTCCCACTATTTATGTTGGTCCACGACATACATCCTCAACATATCCTCCATCGCCTGGTTAACTCTCTCAATCTGGACATCTATCTTGGGATGACATGCTGTATTGAAGTTTAATTGCATACCCATGGCTCCTTGGAATCTCTGCCAAATTCTAAATGTGAATCAGGAACCCTATCCGAGATAATTTTTGGAGGGATCCTTTGGAGTCGAACTATCTCCTTAAGAAAAACTTGAGCAATGGTCGGTGTGTTAAAGGTGCTTTTCACTGGGATAAAGTGAGCACTCTTGGTGAGTTTGTCCAACACTACCATGATGCAATCATGTCTTTGGGGAGTGGTGGGTAATCCCCCTACGAAGTTCATAGAAATTAATTACCATGTGGATTCAGGTATGTCATGAGACTGAAGGAGTCCTACCGAGTGATGGTGTTCGGCCTTTACCTGTTGGCACTCTAAACAATGAGCTATACATAATGCGCTATGTCCACATTCATTGCATTCCAAAAGAATTCCTTTTTTTCAGAGTTTCATGCATCTTTTGTACCCCTAGGTGGGTTGAGTATGGCGCTCGATGGGATTCATCCATCACCAACCTTCTAATCTCCTCATTAGCTTGCACATACATTTTCCCCTAAACCTCAGTAGCCCATCTTTGTCTACAACATAACCATCAAACCTCGTTGGTATGGATTTCCCATTTTCCAATACAGAATGAACCTGAAGGTACCACTGGTCCCTTCCTAGATGGCCCTTTATTCTATCTCGTATCATTTCTAACAGATACCACCATTCCAATCTGTGATCTATTGCTTAGAGCATTTTCTACCATGTTCTCCTTCCCTTTAATGTAGGAAATATTGAAGTCATATTCACCAAATAACTCACTCCCACGCCACTGGTGGGAATTCAAATCCTTCTGAGTGAATATAAACTCTAACCTCTTATGATCTGACCTCAACTCAAATTGGCATCCTGTAATGTCCTGATTTTGACCCCATTGCATTAAAATGTACATGATGTAATATTGTTATTAAATCGTGGTGAGGATCTCAAGGACAAGGCCCTGCCATCGATTTATTGATGCATATGGTTTACGTGCTAGCTAGGCACATTGGAATTTCAAATATCATGTAAATATGCATTTTAATAAAATACCCACAACTAGTTATGCAATGCAACAAGAGATGGGGGCATGATTTTACAAGGAATTGGGAGGGAAAACATTCAAACCCTTGAGCCAATCAAGTCAAGCCAAGTTTCAATGAGAAAACCCATAAAACCCTCAACTACCCATGTTGACTTTTGTACCCAATCATTCATTTCTCCCAAGAGTTGGTTGAGGTAGTTAATGCCTGGGGGAATGGGAGGTATGGCTGTCCAAATTCGAGTATGGGCAAGCCACCCTGCATGGAAAAACATGTTTTTTCTCTTTGGGCAAGAAAAGAGCCATGAATTGATCCCCAAGTCATTACCCATCAACTAATTTCTCTCCCTCACGAGTTTGGAGCTACCTGTGCATTTTATAGCCATGTTTTCCTGTGTTTTCCTTCATTCTCAACTGGAGAAAGGCGTTTTTGTGTTGTATACCAGTGGGGAAGAAGGGGGAGTTTAATTGGGGTTCCATAGAGACCTTTTTAGATGTTAAATGCTTAGATAGTTGGGGAGAAACCGTCTTCCACCCTGTGAATGTTTTTCCCCATCCCACAACTCATTTTGGTTGGAAACGATTTGGGGAAAACCCATGGCCATCCTGTTGGTAAATCCATTGTTTTGGCTTGAGCTTGAGCAAGCATCCAGGGTTCAAAAGTAGCCTGATAAACCCAGCTATGGACTGGCTTGGCTCAGATGAAACAATTAATTGGTTGTGTATGAGCTGAATGTCCACTTTTCCTTGTAAGAATCATGCCCAACTTGGGGGTGGCAGTTGTGTTGAGAGAATTGATGAACACAATTGGCCTATGGTTGGGTGGAACATTGCAGCAACATAGCTAGTTGCTTGGGACAATTGCACAATGAAGATAAGTATTCTCTATGTGTATTTTACTTCTGCAATGTTTTAAATTGATGACTGTTTTGATATGTTGAATGCATATGAAAGGTGTGTGTGGATGATGTTTTTATTCCGCTGTGCATATTTAATTGATTTGCATCTACATACATTTGATTTAGTTGTATGAATCTAATGGAATGGGTTGAGTTTATGGAAAATCCCCAGAGTTTAGCGCCATGTTCCCTTCCTTGCATTGGGTCCACGGGAGGGGACGTTACACATCCTATCAAGTAATGTCTCCATATTTTAAGTGCCAAGACCACTGTTGCTAGTTCTAGATCGTGGGTAGATTAGTTAACCTCGTGGTTTCTAAGCTTTCAATAGGAATAACCTATAACCCCACCTTCTTAAATCAATACCACCCTGAGACCTTCCCCAGAAGCATATGTGCAAATGACAAAATCCTTGTCCATATTGGGAAATTTAAGGATTGGAGCAGTGGTCAGATGCCTTTTAAGTTCATCAAAGGCCCAATGGAAATCATCACTCCAGTCAAACTTGACCCCCTTCTTCTGCAAGGTCATGATATGTGAAGCGATTCAAGAGAATCCCTCCACAAATATTCTATAATACCTTATTAATCCCATAAAGTTGTGAACTTCCTTGGCATTCTTCGGGGTCGACCAACTTAATATGGCCTCGATTTTTCCAGGGTCCATGAAGATTTCTTCTCCACTGATTGTGAAACCTAGATACTAAATATCCTTTTGGAAGAAGGTACATTTGGAGAACTTCCCATATGACTTATGTTCTCTGAGGCACTCAAGTAGTAGTCTTAGATGCTCCCAATGCTCACACTCATTTCAAGAGTAAATCAGTATATCGTCTAGGAACATCTATACAAAGAGATCTAAGTACTTCCAGAACACACTATTCATCTGGTTCATGAAAGCTAATAGGGAATTTGTTAACCCAATTAGCACAACCACAAATTCATAGTGCCCATACATGGTCCAAAAAGCAATCTTAGGAATATCTTCTTCCTTGATCCTCAACTAATGGTAATTGAACCAAAGGTAGATTTTATAAAATACGGGCACCCATCTTAGCTAGTCAAATAGATCATCAATGCATGGCATGTGATACAAGTTCTTAATGGTGTCCTTGATCAAATTTCGGTAATCAATGCATAGACGAAGGGTGTAGTCCTTCTTTTTTACAAATATTACCAGCACCACACAAGGTGATATACTAGGATGGATTAACCCCTAAAAAATGAGGTCCTTGAGTTGAATACTTAACTCCTTGAGCTTCGACACTATCATCTGATATGGGGTCTTGGATATGGGTTTTAGGCTAGGTTTCAAGTGAATGGTAAATTCAAACTCCCACACTAGAGGAAATCTTGGTAGATCTAGGGGAAATACGTCTGCAAAATCCAAGAGAATTGGGTGAGACACCTCAGAGGTGCTATTGTCGTCATTGATTGATTCTACTACATAAATCTTGCATCCCTTCCTCATACATTTTTTAAACTTGGTGGCCAAGATAAATGACAAGGAAATGTCTCGTTTAATCCCCTCAATCACCATTGTCTCTCCTAAATATTTATGGAAAAATACCTTCTTCTCATAACAATCTAATAGGGATCAATGTGATTCCAACCAATCCATTCCCACTATCACATCGTATTCACCTAAAGCAGTGCTATACAGTTTCATTTTAGTAGAAACACTTCCTATTTTAATTGTGCAATTCTTCACTAGGAGATGTATTGCTTGTTAATTTTTTTCCTAAGGCCATATCTACTTGGACAAATTCGCTTTAAGCTTGGGATTCCAACCCATGTCTCTCTAATGCTAAAGGGGATATGAAACTATTTGTATCCCTTGGATCTATCGAAACAGATTAGGGGATTCCCTTGTTCATACCTACTAACTCCATGAATGTAGCATGGTGCTATGCTTGGTGATTGTTAATTGTTGCATGAATATGATGTTGACCTTATGGTTGATTAACCTGTTTCCCTCTCTATTCCACGACCATCGCAACCCCGACCACGGCCGCCTCCCCAATGCTTTCGTGGCCCTGATATTGACCCTATTACATGTGGTGTAACTGGTGGAATAGAAAGGGACGAAGTTGCCATACTAGCCATCCTGGATATTTCAGAGTGCACCCCCCATACATGACTCTCCTCCCCCTAATCAGAAGGGTTCTTGATGACCTGAATTTCCCCTTGGGTACCTGACCCGGGTATACACCTATACGTGTCTATGTGCTTGAAATCCCTTATCATCCTTTTTCTTCACCTGCTTGGCTATATTTTCTATTTCTAATATGGTTGCGGGTTTCAACATAGCCACTTCGGTGCAGAGATCTTTGTCCAACCCATGTAAAAATATTTCAGCCTACCTAGCATCGTCAACTATGTACTCAACATGATGCAACATAGAGAAAAATTCATCCTCATATTCTTCTATCGACCTTCCCCTTTGTTGAACTACATGGAAGGTTGTCTTCTGTTTATTCTTGTATTCTTCGAACAAATGTTTCCTTTTGAAGTTCTCCTCAAATAGCTCCCACGACAGATGTAAGGGACTAATGTGCAACTTGTGTTCTACGATCACCCACCACATCAAATCCTTTTCTATCAAAAGACTCATTGCTATCTGGGATTTTTCATTCATTGTGTATTCCTTGACACTGAGAGCCCTCATAACTAACATCCACTAGGATTCTGCCACTTGCCCCTCTTTCTTCCTTGAGAATGTTGGCAGGTTATATTTGTGCACCTCCTTCATTATATCCAAGGGTGCCCTTACACCCTTCAAAGAAGATGGTTGCCCTTGATCTTGTTTTTGTTTCTTCTCAAGCTCTCTATTATGGATTGGATAAGAATTCTAACCCACATTTTGGTTTTGGCTTTTCCTAACCATCCAATCCCTAAACATGCTGGACATCTCCCCTAGTGAGCGTAGGATGGTCTACTACACCTGTGTACTGGCCTTAGCATGGTACTTTGGAGCCATTATCTTTTGTAATTTCCACAAAGGAAGGTTGTTAGGTTTACTAGTTTTTTTTCTTGTTTTTGAGTTTGCCAATTCATTGCATATGAATATTGTGTACTCCATGGATATAAAATATCAAGCATAAATCACAATCTGTTTAAATAAACTATGGAATTATAATAAATCAAACATAACAAGAAATGTAGAATCAATTATGAGAAATTATACATGAAGGATGTGTTCCTATGATAACAATTAAACTTTCATATAGAAATTTTATGATCACTAAGGTTAACTATGATGAAAGAGGAGAGTCATTTGTAAGATGATACTGCACATGATTTTGCTATCTCCATTGAATGCATAAGGAAAGGCTTGGATATGGGGTAGGAGCTATGTGCTTGGTGTATGCTAGATAAAGTAACTTGATGTCAAGGCCAGTACTTTTGAGAGCAAAAGGTTCCAAAAGAGAAATTTTAGGGAATGATATTTGACTACTATACAAGTTCCAACTCCACTTTTAATGAAATCCCAAATAATTTTGGTGCATCATTGGAAAGGGAATTTAATACAAGTACATTAATGAAAAGCAAGAACTATGAGAATGACTACAAAATAGATTAAAATTTATTTTGTATCCACATAATTTTAATCAAAACCACCCAATATATGAAGAATTAAGTTTTGGCAAATCAAATACGCATACCATTACCTCAAGATTAGATAAGTTGGCCAATTAAATCATTTCAAGAAAGAAAATTCTCAACAAAAGTTACATGTCTGTTTGAAAGAAAAAAATGGCAATGCAATGCCCTTGTGTCAAGGAAAGCATACCTATTGCATTAATCTCAAACTAGGAATATGTATATTTTTATACACTTTGGTTATGGTATTGTGATAATAAACACAGAAGAGGAGATGAGGAATCTTCCAAGTATTAAAAATACATTGATATGCTCAAGAAATTGATTTTTCTAAGCTAAACGAACTACTTAGTAATGAGACTATGGATATTGTAGCCACTACATCTAGGAGAAAATCAAGGTGCATTGGAGGTGAATGTCAATCCGCCATTCATCAATGGATCCTCTTCAATGCCACCTAAATTTGACATTTCAGTTCCATCAATTTCGACTTCTTCTTCCCAAATCCAATCAGTGGTTGGGACTCCAAGATCCATTATTTCTTCACCTTTTTTTGGTGGTGCTAGAGGGAAGGTTAGTTTAAACCCCTTGATAGAGGCATGGTACAACTTTTCCATGGATGTGAAAGATTACTATGAACTAATGCTTTGTTTCTCTTTGTTATGGACCTAAGAGATTATTTACATGTATATGATGATTTTGAATGTGTTTAGGGTGAAATAATTTCTTTGATAATCACTTATGCTGGCTATTGAGATGATATTTATATGCATTACCATTAGCCAACCTAAATGATGGCTAGTCTTTTGTGTATAATATTCAATGCTTGGTGAAGAAATGTAACTACATGCTAGTTTTTAAAACCTTGAGTGAGATTAACTACTAATGAAAACATCCTAGAATATGTCAACTTCCTGTCAGATAATAAAAGTTTATATCTCGCCTCCATGTAGTAATAAAACATATTTAAATTATAATTAAAACAATTAAATAAATATTTAGAGAGAAAAATATATCTTTAAATGTTTTTGTTACATGTACTAAACCTAACATAAACATTCATACCCTATAATAGTTTTTATCATAGCTTTGTTTGTATTGCACAATTTTTCAACCATTGTGACATGAATTTCTCAATAAAGTTGTAATTAAAATATCTTAATAACTCTTTTCAATAAATATCACAACGTGGTGTAAATATCTTAACGATTTGGGGGTTGAGGTCTCAGACTCAACAGTGGAGTCGAATGGTGGGAACCCCCTCTACTTCTTGTTGATGAACCGGGTCCAAATTTAGGCTGGCCCCGACCCATGGTTTGTAATCCAGTAGGCTCAGTTGACGGAGCTCAACTGGTAATCCGGATATTTCCCCGGTTATATATCTATCTATCTATCTATATATATCTTAATGATCTGGGAGAATATATATGTATTAAATATTTAAGGTATATAAAAATTCATTTGTGTTGAAATATATAAATTTAATGTGAAATTAAATAATTAGTCTAAATTTAAACCAATTTAATCATCCAATTTTAAATTTTAATGAATTTAATCACCAACTTCAAGAAAATTGCAGAATTTCGAACCTCGGGGATTACATTCATCTAAATCTGTGACAATTTAGAAGTTGTGAGAGTCTCCCACATTCTTTTTGTACCCTTAATGAGTAGATCTTGTGTGTTCGTCAATATAATCATTCTGAACTTTCTAGTTTGTAAATGAAGCCATGGTTAAATATTTTCTCTATGAGAGTCGAATATGGACCTATTAAAGAGAATCGAGTGCCAAGTGTTGAATAAAGTTGTCATTGATGTCAAATTCTATATGTAAATGTCCTCCAAAGCGGTCCCCTTATGGCGTAGCAATTGCGCATTGCCCTCACGGGAAGACACTTTGTGATGTACACATATGGACCAAAACCGTAAAGAAGAAGGTTTCCCCTACGAATTGTTGAAATAAAAGGTGAAGAAACCCATAAATAATGATGTTTGGTCCATGTGCCCATGATTTTGGGGCTACATGACCCATGGTGGAGAAGGACCTTAAGAGTCCCCAAAGTTGGTCCAAATCAAGTTGGTGTGAAGCTTAAAGTATCCCCAAAATAATAATGTTTGGTTCACATGACCACGAAAGTTATGGTACTTTGGTCCATTGGACCACATGAAGTGGCATAGAGCCTCGCAAAAAATAATGATGTGTCAATCAAGTATGATGTTGTGGAAAATTCATAAGGATCACTTTAAGAAGATATGTATTGATATTGAAGTTATGACATGGCATGTCATGATGGATCCTTGAAGCGGGGCACTAACTCGTTGACTAGACCCCCTTAAAATATGGAGATCCAAAAATTAAGGATAAGTTTAAGAAGCCCCTAGAAGAAGATACAAGGAATTATGAAGTGTATAAATAGAAGAGAAAATATCTCATTTTATGATCATTCAATTTTTCTCTTCTCTTTTGTAAATGTACGAAATACCGGGGCCGAATTTTGTAGCAGTGATCAAGTGAAGGAGTTTTACAAAAATTGGCATAATTTTTTCATACGGTATCAGAATCACAAAATTCTTGGCTTGTTGGAAATATTGTTGAAAGGGATATGTGATGATATGATCTAGGGTGAAATTTGAAGCAGTTAACAACATTGATATATTCCTAAATTACACCGAACAAGTTCAACAGTCAACTAGGGCCGAATTGTTCAGCAGTCATCAAGAGAAGAAGATTGACGGAAACTTGCACATCTTTCTCATACGGTATCGGAATTACAAACTTCTTGGATTGTTGGAAAGCTTGATGCGATTTATATATGATGACGTGATATAGAATTTATTTTGGTTTGTTTATATCTTCTTAAATTTCTGATATTGGAAAAGGTATGGTTGATGCTTGTTGGTTTCTCTTGTGATGGCATATGTCTCTCATGGATAGAGTTCATCTTTGATCTTGGTATGGTATGTGAAGCCAATGAATATGTTATGGAATCTATGATGGTGGTTATATTGGAATATATTTTGATGATATCCTGGCATATATATTGTTGTTATCTTGGATTAGATTTTTATGGTTTTCTATGAATAAACCATGGTATAATGTGTAAGATCTATGGCTTGATTTGATGTAAATTAAAGATTGAATATGTAAATGAAATCTTTGGATGATTGTTTCTGGGAAATATTGAAAATTGTAATTGAGGCATGCACAAATTGATACAGTGACAAGGATAAGGACAATGATACAGATACAGTATGATAGTGGCAATGATAGTGACAGTGACAGGGATAAAGACAAAGACATCATGACAATGATAGTGACAGTTTGATAGCTACAATGACAGGGATATAGACAAAGACAGTGACAGTCATAGATTGATTCTCTTATTCATATCAGGGAGGCAGCACGGGACAAGGACGGGTTGGATCCTATGATCTCAGGGAGTTGTAGCCTCCTTTCAGTTGGAGCTGATAAACTAGGGGGTTGGAGCCTCCTTCTAGTTGGTGCTAGAAAATCAGGGAGTTAGAGCTTCCTTCTAGTTGGTGATGGTAAGCACACTGGATGTAATCTTTATATTATATAAGAAAAGCATTCTGTGGTTTTCTCTCGTTTGGTTTTCCACGTAAAATCTCTTGTGCACTATGTATGTTTTGTGTGATGATGAATGGTGTTCTTAACGATTAATGTTTAATTGATGTGATTAATGTTTGAAATGGTAAAATGTGCTAAATATTGATTCACCCCCCCTCTCAGTATTTCCAACAATTGGTATCAGAGCCAGTTCCTTCAAGACAGTCTAACCACTGGAAGGTAGATCATCATGGAAAAGTATGCAGAATATTCTAAGCTTGGATCGCCATTATATATGGATTGAAATATGCTTTTTGGAGCATAAGGATGAATATATTCTTGCAGTCAATTGGGCTTGATGTTTGGAAGAGTGTAGTAAATGGATACAATACACCAAAAACATATCCACTTGCAGGTACAACTGAAAGAAGACTTTATGAATGCAATTCAAGGGCCATGAGTGCTATTCTTGGAGGCTTAGCAGGTTCAGAATTTGTCAAGGTTATGCATTGTACCTCTGCAAAAGAAATCTGGGATAGGCTTAAGAATGTGTATGAAGGAAATTCCAAAGTCAAAATGAGCTAAGATGTAAACTTACTGAAGACAATTTGAACATCTAAAAATGAAGGAAGATGAAGACATTGCAGCTTGTTTTCTTCAAGTAGATGAAATTGTGAACACCATGAGGGGCCTTGGAGAAAAGATTGAAAATTCGGTAATTGTTCAAAATATTCTTAGATATCTTCCATTAAGGTTTGATTCTAATATTTCAGCTCTAGAAGAAAGAGAAGATCTAGATAGTTTAAGTGTGGATGAATTACATGGAATTCTTACAGCATATGAAATGAGAATAGAACAAGAGAATCCTACTAGAAGGGAAACAGCTTTCAAGGCTTCCAAGAAGACAAGGAAGAACAAGCAAAAGAAAAAATAATGTTCATGCACCAGCTTTAATGATCAATCAAATGATGAAAAAGTTGCAAACTTCGTGAAAAAGTTGAAAATAGGAACTGGCAAGTACAAAGATAAGCTTCCTCTCATATGTTTTAATTGTGGTAAAATTGGTCATTTTTCTTCCAAGTGTCCTTATGGAAAAGGGTCTGATAATGATGAAGAAGATGTCCCCAATAAGTAAAAGAGATATCATAAAATGAACAAGAAATTTGTGAAAAAGAAGATTCTTTATTCAAAAGAGGATAGTTCCTCCTTCGATGAAGAAGATGACATTGATGATGATTCTGGAAAGGTGCTCTTCATGGAATTAGAAGAAAATTATAATGATGATGAGGAAGAATATGTGGAAGGAGAAGTAGATCTTGAAGCAGAATTGATCAGTGCCTTAAGTGAACTGAAGAAAGAAAGGAAGAAAAACAAGTTACTCAAAAGGGAGTTGGATGAACTGAAGGAAAGATCCGGTAACGACCTTGAAGAGACAAATAAGATATTTATGGATCTGAAGATTCAGTTGGAAGAAGCCAAAGTGATTGAAGAAACACTTTGAAAAAAATTGGAAGAAAAGGAGAAGATACAGGAAGAGATGGAGGCAGAAATAGTTTCTCTCAGAAAGGAATCTCAAAAGAAGGACATTCGACAAAACTTTGATAACAACACCAAAATACTGGATGAAATTATTAGCAGCCAAAGGCCATTCTATGATAAATATAGTCTTGGATACGAACAAAATAGTGAGGGTTCAAGATCTATGATTATTAAAGGTAAAGAAATACAAAGAAGTTATGCATATGCTGTGAAATGTCATGAGCCTCATGTTGGAAAATCAAGCAATACTGAGAGGGGGGGGTGAATCAGTATTTAGATATTTCTTCAATTTTTATCACTTTAAGACAAAATCAACAATAGAAATGGAACACAAAATTTTATCATGGAAAACCAATTGGGAAAACCACAAACACTTTCTATTACTGCAAAATTATATTTACAAGTATTTGCAAGCACCAACTTGCTGGATGCAACAACACCCAATATTTTTGTTAGGATATTTAGACACTTAGGAGTTAGTTAAGATCAACTTGTGTAATATATCTGTTAGGGATAGTGTGTTTCTTTAGTATGCATTAGTATGCATTTGTAAATACTTAATCCGACGGTCATGATATGTTTTCGACATAGAGTGATCCGACGGCTCAACTTCTCTTAGATCAAACCTAACCTTGATCCGTGGCTTAACACCCGATTGGTCCATGATCTCTATTTAAAGAGCATGGAGGGTCATTGTTTAGTTGATCGATTATGAGAAGCTCATTTGTAACTTTCTTTCTTTGCATAATAAATTGTCCCGTAGAAGCTATTTGGCCGGGGCCGTGGAGTGTTTCCCTCAAGAGGGTTTAAACCACATCAAAACATCGGTGTGTTGATCTGTGATCTGTTTGTGTGAAGTGGTTGCTCTTGGTGTTCGGTCCTTTGGTAGTACCCTATGTACTCGAACATGGTATCAAAACTTTTATGAAGTGCCGCTTTCGGTTATGATCTAGATCTTGAACTGCTGTTGCCGAAACTCGAAAGGGTTTCTAGTTCTAGTATTTATATGCATTTTTGGGATGTGGGAGGTGTTCCATTGCATCTGGAGCATCGTTTCCATTGGTAAATAGTTTTCGTTTGATCGAAAACGGTTCCCGGTTGCTCCAGAAACGCGTATTTCATCAGATCTGAAGGTATAATGTTACAGTAACGCATTTTTTTTATTTCATTTTTTGAAAAGAAAAAATCTCATATTTCATCTTTTTTTTACTGTTAGATTTTTTTTTGGTTCGGATTGTTGCTTTCCCGTCTGCGTATGCTCTTTGTCGTGCACCTTGAGCGATCTCGGCAAATCAGAAACAGAAAGGGAAAGGGTTTTTCTCGGCTGCGTATGCTCTTTGCCGTGCACCTTGCGCGATCTCGGCAAATCAGAAACAAAGAGAAAACGTAGACTTTCCGGGCAAGCTAACAAGATCTAACCCCACGAGTGTGGAAAAGTTTTTTTTGTTTCGTTTTGTGGTTTGTTTTGCAGGAAAAAGGGCAAGCACGCAAACCGAGCAAGAAGAGTAAAAAAAAAAAAAAAAAAAAAAAATCCCCTTCCTTATTCCCATATTTTACATACCTTTTAATCTAGCTCACTTGGTTCAAAGTTGTTTTATTCCTTAATAGGTCTTGAGTTCAAGTCTTAGGAAGTTATTTTTAAAAGAAAAGTGCATGCAATTTCTATTTTCAAGTTACTTTATTGTAAAAGTGCATCTTACTTAAATAATAAAAAATAAAAATACAAGTGAGTCACTTAAGTTTTTTATTTATTGTTGCACTATTTAAAAGTAATATCATTGTAAAAGTGAAATCACTTATTTTACAAAAGTGATTCACTTAAAGCAACTTTTTGTAAAGTGATTGTCAAAAGGTTCACCTTGGGAAGAGGGGGGTTCTTTTTTTGCTGGACATTCTCTAGCTGCCACGTCACTATTGGGGACATCTTCAACAGTTTCTTTGTTCAAGCATAACTTCATCATACCGAGTCCGTTTTCAGTGCCGTTTTTTTTTTAAACCGCCTATTTTTTCGAGCTCTTCACATCCAGACTATTGGTTTCTACTTTTACAGCCATTAATTTACAAATATGGCTGCCCTTTGTGATATTCTACTTAACAATTCCAACTATTTCTCATGAAAATCTCGTATGGAGGATGTTCTACGAAGTAGGGGACTTTTCAGAATTACAACAGGGAAAGAAAAAGAACCCACTGATGATGATAAAAAAATAAAATGGGCAAATAGATGTGATGAAGCTCGTGGATTGATTGGGATGTCAATCTCTACTGATTTGCGATTCCACATATCTGGAATTGATGAACCTAATGCTGCTTGGGACAAGTTGGAAACTGTGTTTGGTAAACACAATGAAATTCGAGGTCATCAACTCGAAAATGAGTTGATTTCTTTAAATCCAAGTGACTTTTCATGCATTCAAGATTATTTATCTAAGTACAAAACTATTAAACTCTTATGTGCAGAATGTAAGATTGAGAGGGAAGACAAACAGTGCATTTATCATATTCTTTCCAAACTTGGACCTGCATATTCTGTTTTTGTATCTACATTTTACTCCATGAAAGCATCCTTGAATGCAGCTAGCTATCAAGAGCCTAGTCTTGAATCCTTTTGTGATTCCCTGATTAGAGAACAAGATAAACTCATTCATCTTGGAATAATCAACAATGCAGATACATCTGGGAAAGCCTTATTGTCCCAACAGAAAGAAAAGTCCAAGCCTCCCAAGAAACAAAATTTTCGCAATAATAAGTCAACCAAGGGTCCCAAACCCTCTCAGTCATCTCCTTCTTTAAAAAATGACAAAGGATCCAAGCCAAAAGGCAAGAAGACTGAGCGTCATTGCAACTATTACGGGAAAGATAATCATGATGAATCTAAGTGTTTCAAGAAGATGGCAGCCTTGGAAGCAGCAATGAAGAAGCACCACATTAGCCTAGATTCGCCTTCAGAATCTACCTCTCATGGACATGCACTTTGTGCTTCTGGTTATTCTTATAATGCATCTTCTTCTTCTACTTCAAATGAATGGCTCATTGATTCTGGAGCATCTTATCATATGGCTAAGGATCAAACCATCTTTTCTACTATGCATGAATGTAACACCAAACAAATATTTGTTGGTGATGATAGATCTCTAAGTCTTGTAGGAGATGGAACAGTTCCAGTAGATAATGGTCATTTTAGTGATGTACTATGTGTTCCAAGAATTTCCTGCAATTTGTTATCAGTCTATCAGATCACTCATTGTGGTGAAGGTAAAACTGTGACCTTTACACCTCACCAAGTTGTAATCAAGGATTTTAAAGATTCTCAACAAGTCCTAGCTACTGGAATTGTTGATGATATTACCAGGTTGTACAAGTTTAACAACTTTGGGTCATCACCTTTCCCTTCAGTTTTTGTTGCTCATAGTGATAACTTGAGCAAACTTTGGCATGAGCGATTTGGTCACTTAAATTATCGCTCATTGCAACAACTATGTAAAGAAAATATGGTGACAGGTCTTCCGATGGTATCTTGCAGAGATGGTGTTTGTTCCGGTTGTGTACTTGGAAAACATCATCGAGACAGTTTTGACAAACGTGCCTCTTGGCACGCCTCGGTTCCCTTGGAGCTTGTGCATAGTGACTTGTGTGGTCCTCTTCCATCTGCTTCCTTTTCTGGTTTCAAGTATTTCTTAACTTTCATTGATGATTACAACAGACGCACTTGGGTTTATTTCCTAAAACTTAAGAGCAAAGTATTTAACATGTTCTTGGCCTACAAGGCCCTTGTTGAAAAACAATCTGGTCATCAAATTATTAAGTTAAGATCTGACAATGGAGGAGAATATGTTAACAAATAGTTCACTACTTTCTGCACTGAACAAGGCATCCAACAACAACACACTGTTCCATATACACCAAAACAAAATGGTGTAGCTGAGCGGAAGAACCGCACTTTAAAAGAAATGGCTAATTGTATGATCCAATCTAAGGGACTAAGTCTTCAATTTTGGGCTGAAGCCATAAATTGTGCAAATTACATAGTTAATCGCACCCCCACAAAAGCATTACAAGGTATAACACCGGAAGAAGCATGGAGTAAAATTAAACCTGATGTAAGTCACTTTCTTGTGTTTGGTAGTGAAGCATGGGCTCACATTCCGGATGAAAAACGGAAAGCATTGCAGCCTAAAAGTGAAAAGTGCATATTTGTTGGATATTCTGAAGATGTAAAAGGTTATAGACTTCTTCAACCACATTCTCATGCTATAATCATTAGAAGAGATGTTAAATTTGATGAAAATATCTTGGCCTGTGAGCCTAACTTGGCGAGTGTGCCATCTTTGGCCTGCGAGCCTGATTCAGCGTTTGTGCCTTCTTCTTCTTCTTCCAACTTCCTTGACAGGTTTCCAACTCCAGTTTCTGATGATGACAGTGAGGATTAAAATCCACCTCCGCCTGCTCATGTTCCTCCAGTTGCACCAGCACAAGTGCTTCCTCGATGGGTCTGTTCAACATGTGAAGCAGCTGGTGATCTTGCCGGTGATCCTAGATATCAACGTCGAACACGTTCTCAGTTTCAGCGAGCCTCTTCTCTTTTGGCTCAAGTTTCCGAGAATCATGATCCAGAAACTTTTGCAGAAGCTTCAGGGAATCCAGATTGGGATGCAGCCATGGATGAAGAATATCGTTCCTTAATGGTGAACGATACTTGGGATCTTGTACCTCTTCCAAAAGGAAGGAAACTTGTCAGATGTAAATGGGTCTACAGAACTAAGTATGCATCATATGGAAGTGTTGAAAGACTTAAGGCAAGGTTAGTTGCCAAAGGTTTTTCCCAAGTTGAAGGGATTGACTACAATGAAACCTTTGCTCCCGTCGCCAAAATGAACTCCATCTGCCTTGTTCTTTCCCTTGCAGCCTTACACAACTGGGAAGTCCATCAAATGGATGTCAAGTCTGCCTTCTTACATGGTGATTTATAGGAGGAAATTTACATGGAACAACCTCCTGGCTATGTTCAGAATAACTCTAGCCTTGTATGCCGCCTTAAGAAATCCTTATATGGCCTTAAGCAAGCTCCTAGAGCTTGGTATGCCAAAATGGATAACTTTCTCCTTGACACTGGTTTTTCTAGATGCGATTCTGACCCCAATGTCTATACCAAGAAAGTAGGAAACCATCTCATCATACTTGTTCTATATGTTGATGACCTTATTCTTACTGGTAGTGACCCTAAGCTTATAACCCATGTGAAATCCAGTCTTAAACAAACTTTTGAAATGCCAGACTTAGGACATTTGCATTATTTTCTTGGTCTCCAAGTTCTGCAAACCAAAGAAGGAATCTTTCTTTCTCAGTCTAAGTATGCTTGTGACCTTCTTCGTCGCTTTCACATGGAAGATTGTACACCAGCCCCTTCTCCCTTCCAGTTTGGAGTCAAACTTTCTGCCACTTGTACTTCACCTGAAGTAGATGCCACTTTGTATCGTCAGCTTGTTGGTAGTCTTTTATACTTGAATCATTCCCGTCCTGACCTTTCCTTTGCCGTTGGTCGAGTTGCCCGTTATATGCAGACACCTCATGAAAGTCACTGGAAAGCAGCTGAAAGAATACTTCGATATATTCGAGGTACAGTTCAGTTTGGGATTCATTATAGTACAGGGGGGAAACCTTTGTTGGTTGGTTTCACTGATTCAGATTGGGCCGGCGATCCTGATGATCGAAAGTCTACTGCAGGTTATGTTTTCAGTCTGGGATCTGGACCTATTACTTGGGCTTGTAAGAAACAACAAGCTCTTGCTCTTTCTTCAGCAGAGGCAGAATATCGAGCAGCAGTTAATGCCAGTCAGGAAGCTTTATGGCTTCGACAGATCCTTTCAGAGTTTGGATTCGAGCAGCAACAGCCTACTCCACTTTGGTGCGACAATCAAAGTGCTATCAAGCTTGCCAAAGATCCAGTTCTACATCAACGCAGCAAATACATTCAGCTACATATGCACTTCATCAGAAATCTTGTTCATGATCATGTTCTTGAAGTGCTCTTTTGCCCTACAGATGATCAAGTTGCAGACATCTTCACCAAGTCTCTTACAGAAGCGAAGTTTTCTAAACTTCGATCTATGTTAGGAGTTCAGGAACTTGTCATTAAGGGGGGATAGGCTCTAATGCCTCCTTCCTTCTCCTAATAGTGTCACTTTTGTAAATCCTTCAATCCTATCCCAAGTTGTTCTTAAGGGGGGATGTTAGGATATTTAGACACTTAGGAGTTAGTTAAGATCAACTTGTGTAATATATCCGTTAGGGATAGTGTGTTTCTTTAGTATGCATTAGTATGCATTTGTAAATACTTAATCCGACGGTCACGATATGTTTCCGACATAGAGTGATCCGACGGCTCAACTTCTCTTAGATCAAACCTAACCTTGATCCGTGGCTTAACACCCGATTGGTCCATGATCTCTATTTAAAGAGCATGGAGGGTCATTGTTTAGTTGATCGATTATGAGAAGCTCATTTGTAACTTTCTTTCTTTGCATAATAAATTGTCCCGTAGAAGCTATTTGGCCGGGGCCGTGGAGTGTTTCCCTCAAGAGGGTTTAAACCACGTCAAAACATCGGTGTGTTGATCTGTGATCTGTTTGTGTGAAGTGGTTTCTCTTGGTGTTCGGTCCTTTGGTAGTACCCTGTGTGCCCGAACAATTTTCAGCTACAATTGAAGCATGCAACGACACCCAATATTTTCAGCTACAACTGAAGGATGCAACAACACCCTATTTACCAGCAATAAGTGGAAGGAAGATACGATTTCCTACATGCTTTTGTAGCCTGTCCTTGCGCCTCCCAACCACCCTTAAATGATTATGTGTTTTATGTTTTCTGTACACCTTTTGATCTACTATTTGAATGTACATAAACACCTTATTTGAAGGATTAAATCCTAGTTTATACACCTTCAATCGTGCCTCTTCACCTAACAGTCACAAATCTTCATCGTGACCTTTCACAAATAAAACTAATTAGAAATTACCTCTATGTTTTAACCTACAAATATTAACAACACGATTATGAAACACTTCAACTCTGCAATCCCGACTCCGACATGCCGAATCCAAATTTCTTATTCATTGATTTACAATGTGTCGATATTCCCCATCAATTCTGACTCTGTCATTTTGATTCCGACTGGTCGATTCTGATGTCGGGAGTCAGAACCTAAAAAATACACTCTTAATTTAGTGTCTTTGACTCCGTCGTTTTGAATCCGACTTGCCGATTCCGAAGTCGAACTCTGACTCTGAATTTCCAACTACGGCTTTGACTCGTGACTCCAACTCTAACTGGAAACTCTGATTTCGACTCCAACTTTCCCACTACATCTCTGACTCTGAATCGACTGACAATGGTCGACAAGAGGTCGACTATCGAATTAATTTATAAGTACTCGACCATAATACAAGAGGTTGGAATCGATCGACAATAGGTTGACTATTGACTTAATTTAAAATGACTCGACCATAATACAAGAGGTCAGCACCAACTAACTTTATATGACTATTGACCACTTTTTGCTTCGACCTTTTCGACTAGTTTTAAGAGCCAACCAAAATTAAGCATCGACTAAATATGGCATAGAAAATTTATACCGAATTGCTATACTTTTTCTTTGTCATTAATGAACTTCTTTGATATCAATGACAATCATACTCAACATTCTCCCCCTTTGTCATTGATGACAACAGTTCTTCAAATTTCTCCCCTATGACATTAATGACAAAGGATCTCAAAACTCCCCTTGTCATCATTTCTCCCCCTATCAACTATATCCATCTTTTGTGACAGGGTACAATATTCAGTTTATACTAAGGAAGAGGGATAACCCCTAGCTTCTTCCTGAGATAGGCAAAAGATCCTCTAGTTAGTGGCTTAGTAAATATGTCTGCAATATGTTCCTTTGTATCAACATACTCCAACTTGACAACATTTTGTGACACTTGTTCTCTTAGAAAGTGATATTTTATTGGAATGTGCTTGGTCTTGGAGTGCATAACTGGATTCTTGGATATGTTTATAACACTTGTTTTGTCACAGTGTATCACAATTGGGTCCTCATATTTCACAAGTAAATCTTCTAATGTTTTTTTCATCCATATGACTTGAGTACAACATGATGCAGCATCAATATACTCAGGTTTTGTTGTAGAAAGTGAAATGGAGGAATGCTTTTTGCTTAGCCATGATACCAAGCAATCTCCCAAGTAAAAGGCTGCTCCACTGGTGCTCTTTCTATCATGAATAATTCCTTCCCAATATGCATCAGTAAATTCCTTTTGAATACCATAAACCATACTCCATATTTCCTTTTAGATATCTAAGGATTCTTTTTACTGCTGCCACATGTGTTTCTTTGGGGGCTGATTGGAATCTAGAGACCAAGCCTACAAACCACATAACATATGGTCTTGTAGCTGTTACATATAGAAAACTACCAATCATTGACCTATACATGGTATGATCTACTTCTAAAGACTCATCATCCTTTCTTAATTTACAACCAATGACCATAGGAGTACTAACATGTTTTGAGTCTTCCATTTTAAAAATTTTCAACATATCTTTGATATACTTGGTTTGAGAGATGAAGATCCCTTTTTCTGATTGAGAGACTTGTAAACCAAGGAAGAATGTCAGTTCACACAACATTGACATTTCAAACTCCTTCTTCATTTCTGAAGCAAACTTTACACTTAAAATTTGTAGATCACTTCCAAATATGATACCATCTAGGTAGACAACAACAATGATCATGTTTTTGTTTTCAAACTTTATGTAGAGATTACTATAAGTGGCCCCTCTTCTGTATCCTTTTTGCTTCAATTACTTGTCCAGTCTTGAGAACCATGCTCTTGGAGCTTATTTGAGGCCATAGAGTGCATTTTTTAGTTTCCCAACATAATCTCTATTTTCTGATAAGAAAAAATCTTCGGGATGTTCAACATAGACTTCCTCTTCAAGTTCTTCATTTAGGAAAGCATATTTTACATCCATTTGGTATACTTTGAAGTTTTTGTAGCATGCAAATGCTAAAAAAATTCTAATGGCTTCAAGTCTTTCCACAGGTGCAAAAGTTTTTTTAAAGTCAATACCTTCTATTTGAGAATATCCCTTGCATACTAGTATGGCTTTGTTTCTTTTGACTTGAGCATCTTCATTAAACTTGTTCTTGAAAATCCATTTGGTCCCAATAACATTCATGTCTTTCGGTCTTGGGACAAGTTACCAAGTTTGTTTTTTCTCTATTTGGTCCAACTCATCATCCATGGCGTTGATCCAATAATTATTTTTTCTAGCTTCCGCAAATGTTTTTGGCTCAAATAACGAGATTAATGCTTGTTCTTGAAACGTCATTCATCTTCTTGTATTGACTTCTTTATCCTTGTCACATATGATTAGAGTTTCAGGATGATTCTCTTGAATTATTCTAGATGGAGTCTTTGTATCAGATCTAGGAGAGTCTCCGTCTTCACTTTCATGTGATTATTTATCTTCTTTTTCTTGTTCTAAATCCCTTTGATAATATTCATCTTTCTCTTCTTCTTTTAGAAACTCCTCCTTTTGAGAATCTTCATCTTTTTCTTAACCATCAGTTTCTTCATTATCCTCATTTTTTTGAATTTCAATTTTTCTTGGTTTGGTGTCATCCACAATTACGCTTGCACTTTCTATGATCTTGTGTGACCTTAGCTTGTAACATCTGTATGCCTTTTTGGTGGATGAATATCCAAGAAATATGCCCTCATTTGTCCTGGAGTCAAATTTTCCAAGATCATCATCATCTCTATTTATATAACACTTACTTCCAAAGACTCTAAAGTACTTGACTGATGTCGGTCTGCCAAACCATAGCTCGTAAGGAGTTTTGTAACTATTTACTCTGAGTCGTCCTTTATTTTGTACATAAATAGATGTATATATTGCTTCTCTCCAATAACTATCTTTAATTTTAGCTTCGTTAAGCATGGTTCTGGATGCTTCTTGAACTGTCATGTTCTTTCTCTCAATAACTCCATTTTGTTGAGGATTTTTTGGGGCTGAAAACTGCCTTTTGATTCCATGAGTTTCATAAAACTCATTGAATTCATTTGTCGTAAACTCACCTCCATTGTCTGACCTTAGACATTTAATTTTGAGATTTGTTTCATCCTTAACTAGTGCTTTAAAAGACTTCTTATTTTTAGTTGAGGAATGTTAACCAAGTCATCCTTGTATGATCATCAATGAATAACATGAATTAATGCTCGCCTTGCATGCTTTTAGTCCTTGTAGGTACACACAGATTAGTGTGAATTATTTCCAATGGCTGTGATGTTGTATGCTCTTTGATCTTGAAGCTTGCTTTTGTTTGTTTCCCATGAAGACAATGTCTACAAACATAGTTTGGAGGTTTTATGATATTTGGAAAGTTTCTTATGGATCCCTTCTTACTTACTTTTACAAGTTGTCAAAGTTCAAGTGCCCCATCCTTCTATTCCACAAGATACTTTCATCAGTCTGACTCATGTAACATTGTTTTTCATTTTCTAGGATGTATACATTGCTTGAAGTTCTCATGGCAGTCCCAATAAGTTTTCCTGAATTCTTCTTTATGATTTCACATTTCTTGGAGTCAAATATGAAAATGTGCCCTTGACCACATGTTTGACTCACACTTAGGAGATTAGGTTTTAAGTTTTCTACTAGCAGAACATTTTTTTTCCTTAACCTTGTTTCTAAGAACCACTATACCCTTCCCAATTATTCTAGAAGATAAATTATCTCCAAAAGTGACTTTTACCTTTTGATCTCTTTTTAGGCTTATGAAATTGCTTGGGTCTCTTTTCATGTGCTTTGAACATCTACTGTCCACATGCCATAGAATTTTCTTTTTTGTGGAACATAGAGCTATCGAACATTTTTCTTTCACATCTTCTATCTTTTTCCAAGCCTTTCTTTGCTCCTTTTGTTTAGTTGTGGCTCCTTTTTCAATAGGAATCATTGGTTTACATTTTCTAGCTACATGCCCATAGTTACCACATTTGTAGCATTCCATGTCATACCTCTGTAAGGGTGCAAAATAATTCTGACTTCTACCTTTTGGAAGATCACTAGAATTGTCTTCCTTGTAGGGATATTTCTGATTATGTTTTTGGTGCATCCTACAATCAAATTATTTATGCCCAAAATTGTTACAGACATAACAATTACCCAAAAAGAGTTGCAGATTTATGCTTGTCATTTGTCTTCTTGGCATTTTTCTATCCTACTTTCATTTTGAAGAGAAGCAAATTTTTTATTGTCTTCCTTTTCAACTGGGTCTTTGAGTACAACAACATAAATCCTTTTATTTTAATCTTGTCTTGTGGAAGAGGATTGTTCTGACTTCATTCCTTTGACATAACCTAATCCAGTTTTATTACTGGATGATATTTGGAAACTTAGGATGTCATCTAGAGTTTTTGAGCTGCTCTTAAATTTTGATTGAAAGGATTCTTCATCAATCTTCTTTCTAAGAAAGACCATTTCAGCTTCATACTTCTCTAATTCTTGCTCTCTTTTCTTGAGTTGTTGTTCTAGACTATTTTCAACCCTTTTAGCTTCTTGAAGCTGATTTTTTAAGTCAACAATAATTATTTTTGTATCATTGTTTTTCTCTTCAAACTCTGTCACTTTGGTTTTTAATTGTTTGTACATCCTTTTATACTTCCTTAATTCTTCAAGAGCACTTATGAGCTCTGCTTCGAGATCTACCACTCCTTCTAATTCTTCTTTAGGGTTTTTGCGCTCTATTCCCATGAATATAACTTCTGCTTCTTCATCTTCACTAGACTCATATGAGCAGCTATCATCCATGGAGTAAAAGGTCTTCTTTTTTTCTTTCTTCATAAAACACATTTTGTTCTTCTTGAAGTCTTCAGGGAACCCATCATTGTCTTCTTGTTTGGGATAAGGGATTTTGGAAGAAAAGTGACCAATTCCCCCACAGTTGAAACATTTTAAGGGCAATTTCCCTTTGTACTTACCAGTACCCTTCTTAATATTTTTAACAAGAAGTGCTTCTTCATCATCAGAGTCCTCTGATTGAATCTTCATTTTAGATTTCTTAGCTACTTTTGATGCTTTAAAAGTTGCTTCCTTCTTTTGAGAATTATGTTGTCCAATCCTCATTTTGTAAGCTATGTGGATCCCATATAGTTCATCCATGGTAAGCTTGTCAAGATTTTCTCTATATTTTAGGGTGGAAATATTAGGATTGTAAATAATTGGAAGTGATCTTAGTAATTTTTCAACTATTTCCATTTCTTCCAATTCTACTCCTAGCCCTTGAATTGCATTAACAATTTCATCAATTCTCTCAAAGTATTCTAAAATGTTCTCTTCTTCCTTCATTTTTAGGATTTCAAATTGAGCTTTAAAATTCTAGAGTTTGGCCCTTTTTACCTTGGTGTCTCCTTCATAGATGGTCTGCAATTTGTCCTAGATCTCTTTCGTTGTTTTGCAATACATCACCTTGGAAAAGACTGTTCTATTTAATCCAAGCAAAATTGCATTAACAACTTTTGCATTGTATCCAAATTGTTTTATTCCTTCAAGATCTGTGGGAGGATATTTTGGATATATATATACCCTAATTCTACAAATAACTAAACATCTATACCAATAGACATTATATGACTTCTGATCTTAACACTCCAGAACGCATAATCCTCACCATTGAATAGTGGAACCTTGGAGGACATTTTTCCTTGTTGATCCATAGTGATAAAGGATCTCTCTTCAAGCAGTTATACTTTAGTGAAGAGACCCGCTCTGATACCAATTGTTGGAAAATAAAGCAATACTGAGAGGGGGGGTGGTTCAATATTTAGATATTTCTTCAATTTTGATCACTTTTAAGACAAAATCAACAATAAAAACATAACACAAAATTTTATCGTGGAAACCCAACTGGGAAAACCACAAACACTTTCTATTATTGCAAAATTATATTTACAAGTATTTGCAAGCACCAACTTGCTGGATGCAACAACACCCAATATTTTTAGCTACAAATGAAGTATGCAACGACACCCAATATTTTCAGCTACAACTAAAGGATGCAACGACACCCTGTTTACCAACAACAACTGGAAGGAAGCTACGACTTCCTACAGGATTTTGCAGCCTTTCCTTGTGCCTCCCAACCACCCTTAAATGATTATGTGTTTTATGTTTTCTGTACACCTTTTGATCTGCTATTTGAATGTAAAGAGACACCTTATTTGAAGGATTAAAGCCTTGTTTATATACCTCCAATCATGCCTCTTCACTTAACAGTCACAAATCTTCATCATGACCCTTCACAAATAAAACTAATTAGAAATTACCTCTCTGTTTTAACCTGCGAATATTAACAATGCGATTATGAAATACTTCAACTCTGCAATCCCGACTCTGACATGCCGACTCCGACTTTCTTTTTCATTGATATTTAATGTGCTGATATTCCCCATCGATTCTGACGCCTCCGTTCTGATTCCGACTGGTCGATTATGATGTCGGGAGTTGGAACCTCAAAACTACACTCTTAATTCAGCGTCTTCGACTCCACCATTTGGACTCGGACTTGTTGATTTTGATGTCGAACTCCGACTTCGAATTTCCGACTGCAACTCTGGCTTTGATTGAAAACTTTAATTCTGACTCCAACTTGTCGACTACATCTCTTACTCTGAATTAAGAGGTCGACACCGATCGACAATAGGTCAACTATTGAATTAATTTACAAGGACTCGACCATAATACAAGAGGTCGACACCGACTGACTTTATATGACTATTGACCACTTTTTTCTTCGACCTTTTCGACTAGTTTTAAGAGCCAACCAGAATTAAGCATCGAATAAATATGGCGTAGACCATTTACACTGAATTGCTATACTTTTCCTTTGTCATTAATGAAATTCTTTGATATCAATGACAATCATAATCAACATCTCAAAAGAAGGATATGCAAAAACCAATGACAGAGAAGAGCCTTGAAAAGGATCGTGCATGGAGGCAAACAACAACAATAACAAAGTTTCAAGATCCTAACTTTAAAGGGTCTGAACCAACTAGAATACCTCCTACGTCCAGGTACCAAAACATTTTCTCTTGCATGTGTTATGCTTGCAATAATTTTGGGCATAAAGCTATAAATTGTAGAGCATATGTAGGAGGTAGAAACACATGGAATAGAAATGGCTATGAAAACTTCAAGAATCATGACAAGAATCCTCAGAAGGATTTTGACAGAAGTTACAATAGATTTGGAGCCCTGAATTATGAAATTGAATGCTACAAATGTAACAAGTTTGGACACACAGCCAAAAATTGCAGAAGTGGGATGAAAGTATCATCAAAGGAAACCAGACAGTTTCCAGAACAGAAGAGAACTTGGATAAATAAGCAAAAAAAATTGCAGATGGATGAATGTGAACTAGCTTTACAAGCTCAAAGTAGTACAAGTCAATGGTTTGTTGATAGTGGATGTTCAAAGCATATGACAGGTGACAAAAACAAATTTGTGTTGTTAAGGAAATAAAAGGAGGGTTCTGTCACATTCTACAATACTCAGCCAGAATTATGGGAAAAGGTACAGTTAGTCTTGGGAATGAAGATGCTTTGGAAGAAAATGGTCTACTTGTTGAAAACATGAAACATAATCTGTTGAGTGTAAGCGAAATGTGTGATCAGGGACACACACTCCTATTCAATTTAGAAGAATGTGAAATTAGGAGAAAACGAGCAGGTAGACTTGTGGAAACGACAACTAGAACTCCAAACAACATATACATATTGAATGAAATTGCAAAGGAAAAATTTTGTTTGGGTAAGGAAGATGAAAGTTGGCTTTGGCACAAGAGAATGGATCACATTAACTTTGAAAATCTTGTCAAGCTCTGTAAGAAGCAAGCTGTAAAAGAAATGCCACAAATTACAAAACCATCCAACAATTTGTGCAAGCATTGTTAGCATGGGAAACAAACAAAGGTTGAATACAAGACAAAGGAATATGTCACTACAAAGCCACTACAAATTATTCACACAGATCTATGTGGGCCAATGAAGACCAAAGAACTGAATGGTGAATAATACTTCATGTTCCTCATTGATGACTATACAAGGATGATATGGATGTGCTTTCTTAACAAAATCAGAAGCATTTGAATGTTTCAAGATATTCAAGGAAATGGTTGAAAATGAAACTGATTTGAAAATAAAGACCTTAAGATCAGACAATGGTGGCGATTTCACTTCAAATGAATTATGGGAATTTTGTGAAGAACATGGAGTAAAAAGGGAATTTTCAGCAACTAGAACACCTCATCAAAATGGAGTTGTTGAGAGGAAAACAAAACTGTACAATAAATGGTCGGAACTATGATGAATGAATCCAATATAGGTGATATATTTTGGGTGCAATCAATACATACATCTGTTCACATATTGAACAAAGAAATACTTAGAAGTAATAGTGATCAAACACCATATGGACTATGGAAAGGAAGACCAGCCAATGTCAAACATTTCAGAATGTTTGGAAGTAAATGCTACATAAAAAGGGATGATAAGAATATTGGAAAATTTGACTCTCGAGTAGATGGAGCCATATTTGTTGGGTACTCTTGAAAAAGTAAAGCATACATGTGTTATTATCTAAGACTCAACAAGATAGTGGAAATCATCCATGTGAAACTTGATGAAATTAGCTTTCCAAAGACAAAGAAGGAAAATAGAGATTCAAACATCTTTGAAGAACTTGAAATTCAAGAAAATTTGAAGAAGAGGAAGAAGAAGAAGAACAACAACAAGAGAAACCAGAGGAAGAACAAGAAGAAAATAGTCAGCAGAATATTCCTACTCCTTCCAAAAATCAACAAAATGTTCAAACACCTTTCAAGACACCTAATCGTTGCATTCAGAAGAATCATCCTCCATAACTAATAATTTGGGAAAAGAGTGTTGGAATAGAAACTAGAAGTAGAATAAAATCCCAGAATTCAGAAAAAGGTAATTTGTCTTTGCTATCCACAGTTGAACCAAGCATCTTTGTGGAAGACATAATAGATGAACATTGGGTTAAGGCCATGGAAGAAGAACTAGATCAAATTGAGAAAAATGGAACATGGGAACTTGTTCCTAGACCCAAGGACAAGAATGTGATTGGCACCAAGTGGGTCTTCAAAAACAAGTTGAATGAATATGGACAAGTAATTAGAAACAAGGCCAGATTGGTTTGCAAAGGATATGCTAAGGTTGAAGCAATAGACTTTGAAGAAAAAATTTCACCAGTAGCTAGAATGGAAGTTATCAGAATGATATTGGCATATGCTTGATCCAAATACATTAAAGTATATCACATGGATGTAAAATCAGCTTTTTGAATGGAGATCTAGAAGAAGAAGTCTACATTGAACATCCATAAGGGTTTCAAATTTCAGAAAACAAAGATTATGTGTGTAGACTAAAAAGAGCTTTATATGGATTGAAGCAAGCTCCCAGAGCTTGGTATTCCAGGTTGGACAGATACTTGCAACAACAAGGCTTCAAAAGGGGTAATGCAGACAGTAATCTATATATTATGTTTGATCATGACATTATGATCATTGTTGAAGTGTATGTTGATGATATCATCTTTGGAAATGATGATGATAGGATGAGTCAACAGTTTTCCAAGGATATGCAAAGTGAATTTGAAATGTCCTTTCTTGGAGAGTTAAATTTCTTCTTAGGAATCCAAATATCTCAACTAGATGATGGCATTTTCATTTCCCAAACCAAGTATATCAAGGAAATGTTCAATAAATTCAGAATGGAAGACTACAAACCTGTATGTACTCCTGTTTTTACAGGATGCAAGTTAAGAAAAGATGATAAATCCAAGGAAGTGGATCAAAGGAATTACAAATCAATGATTGGTAGTATTCTCTATGTGACAACCTTAAGAATGGATGTTATGCAGGCAGTTGGACAAGTTGCAAGATTTTAGGTAGCTCCAAAGGAAACACATCTTTTAGTAGTGAAAAGGATCTTCAGATATATTCAATGAACAAAAGACTTTGGACTATGGTATCCAAAACAAAACAAGTTGACATTGGTTGCCTACACAGATGCAGATTGGGAAGGAAGCATTGATGACAGATGAACCACAAGTGGAGTAGCTTTCTTCCTAAGTGATTATTTAGTATCTTGGTTAAGTAAGAAGCAATCCTCAGTATCTTTATCCACAATGGAAGCATAACATATTGCAACTCTATCATGTTGTACTCAGATTCTTTGGATGAAGCAAACTCCACAAGAAATTCAAGTGACATATGATGAGCCTATTTCGATCATATGTCACAACACAAGTGCTATAAGTAATTCAAAAAATACGATTATGCATTATAAGGAAAAACACAATCCTATCAAGTATCACTTTCTGCGGGAACGGGTTGCAAAAAAGAACATCAATATGGAATATATTGGGACAAAGGAACAAATTGCAAATATCTTTACAAAGCCACTTCCAAGAGAGACATTTGAGTATCTTCGATAGTGATTGGGAGTAATTCTAGCTCCAAATTGATTAAATATTATAAAAGGGGGAGAGATATTGTCAGGGGGAGTTACTCTTTTCGATTGATGTCAAAGGGGGAGAGAAAGAACATAAGCATGAAGAAAGGGAAGCATGGTTCCAAGGGGAGTATGATGGTTTCCATCAATGAAAAAGGGGGATATTGTTGAATAAAGTTGTCATTGATGTCAAATTATATATGTATATGTCCTCCAAAGAGGTCCCCTTATGGTGTAGCGGCTGCGCATGGCCCTCACAGGAAGACACATTGTGATGTACACATATGGACCAAAACCGTAAAGAAGTCCCTAAGGTTTCCCCTACGAATTATTGAAATAAAAGGTGAAGAAACCAATAAATAATGATGTTTGTTCCACGTTGTTATCGGATAATCTACCGAGAGCAGACTCGAGGCATAATCTCCCTAGCTTAACGCAAGCCTAGAACAAATGAGACAGAATAGAAATAACTTTCCTAGATCTAATTAGAGATCGAGTGACTAGATGATTTACCTTTTAGATCGTGGATCCTTTCTCCTTGATGTTGTTCCAAGATTTATGGTCTTCATATCTCAGCTGCAAAACCTGTCAAGACATACAGAGCAACACAAGTAGTAAAATGCATCTAAACAATAACAGATCTAAGTAAGCAGTTAAGCAGGCAAACTACACAAACATCATCAATGCAACAACATTTGGTGGAAAGCATTTATATTACTGTATAAAAAGGAAAGTACATAGAAGGAAGTGATTACAACCAAGGATTAACGTAACAATCCTTCTCCAACAAGCCAATGCCAAAGCATCCAAAGGACGTATAGATCTCCCAAGAGATTAGTAGAGATATCCTAAGCTAATTTCACTAGCATGTAAGTACTATAGACTTCCTCCCCTTGGACTAAGAGGATAGGGTAGGTTGAGATATGGTAGGAGAGAGTTAAGGGATCCCACCAAAGGGCTAGGCAACCGAATTCCAGCTCTTTTATAGGCTAGGGATAGGGATCCACATCAGCCACCTTCGAGAATGGGCTCGAAGATGCTCCTTTATCCAATTAACTGACATCGTCGTAGGATGCAATAGGACAACGTACGATGTCACAGGTTGCATTAAGATGACCTACGAAGACCTCACTAAACCCAACAAGAACATGTTAGTATCTCTTCCAACTTGATGATTTAGTATAAGGAACTTCAAGGATGTTTACACTGACTATCATGATGGAAAGATTTAGGTGTAACAGAATGCCCCCCAAAGCATGAAGCTGTTGAAACTGGACAGGTGAAATTCTTTGACAGAAGGAATGGCGATGGCTTGTTGGATAGGAAATGCTATTGCAGTACAACTAACTCTGAGAACACATTCTCGTATGACTCACAACATGGCTGCCGACCAATACAATGCAGATCCATGGTAGTAAAGAATTGAGTGAACACAATCATGGATACTAGATACAAGTGTAGATCCATGATGAGATGATAACACAGCCAAGACCAATACAAATGTGGATCCGTGTGATATGACTAAAAAAATATCCATCGCCACCTGGGTAAAACATGACTCCCTAGGGTCTTCAAGCCGAACTCGCAATGATATGAATCTATCCATGCGATTACAAATGTCTTGACATCGAACATGGTAGAAACCACTTGATTACCGGTCATTGATGTATACCATTAACAAGTGCGAGGGAAACCATCATTGATGTCAATGATCCCCAAGGTATCATAGTACATATCACCAAGCGTGAATGAATGATTTGAAGTCGAACACTGGATGAAACCTTTCGATCAAGAGTCAATGATGTAAACTCATGTCAAAAGCGAGGTAACCTTCCATTGAGGCATGCAGGACCAAGGTACTTGGTTGGTTTCTAGATTCAATCCTTAGATGATGTGCTGAAGTTGACAAGGATGAATCCGTCGAAGGACAACCATGATGAATCCCCCATCATTGACATCAAACACGACAAAGGATGTTTTGAACAGATCAGATAGTACAGTAACATATAGGACTGAATCAGAGTAGACTTGACATGGTGGAAGGTGTGTTGAATGCAAATGATGAGTGCTGAAAGTATTCTTGAACATGGGCATGGCATGACTTGGCAGTATCGACATGACGAGAATGACGCCAATTCCTAATGCAACTAATGATGGTAGTGTTCTTTGGATAACCCAAAGGAGTAACAAGACTTGGGAAGTGGGTAAAACTTGAGGAAAAACAGATGGCCCAAGTATGGTATACGAATGCAAATGAGTGGCATGTTCAAGAATGACTACGTACTGCCACAGGTAAAAAGTGTAACATAAAAGATTTACTTTTTTCCCATCATGACTGATGAGTGCCTCATGTGTTTTTTACGAGCTTGATGAAGGTAACCAAATGATCAGTATAGCTCATCTCATAGATGAGTCCAATCCCAAATATTTTCCGAACCTGGGAGAGGAGGGGTTCGTCCCATAGCGGGCTCTTCAATGTTAAATTTTAATGAGTCTATAGAAGGTAAAATCGGTCGTCATTTCATGTTTAGATAGTCTGAAAAGAGCTAAAGAAGAATCCAAAGGTCCTTTTTTTTAAGGTTAGCCTCTTTGCCCAAAAAAGGATAAAACAATGCGAGAGAGGACTCTTCTAGTCATGATTGGCTAGAGTATTCCTTTTTCGTAAGAAGTGCCCCCTAGTCTGAAAAAGGGGTAAACTATCACCAGGAAGACGACCATTCAAATTCTTTAACAAGTGTGAATGCGACAAGTTCGCTTGGAAATCTTTTCATATTTCAAGAGCCTGAAAAGAGCTTAAAGATAGACTCCAGGGGGGTTCCTTTTCCGTAGGAGTGTAACAAGCCCGGAAAATTGATAAATCATAACTAGGTGACCTATTCTCATGGTTTTACGAGCACGAGAAAGAACAAAGAGTTAGCTCGTCATCATTAAATAATCGAATTCTAACGGGCAAAAAATAACAACAAAAATATTCAACGGGTTGTTCATACCTGACAACATTTATGAGATGATCGCTACGATGTGAGAATGGCGCAAATGAAACACTTAACGTCTCCTGCATGCTTGAAAACTAGGTCAAATAGTCAACCGGGTATTAAAATGCAGTAAAATAATTCAAACTATAGAAAATAACCCATAAAGCATCTAAATTTGAAAAAGGAATATTCCCTTTAGTTTATAAAATAGGAAAAATGACCAAAAAATAGTTACCATTTTCATTTGCCAAGTTTGGGGAGAAGAAAGTGCCATTTGGAGCTGATTTTCATTCGTCGATTTCCAGAGCTATGATTGACCATTTCACGAACCGTCAGGAGCAGGTAAACCTAAATATCAGCCAACATCTTTCTAGTGGTTTACAATTTTATTTTTCATTCATTTTTTAGGTTTTCGGGTTCATTTATGAGGGGACTTTGCGCCCTCAGGTCGTCGAAAGCCTTCTTTACGGGAACTGCGACGAACCCGAGTCATCGCAAAACCCGTAAGGGCACTTTACGACAACGTTTCCCTGTCAGCAATGACGGGGTGCGGCGACGGAAACGCCAAACTCCAAATCAAAACCTAGCCCACAAGAAACTTTTTCAATGGTTTGGATGAGTTCTAATAGTGTTTAAATGCTTACTTTGATAGGTTTACAGCCGTCACCATGGTTCTTGAATGGCATGAACATGAACACGAAGTAGAATATATACAAGTGGAAAATGATCCATTGTGTGTGGATGCATTGAGAAACTATGGACTGTTAAAGTACTTCCAGGTTCAGGGCATGAGGGCCCAAGTCCCATTACTGGAGCATATGATCTGGAGTTGGGATCTAGCGCAGTAGTATTTCATGATTGGGGAACACATGTTGAATATAGATATTGAGGACATCTATTTCTTGAAAAGACTGTCCCGAGGGGGGATAATGTGTCTCTAACCGGATCATGAGGGGGTGACCGTACGATGAATGATTTGATTGCTCAACATTGTACTCCAGATACCGTTGCTACTAGTGGGAAAATTCCCATTTGGGGGGTTTGAGAACATCCATTGCGCGTCATACTCTTCACTATAGTGAGGGTAACAGGGAGCCAAGCGGCTCACCTAGTTACCAAGTCCCAAATGTTATATGAAGAGGACTATATGTCCCCTAAGGTGTTTAACTGGTGTGAGGGACTCCTCACCAACATTCGAGCTCAGCTGACCAAGTGTCGACGTGGCGAACTCAAGCAATTCGGTTACTGATAAGTAGTGATCTCTTTCTTGCTGGAGCGGGCACCTCTCTTACACCTGCAGGTGACCTTGGATGATAGGGATTCCAAGGATCCTAATATGGTTCAATGGACGGATGTGATGGTCCGCCATAGTGGTGGGGGTACGATCATGGAATATGGTTCCGGATTCTTCACCTTGATGGAAGGCTAGATGTTCATGATTGAGGACTATCCATACAGTGGTACGGGCTTCAGAGAGGATCCATACCTGGTGTTGGCTGAGCGAGCAGAGTGGGGAGATATCGGTAAGTACAATGACCATTGTATTTTTTCATTTTGTGTATTTATAATTTTTTTTGGGTAGTGTTGATGAGTTAATAACATGTTTGAGAAGATGTGGGCCCTTCACGACCAATCAGAGTTTCACTTCTCGCGAGGAGGGGAGAGGCACCAGCCATAGCCCCAGCCATGCATGATGCCATCGTAGAGATGGAAGATGTCTATGAGAACCTCACTAGGTTGACATTAGATGTTCTAGAGCCGACAATGCATGAGTTACCGTAGGCCATGCAAAGGTACACAGTTGGTGTGACCTTGCATTTCAGTGCGCTACTCCGCAAGGTAGTGAGGGAGGTTGATCGTTTCCACGGCCAGTGCGAGGGCTGCGATACCCAGGGGTGAACGGGCCAAGCGTTAGGCCTTATGATATTATGTATGTACTGAGAGCTTGTGAGCCTCAGATTTTTTACTATTGAAAGCTATCAGGCTTTAGATTTTGTATAGACTCACTGAAAGCCATCGTGCTTCAGATTTTGTATCAGCACCGCTTTGTCTCGATTTATATATATACAAACATTTTGGCGGCTTTATACAATTGTGTTCCATATGAGATATTGTTTATATGTTTGCTTATGTGATGAGTTATTTACAATGTTATGGTTTCTTTTACAGTTCATGAATATGTTATGTGTGTGCAATGTACCAATCTAAGATGAAGTTGGCCATGGAGTCGGCAATTGTGTTCATGTCTCGTGGAATGTGCAGGTACTGAATGGATCCAAAGGACCTTTCCAAAAGATGAACTCGTCGAAAAATACAGAATAGGGTAGGTTCATGGATGGTGTAAACCCGGTTAAGATGAGAGACCACCAGTTGAGAGTCCAAATGGATGACAATGTGGTCCATACCCAAAGCAATAGCGTCGGCTAGGGTTCCAATGACTGCCTGGTATTCTGCGGCATTGTTGGTTGCGAAACCTAGACACATTCCTCCTGAGCTGATAAGCTCGTCGATGAGAGAGTATAACACCTAGGCTGCCGAGGCAAGGTTGCAGGTATGCCGGCTAGCGCCCTCTGCGAATTTGTAGCAAGTTTCCATTCGCACACGCAAACAGAACATGGTATAAATAACGAAACAAGACCTAAGTATGCAAATATCAAAGCGTCACACCACACAAAACACATGCCATATATAGTATATACAAGAGGTCTATGCATGATAGATTCAGGCATAGTACCTCTCCAGGTAGAGCCCATTGCGGGGCTCACCTAAAGATATCCCGTCATAGTCTTCTAGCTCATAGGCTCCCTTCTCCAGGACGCGTTTTACTATGTAGGGTCCATGCCACATCGACTCAAACTTTCCCGCCCCCATCTTATCATGTCTTTGGTTGTATGTGAGGACAAAATCACCCTCGCTATAGACGCAGGGTTCTACTGACTTGTCATACTGCGTTTTGATGCGTTTCTTATGTGCCTTGTTGGCAAGAGCGGCATCGTGGCGAGTCTCATCGAGTTTTTTAGGTAGAGGAAGCATTCTTCCTCAGCAATAGCATTAGGGAGAAGTTCAACTGCGAGTTTGAGGGATAGAATCTTGCACTCTATCGGTAGGACTGCCTCCAAACCATAAACTAATTGGAAGGGGGTAAATCTAGTGGCGGTCTTGACGAAAGTTCGATAAGCCCATAGTGCGGAGAAGAGCATATTGTGCCAGTTGGACTTGTGCGTACCCACCATGTGTTGGATCATGGTTTTCAAGACCTTGTTAATGGCCTCTACTTGTCCATTGGAATGCGGGTAGTATGGTGTTGAGTTTTCATGGCGAAAACCCAATCTAATGCTCAATTCGTCAACCATGTGGTTCATGAAGTGAGAACCATGCTCGGTGACTATAGCTTGAGGAACTCTGAACCGAGCTATAACATAATTGAACATGAAGAGTGCGGTGATTTTGTCATCGTTTGTGTATGTAGGCATAGCCTCAGCCCACTTTGTAAAGTAATCCACGGCTACTATGACATAACCATGCCCCCCGACCGAGGTAGGATTACAGTGCATGAATTCGATGCCCCATTTAGCGAAGGGGCCAACGGCAATAACCGGGTGTAACTGGGCTGGGTGGGTGCGCTTTTTAGTTTGAAAGTACTGGCATGGAGGAAATTTTTTGACAGCCTCGATACAATCTTTAAAGATAGATGGCCAATAATATCCTGCGTGAAGTATCTTATGGGCTGTAGCTGTCCCAGAGAGATGACCGCCACAAGCTCCAGCGTGGCAGTCATTTAATATGTGTTTAGCCTCTTCATAAGTGAGACAATGTCGAAGAATAGAATCAATACCATGATGGTACAAGGTATCACTGATGATCAGGTAATACTTTGCATGGTAGCGTATTCGACGACGGTCGTCCCGAGAGAGTTGGGGGATGAAACGTTGGGTCTAAAGATATAAAGTGATATCTCCATACCACAGATCAGATGTGCTGGTGAGGAACAATGATTCATCTGGGAGAGAATCATTGGGCTCAAATTCGACATCAACGTGGGGAATATCACAGATAAGCTCGGCAAACACCAAATACTTTTTAGACTTAGCCTTCTCGAATAGGAGATCAAATTCCTGCAGTAACACGATCCAACGTGAATACTTTCCCCTAAGCACCTGCGTGTCAAAACATGATCCATGGTGTTCAAATCGATGATGATGGTGGTGGTGCAGAGCAAAATGTAATGTCGAAACTTTTGGACGGAAATAACTGCCGCGAGAGTGAGCTTCTCGACATGTGAGTAGCGAGTTTCAGAGTCAATGAGACCCTTACTTAGGTAATATATCACATGTTCCTAGGCGTTGTCTTCTTGTACCAAGACCATGGCGATCGTGGTGGCAGAAGCGGCAAGATACAGGATATAATCCTTGTAGTAATTGGGCGGTTGGAGCACAGGGGTGTGTGTGATAACATGTTTGAGACTATCGAAATATTGTTGCGCTTGGTTGTCCCAAATGAATGGGATGTATTTCTTGAGTAGTCTCATGTAACCTTGCTTCTTTTGCGTGAAATTACAGACACAATGCCTTAAATAAGTTGCCTTCCCTTGCAAACTTTGAAGTTCCGTAATTTCGGTGGGAGGTGGGAGAGCGACGATGGCTGCCACCTTCAAGGGATCAATGTGGATCCCATCCTTCGAGACAATGAAACCGAGGAGGCATCCAGACTCGACATAGAAGATACACTTGTGAGGGTTCAGGAAGATGTTATACCACCTGCATTTGAGGGATACCGCCGTCAGATGGTCAATGTGGTACTCGCGCTGCCGTGAATGGGAAGGTAGTTTGTCCAAGTAGGATTCCACAAAGTCCTTCACATCATGAAATGCATACGACATGGCCTGCTAGAATGTGGAACCAACATTTTCAGACCAAAAGGGAGCTTGCGATTAGAAAACAGACCCCAAGGACAGATGGAATCTGTCTTGTGTTGATCGGCCGGGTGGATCTCAATCTGGTTGTAGCTGGAAAAGCCATCCATAAAAGAAAAAATGACACTTCCAGCACAGTTGTCAATGATCTGGTCAATAAAAGGAGTCAGGTAATTGTCTTTAGGACAAGCCTTATTGAGATCCCGATAATCGACGCAGACACGAATGGTACCCTGCTTTTTAGATACAAGGACGACGTTTGAGACCCATTCTGTCAACGTGACAGGGTAGATAAAACCAACTTTCAAGAGCTTTTCAATCTATGCCTTGATTACCGCAGTCTTCCGGGGGGTGTACCGGTTGCAGTTTTTGCCGGACTAGTTTAGCATCAGGATAGTTTTGAATCATGTGTGAAATGATAGCGAGGTCTATCCCGGGAATCTCCTCGTAGGTCCAAGCAAACACGTCTCGAAATTGCTTGAAAAAGGCCATGAACGTTGTAGTATATTCAGGGGAACACTTCTGGCCTAAGCGAATGTGTTCCACTACACCAGGAGTAACCGATATGTCGATCGAAATGGTAGGCTCAATGTTGGCCAAGTTTCCTTCATAGTCCGTTTGACACGTGAGTATCGAGGACTGAGAGCAAGGGTAGACATACAATGTAAAAATGGTGGTGATGCCATTCTCCAAAGTGTCCAATGAAGGAAGGAAAGATGATCGATGATGGAGGTCTTCCCACGGAGGGTCATCCTCACTCATGATTTCCATAATGGAATCGTCAGAATGAAAAGTCTGGAGCAGAGGATCAGGTAGGGATGATGTCCGTTGTAGAGAACAGGAGGTGGAGGCCATAGGTAAGTGGTCCTCCAGGGATGACTGGATAGCCTCGTAAGTGAGTTCAGCGGGTGAAAGAGGCATGGTGTCTCCAATCAAATGTGTATTGGCTTCGTCAGGTACAAGCCATTGATCAGTAGAGTTGGGAATAGATGAAATTCGAGAGGAGATCATGTTCACCGTGGAAACATGAATTGGGGGATCTGAGGATGGAAAAACACCCATAAGGGATGAGTCCTTGATGATGCCAACCCCCACGCTCTCATAAGGATGGGAAGATTGTCCAAGTAATTAAACATTATCGCCCGGATGAGTAGCAGCGTCAGGTTTACAAAAATCCAGTTGGTCGACAGTAACAATTCAGCCTTAATGGGGGGATTGTACTATGCGAAAGATAGATGATGCAACCGCAGTTATGGTATAAAACGAATTACAACCAAGCAAAATATTATAATCTAACGGGGGCAGCGACCACTTCCACGTTAATGGTTGTGGTCTTGCCCCCCAACTTGACTGCTAAGGCTTGTAACAACCCATGAGGTTGAAAGCCACGTCCGTTGAATGCTTTCAAGGTGGTGGGAGAACGGTTCAACTCGGGAGATCCAATGGCTCTCCAACATGAAATCAACATGACTGAGGTAGAGGCACCTTCATCCAAGATGGTACAATGGATTTCCTTCCCAGCAATGTTTGTGGTGACTTGAAAAGCCAACTGATGGGAAAGCCTCGGTTTAAAGTATTCCAGCCGGAACATGATGGTATTCGAAGAATCCAGATCAACCGTGCCGATGGCAATGTGGAGAGTCTTGCACTAGTTAGGCCGGTTCTGCAAAACCTCAAGCGTAGACATAGCACAAGGAGCTTATGCCATGTCCTCTACAATATTATAGTTCTGAGCAGCCCGAGTATTGGGATTGAAATTTTTTTTTCAAATCGTTCTCTTGGGCGGACACAACACCGACTCTAAAGAGGGCTTTTGAATGGTGAGAGAAGCGTGTGGTACGGTGACATCAGAAATCGAAGTGGAAGCTTTTTTAGTATTACTTCCAACGGGTTCCTTCTGAGGGACGGAGTCATACGAACGAGAACGCGTGTTCAAGTTGACGGTCTCACTATGCATCATGATAACATGCGCGGTGGAGGATGCTTCTCCTTGGGAAGGGAGAGGTGTGTGCGATTAGTTGCTGGTTCTGAGTGGGGAAGGGGTTGTTGAGAACTACGTTAGTAGAGTTTCCCTTGAGAAACTCCTGAATTTCGTCTCGGTGGGCACATTATTTTGAGAAATGGTCTTCATGGCACAAAAAACAAGGATACTTCAACTTCCTCTTCTGTTTGGTGTCTTCCTGAGTGGGTTTGGGCTCCTGTTGGTTAGAATATCTTTTAGGTTTCCCTTTGTTCTTCTTCTTACCAATGGAATTCTGAGATGAAGCTAATTGCAAAAAATTCACCTCTTCGGTGGAGGCAGGAGTGGTGGACTTGGTAGTGCTGTTTCCAGCCTGTGGTGGTGATGGGGAAGAAGCTTGGGGGTTCGACGAGCCACCAATTTGAGTAGAAGGATGGGAGGCAAGGGAACCAATGATGCCATCGGCCTGTGGTCCCTTGGGTGGTTTCGTGGGATCATACGTAGGGTGGGGTGTGTCAAGAACAATTTCATACAATGTGTCGGATTGAGCATAGACCAAGTCTAAGTAATGGGCATGGGAAATAGCCCGTTCCTCAGTGACGGCTCCTCCCATAGCTACGTCTCGAGATACGACGGGTAAAAGTGACTTTGTGAACTAGTTAGCTAAGAGTTGGTCCGGAATATGGGCCTTAATAAGACGTTGTATTCACCGCCATTCATGAATATGATCTGCAATATGAGTGGAAGTGTTCTGGCGAAGGGAGGTCAATAAGTCCGTACTAGTCTCATAGCGGATGGGTAACTGGAAGTGGGTCAAAAATGACATAGCAAGAGATCAAAAATCTGGAAAAGAATTGGGTGGTATTTCAATATACCACTTGGCAGCAGGGCCGATGAGAGTCCGTTGAAATAACCTAAGTCGGATTGAGTTGTCCATCAAGGAGTTGGATGAACACCATAGATGGTACGTCATCACATGGTTTTTGGGATCCTCATCAGGCTTGCCATCAAATTTGGGGATATCATATGGTAACTTAACCGGAATGGGTGGCCAGCTATGCCCATGGAAAATGGGATCATTTGTCAGACGAGACAAATCAGGAAGGTCTAAAGTAGCCAAAAAGGGTAGCTGTTGGTTTAGCTGGGGGTACTGGTAGTACTGATAAGGCATGTATGGACTAGTAGGACCTTGAATCGAGGTTGTAAGGTGTCCCTGGAGGGAAATGACCGTAAGGGGGTGTGCCACCCGGACCATATGTAGGTCCGCCACCATAATAAGGTGGGTCGTTTCCATAAGGTGGGGGTTCGCCGCCACCACCAGGAGGGGTTGGGCCGCCTCCAAATGGGGGAGGTTCGCCCCTGCCACCGGGATAGGATGGACCTCCACCACCTTCTCTAGGATAATTTGGACCACGATCGCCTCCGTCGAGAGGAGGTGGTGGTCCACTACCGCCGCCGGAAGGGTAAAGGCCACCTCCTCTACCTCCACCAAGATAGGAGGGACCTCCGCCACCACCACCAAAATGGGATGGTCCTTCGCCACCGCCACCAAGATGGGATGGTCCTCCACTACCACCACTAGGATGGGATGGTCCTCCACCACTGATGGGGGTGGCCCTCCAGCTCCGCCTAAAGGGGGAGGGCCTCCATCGCCGCCGCCAGGGGGGTGGGCCATGGTTTCCTGAATGAGGTGGTCCTCTACCAGAAGGTAAAGGTCTGCCTCCTCCGGGATTATGTGTGGGCTTGCCACCTCCAATGGGAGGTGGGGGTGGACCAAATGGGGGTGGTGGGACTCGAGGGACTATAGGTGGGGGTCCACGTAAAACATTTTGCTTCCCCCATAAATTGTATGGATATCCGGGATAAGGTATCCCGTAGAGTGCGTTTCCGGGATTGAGTTGTCCTGACATAGGGTTAAGATAACCTAGATACGCTTGAATCCATGGTGGTTGAATTACATTGGATGGTCCCCCGACATGGGATAATCCCATAGTGGAAGGTCCGGAAGGTAAGGGATTTCTAATGGAAGGACTGATGGGAACCCCTCCTCTAATATTATGGTTAAGAGACGGGGGTTTCCCCCCAGCAACAACTTGCTGACCCAACACGTTTTGTTGATTATCTACTGTAGTATTAACATTACCCATAAGGAAGGTAGGGGGTAAAGAGTATCCTCCCTGCAAGTTTTGGGGTGGGGGAGGAGCAGGTAATGTAACTATGGTAGAAACAGGTGTGTTGGACTATTTTCCTTCAACAGGTTTGGTCGTTGGAGGTATAGAACTGGTCTCCTTTCTAGGGGGTGTATGTGTAGAATGTGAGGGTTGACCAGGTTCAGAAGTGGTCACGTGTTGTGTGGATGATTCTGGTGAATCAAAAGATAAATAATGACTTGGGAGTGGTTGATAAGGAGGTAACGTCGGGTCTTCAACCCTTCGTAAAAGACTTTGTCTTCGAAAACCCTCAGCCATAGTACGAAATCGAGTCAATTGTTCACGATAAGGTGCTAGAGGGTCATCCGGAGTAGTCCCACTGGGTGGGGATGCAATGGAAAAATAAGCCACTAGGTGGCCTAGAGATGATGTCCAATAAGCTGCTGTAGGACCAATAGCTGCTACAGGGTTGTCCTGGGGTGGATTTACCCATTCCACCGATCTAGGCTCTCCCGGTAAAACAGAAGATAGGTCTTGTGAAGTGGAAGTTTGCGCCTCTTCACCCTGTGGGGGGTTGGAGGCAGGTGAATCTAGAGGGAACATATATGCTCCAATATTCAAAGTAGGGTTTTCTACTTCAGGTGACACGACCGTGGCTTGTGGTTCCATTCTTACCTTTGAAATTACCTCTTGATTAAGGGGATATTCAAGCGGTAAGTTCTGAATCCTACGACACCTTCTCCAAGGAAAGTTATCCAGAGTGACTGAAACAAAAGTTTATCCTAGGGTAATCTAAACAAAAGAAAAGCAATCCAAAAAAATCCTATGCAAACTAAGGCCGCAAGCAAACTTATGTGATAGGAGTGGATTCAAAAGTCTGGAACCTCACAGGATTGTCAAGGCTTCGCAAATCGCTATATACCGCAGGGTCCAACAGTAAAATGCGACAAGGAGGATTGGGACCGTACTCTTACCTGAATAACCGACTACCTGGACAGTACGTGCGTAGTAATCTCCCTAAGTGTTGTTCTCGGTGTATTGCTCTACCAAGATGGCCAAATGGTTAACTCAGTTGGTTTCAGGAAACCTAATGGTGTCTCCTGATCCACTCAAGGTACGTGGGAGCTCAAATCCGTAGTGGTGTTGTCTAATGCACAACTGTACGGCATAAGACCTTCCTATATACTACCGAGTATGGAAACACCTTTCGATATATGCCAAGTACGCGAGGTACTTGGTGGGTACGTGAAAGAGCTTAGATATACCTGGTTGGTACGTGAAAGAGATTCGATATATTGGTTGGTATGCAGAAGACTACAATACCCTCGGAATACAGTGCTGGAAAATAACGACAGCTGCCATGTTTTACGACGCTGGAACACGTCTCTAACTTAACACACAAGTTACTAAATATTTTACCCTAGTTCTACCGTTAATTTTATTTGGACGGTTAGGTGAATGCATGAGGTGAGTACATAAATGTAAGCATAATGCAAGCCCTAACTACATGCAAAAAATGTACTTTTCTTTTGATGAACTCTATATATGGGAGGGAGAAATTTCTTTCCAAGTGATTTTACCAAAGCAACCAAATGCAACACAATCCCAAATCTATCAAATTTGACAACAAGAATACTCTTTTCGTTTTTCCAAGCAAAACAAAAAAGATCAACAAGCATTGCAACCAAATCTAAACATTTTCTTTTGTCTTTTCGAATCAAAAAGTTAGAGATGAAAAGAGAGAAATTTCCTATCTAGAGCACTCTAACTTTTCAATTTCACGATTATGGCTTAAAAGCATAAAAAATCAAGAATGCATACAATTTCTCCAAACATGGAATCACTTTTGTAAAAACTTGATCTCACTCGAATTTTTCAAGAAAATGAATGATTCATAATTCTTGAAAAGCACAAATGATTAATTCTTCTCTCAAATTTTCCAAAATACCAATGAATGACAAATTCCAATGCATGAAGCAATTTCTACCACAATTTCCAAATGCGCATGAAAACGGAAAAAATGATGCACTTTTAATTTTTCAATGATATGCCAAGATTATAACTTGGTAACAATGATATTTTTAAGCATGGATAACTAAAAAGGAAGATTATTTGCAGCACTCTAAATACTCAGAAAATCTCAAGAAAAGGACAAGCACTCATGTGAACTGAAAACACTCAAGACACTCAACAAACAACTGAATGCGAACAAAGCTAAATGACAAGTGCAAAAAGAAGTTTGGGGTCAGATCCAATGCAAAAATCAGATCAGGTGGGGAGGGGAGGGAAAACAAGGTTAAGTGGATAAAGGTGGGGGAACCCAAAGTGTCCACCACTACCAAACTTAAGCTCAATAAAAATGGGCCCAATACAAATCCACACAGAATCCAAACACTTTCAACACACAAATAAAAAAAAGGTCTCTGACTGGATCTTGCAGCATATAAGGGTCTGCACACCAAATCAAAACTCAAATAAAAAATGGAGGGGGGATGCCCTTGTATCAAATTTAACAGATCAGCTCAGTCTGTGTTCAGGCACAGAGCGGCCGTTGCAGGTCATTGGTGCGGGGCTCGCGACGATGTTGCAGGACACTAGTGGGTAAAATGCGACGACAACTTAGCAGACAGAGAAGCAAAGTAAAAAAAATGACAGATCGACGCTCTGGTTCTATTTCCCAGGTGATATGGGAGAGATCCAAACTCAAGGATCAATAAATATCCAAGAAATGAGCAATAAAATGGTCTAAAGATTGTGAGTACAGACTCATAGGAGGACAATAGAATCTTCAAAGTGAAGATCTGATGGTGAAAAAGGCTTAGGAGGCAAATGAGATGGCTTGCAAAAGAAATCAAATTAAAATGGCATTCAAATTGAAAACTAAAAACAATGTTCTTCCCTAGTATGGTCGCCAAACTTGTTATCGGACAATCTACCAAGAGCGGACTCAAGGCGTGATCTCCCTAGATTAACGCAAGCCTAGAACAAATGAGACATAATAGAAATATCTTTCCTAGATCTAATTAGAGATCGAGTGACTAGATTCTTTACCTTTCAGATCGTGGATCCTTTCTTCTTGATGTTTTTCCAAGCTTTATGGTCTTCAGATCTCAGCTGCAAAACCTGTCAAGACATACAGAGCAACACAAGTAGTAAAATGCATCTAAACAATAACAGATCTAAGTAAGCAGTTAAGCATGCAAACTACACAAACATCATCAATGCAACAACATTTGGTGGAAAGCATTTATATCACTATATAAAAAGGAAAGTACATAGAAGGAAGTGATTACAACCAAGGCTTAACATAGCAATCCTTCTCCAACAAGCCAATGCCAAATTCTCCAAAGGAAGTATAGATCTCCCAAGAGATGAGTAGAGATCTCCTAAGCTAATTTCACGAGCATGTAAGTACTATAGAATTCCTCTCCTTGGAATGGGAATGAGCTTCACTTATATAGGACTAAGAGGATAGGGCAGGTCGATGTATGGTAGGAGAGAGTTAAGGGATACCACCAAAGGGCTAGGGAACCGAATGCCAACTCTCCTATAGGCTAGGGAAAGGGATCCACATCAGCCACCTTCGAGAATGGGCTCAAAGATGCTTCTTTATCCAATTAACTGACATCATCGTAGGCCGCAATAGGACAACCTACGACGTCGGAGGTTGCATTAAGATGACCCGCGACGACCTCTTTAAACCCAATAGGAACAAGTTAGTATCTCTTCCAAGTTGGTGATTTAGTCAAAGTAACTTCAGGGATGTTTACACTGACTATGATGGAAAGATTTAATTGTAACACATGTTCCCATGAGTTTGGGGCTACATGACCCATGGTGGAGAAGGCCCTTAAGAGTCCCCAAAGTTTGTCCAAAGTAAGTTGGTGTGAAGCTTGAAGTATCCCCAAAATAATGATGTTTGGTTCACATGACCATGAAAGTTGTGGTACTTTGGTCCATTGGACCACATGAAGTGGCACATATCCTTGCAAAAAATAATGATGCATCAATCAAGTATGATGATGTGGAAAAGTCATAAGGATCACTTTAAGAAGATATGGAGTGATCTTGAAGTTATGACATGGCATGTCATGATGGATCCTTGAAGTGGGGTACTAACTCCTTGACTATACCCCCTTAAAATATGGAGATCCACAATTTAAGGATAAGTTTAAGAAGCCCCTAGAAGAAGCTACAAGGCATGATGAAGTGTATAAATAGAAGATAAAATATCTCATTTTATGATCATTCAATCTCTCTCTTCTCCTTTGCAAATGTACGAAATACTGGGGCCGAATGTTGTAGCAGTGATCAAGTGAAGGAGTTTTACAAAAATTAGCATAACTTTTTCATACGGTATCGAAATCGCAAAATTATTGGCTCGTTGGAAAGCTTATTGAAATGGATATGTGATGATATGATATAGGGTTAAATTTGCATCAATTAACAGAAATGATATAGGCTGAAAGTACAATGAACAAGGTCGACAGTCAACTAGGGCCGAATTTTGCAGCAGTCATCAAGAGAAGAAGATTGACAGAAACTTGCATATCTTTCTCATATGGTATCGGAATTACAAACTTCTTGGCTCATTGGAAAGATTGATGCGATTGATATGTGATTAAATGATCTATAATTTCTTTTGTTTTGTTTATATCTTCTTTAAATTCTGATCTTGGAAAAGGTATTGTTGATGCTTGTTGGTTTCTCTTGTGATGGCATATGTCTCTCATGGATAGAGTTAATCTTTGATCTTGGTATGGTATGTGAAGCCATTGAATATGTTATGGAATCTATGATGGTGGTTATATTGACATAGATATTGATGTTATCCTGGCATAGATATTGTTGTTATCTTGGCTTGTATCTTGATGGTTTTCTATGAATAAACCATGGTATTATGTGTAAGATCTATGCCTTGATTTGATGTAAAAGATTGAATATGTAAATGAAATATTTGCATGATTGTTTCTAGGAAATATTGAAAATTGTAATTGAGGCATGCACAACTTGATACAGTGATAGTGATAAGGACAGTGATACAGAGACAATATGACAGTGGCAGTGATAGTGATAGTTTGACATTTACAGTGACAAGGATAAAGACAGAGATGGTATGACAGTGATAGTGACAGTTTGACAGCTACAGTGACAGGGATAAAGAAAAAGACAGTGATAGTCATAGATTGATTCTCTTATTCATATCAGGGAGGAAGGACGGAAAAAGGACAGGTTGGAGCCTGTGATCTCAGGGGGTTGTAGCCTCCTTTTAGTTGGAGCTGATAAACTAGGGGGTTGGAGCCTCCTTCTAGTTGGTGCTAGAAAATCAGGGAGTTGAGCTTCCTTCCATTTGGTGCTGGTAAATACATTGAATGTAATATTTATATTATATAAGAAAAGCATTATGTTGTTTTCTCTTTTTTGGGTTTCCACGTAAAATCTCTTGTGCACTGTGTATGGTTTATGTGATGATGAATGGTGTTCTTAACAATTAATGTTTAATTGATGTGATTAATGTTTTAAATAGTAAAAAGTGCTAAATACTGATTCACCCCCCCTCTCAGTATTCCAACACCAAGGACGGTTTTCAGAGAGAATTTGTTTCTGCCAAGAATCCCTGAAGCAAGAAAAGAATGGAATTTTCCTGTTACGGCATGATTTCTCCCAGAAGATGGGAGTCAAATGGATTTATCATAAATTCAAGCATTCTCATTGAGTATTCCCATCCAAAAATCATTGGATTGATCCTCTTGACGCACGGAAGAGAGAAAATCACTAGAACGATGCTCTCTATAGTGAAGAGAAAATTTGTTTCCTGGGAGATTTGAAGTCTTGTACTTAGCATGAACACACCTTAACTACTTAGCCAAATAAGGTTGGAATCCAATTTTCACTAATATTTCACCTATCATTTCTATTAAGGTTATTTTTATTTTCTAAATCTGTCGATGGCTTTAGAAATGGACAAGGTAAAAGGTTCCCCCTAAGTGTTGGGTTCACAGCTTTGTCACCTATCCCCAGGGGGGTGAAATCCCAAAGTCTTTCCTTATGATCCATAAAGATAAGTAATTCTCCATCCTTGGCCTTGGTGATGTATTTCCTTACAAGATGGGCTGCGAATAATGGTCAGTGCACTAGTACAAAATGAGAGATAAGTGACCACGTGACCAAAACATTTGGTCACCACAGGTATTTCAAGGGATAAATGACCAAATTTGAGAAATTTTAAGTGAGCTAACTAAAAATGACCAAATTGGTTATAGGATAAGAACTAAACTAAAAATGACCAATATAAATGACCAATTTGGTCTCGGGATAAGAACTAAACTAAAAATGACCACATAACAATTGGTCATTTATTTGGTCATTTTTAGTTGTGTCACTCCGACAATGGAAAATTACAATTTTGACAATGAATTTGTACAATTTACTAAATTTTAACACTGCAGATGGATTTAGAGACCCCTTAGACCATTGTCTTTGAAAAATCAAGAATTGCCATATATCTTAGAAATAGATGCATCAGATCAGACTTGGGCAACGTTTCTGTTGCAAAAACATTCTAAACAAGAAGAAATATGTGCCTACACTTCTAGTACATTCTCAAATGCTGAAATAAAGTATCCATCTTCACATAAGGAGATTTTGGCAGTCAAAAAAGGAATCCAGCGTTTCAGATTGTTTCTTAAAAGTGTCCATTTTGTGGTTCGAATAGATCTTAAGCATATGAAGGGCATGCTTGGCAACAAAAGATTGTTTGAACAAGGAAATACCAGGGTCTTAAGATAGGCTATTTGGTTGCAAGGATTTTATTTTGATATCATTTACAAATATGGACATGATAATAATCTTGCAGATATGCTCACCCATGAAGGTGCTTTAGCTAGATATATTAAGGCTTTCACTCAGGGAGAATCTTCTTCTCAAGGAAGTAAAATATATTTCGTCAATATTTGTCATGAGTATCATTACAGATTTTGCATAGATTGTTTTGGTGAAAAAATCTAGAGTCTCCCATCTGACATTCAACAACGACTCCTCCATTACACAGTTGATTCATCAGAAGGACGCCAGAGTTATGATCTTGATATTAATAATTTGTTCATACATATCAGCCATGTCAATATGGTAATTGGACATTATCAGATGCTCTCAGGAGAAAAACATTTTTATGTCTATATTTTTTATCCCTCTAAAAGATAGATTGATTTTTATGCTATTCATCAAGTAGTGCTCGTGTCCATAATAAAGTCACCATATGATTCTATTGTGAAGATATTCAGAATAACTACAGAATTTGGAGAGCTTGGATAAAAAATTATGTTCTTCTTATATGTTCCTAGAATTTCTACTTTGGAGAAAGCTTCTCCATTCTGGTTTACTTCAACTTTAGAGCATGAGTTAGCAGAAGGAGCTCTTGCTTACAGTGTGTTACAGTTTGATGTCTTATGGAAAGGTGCAGTTTTCAAAAATCAGATAGATACCGATCAAATATTAAGATTTGTTATACAGAATAACTTCTTTGGTGAAGTCTCTGTCCTAGACTACGCCAGACAACGATATTTTCGGCAGTCTCCTTTTTCAGCATGCTTCTGTGAGAATCCTCCATATTGGATGGAGAATATCTTTCCGTATGGTACTGAAGCATACGGCCAAGTCTTTCATGCTTATCCAGGAAGAGAATCCAATGAAGATAGTGATACTGACCATAATGGATTTGGGTAAGAAGGATTTGATTTCGATCATAGTCCTCCCAGATATTAACTTTATGTCACTTCTTTCATGGGTTGTTGTGAAAGAATCTCCACTCTGTAGTTTCGTACAAAGAAAAATAGTCATTTCCTCTTTATCGGCCATATGATTTCTCTTTAAGTCATTTCTTTAGTCGGTTCTTTTTTAAAATAATATCCACAGTGTATTCTCTGTAAGATTTAGATCTCTTTTGAATATTTGCCATAGATTTGTCCAGAAGGACAATATTGTAACTCCAAAGGTTCTAGCTTATTCGGGACTCTCATTTTTTACTATAAAGAGGATAATCCCCAGAGTATGAGGCATCCATAATATGAGCCTAAGATTCTGTTGTAATATTGTCTTTGTAATCCCTTGCTGGTTTTTCCAAAGTTAATATAAGATTTGTATTGGCCCATATATCTGTGGTTGTTTTTATGCATTCATTTCTTTTGTTATATATTGCTATACTAGTTTGCATACGCTAGGATACCCAGAAGCATTGGTAGATTTCAACGTGTTGATATTGATCCATTAAAGGTACCGGTACTTTGTGAAAAGGTGTAACAATCATATATTGTTTCGGCTGTATACTTTGGTAAATCATTGGTATCAAAAAAATATTAAAGATATTCCCTTTTAAGGCGGAAAGATATTGCGAGTTAAATTCTAGTATCGTGAGGCATTGGTAGAAGATAGTTCATGTAAGGTGTGAAGTAAGTCCCATTGAAGCCGTAATCGGTCGTGCTGGGAAGTAGTGCAACGATTCCTCCAAGATTCATTCTTCGATTTCCCAGGTTCCACTTTTATTCCTATTATCTTTCATTATGGATTCATCCAACAACAACTTTTACTTCCCAGAGTCTGCTTCTTCCCGCAGAGAAAAACAATCTAAGGGGTGGTCATGGTTAAATAAACATTTTAACAAAACTGATTCTGATACTTTGTATGATACCCACGTAATCTCTCAGGAATATGACCCTCGACCTAACTGGACTTTGCCTGAGGTAGATGTCGATAAAATTTATGATCTTCCTATGTTTAAATTTCGTGTTATTCAGTTATTTCGGTTCACGTCTGTCAACATTCATATCACTATTAGTAAATATGTTTATCAAATCCCTCTCATCAAGCCCGCGGATATTGCTTGGGGATTAGAACATAGTTATAAATACATCCATATTGGCTTGATTCAGTTTGGTATCAACCCGTTAGTCCATCCAGGACTAAACACTTATTGCCTGTCATAGATATTAGATTCCCGTCTTAATAAGTTCGAAGATGCCTTACTTGGTGGCTTCCAGAGTCCACTAAATAATAGTCCTGCATGGTCTTCCCTTATGCCTAGATACCAGGTGTCACTCACTAATCCTTGCATTAATGAATTTTTACAAGCATATATATAGTCCACTAAATAATGGTCCTGCATGGTCTGGAAAGCTTAAAATCTTCTGCAAAACATGTGGCTGCAAAATTATTTTTCCTTGAGATATTTGTAGTCCTAAAAATTCAATGTTGGTTTGTGCAATGACAAACTTATATGTAGATGAATACAAAACAATTCCATGCTTAAAAACTTATGCATAGAACTCTTCTAATGCATCTTATTCTCTGTTAAACAAAAGCAAATCATCTATATATACAATGATAAAATCTAATGGTTTGAAGAAACATGATCGTTCCATAGGAGAACATACTTAATTTTTTTTCAATATTGACATTTCATCTATACTGTCACATTCAGTTCGATGTGCTTATCATGTCCATATCTTATTTCATCGTTTTTTCCTTTGTATTATCCCTTCAACAAATCTGCCAGATCGGCATGATAATGTGCATCATCATAGTGTGGTTGAGTCGAGTCTTGGATATTTGTTGTGTATTTCCCTCTCGACATTGTCATGACGTCGTGAATTTTGTGTCATTATGTTTGGTTGGTCATACTGGTCATTTTTATATTTTGTTTGAAAAAAAACATCATCGTTTGATCCTCTCGGTAGTCTGTTAAAGTTTCGACAAGTTCATATTTTTTGCGTCATCACGATGTTAGCTAAAAATTGTCAAATATTTCACAACCTCCAATATAATTAATTCTCCATATGCATCCATTAGTCATGGTTCTAGTACTCACTCCTGAGTTTGGAAAGTTATAAAGTTCCCCTTGGGTCTCTCCCCTGCAAAAAATCGCCAATATCCTCCATTTTTGAAAAGAAAAAAATCCTCCCAGCTTTTTGTAAAATTGTTTCTAATTAAAAATTGAGAGTTACAATGATTCTAATATTTAAGTCACGACCGTTATAAGTAATTTTTTTTGGGTTACACTATATATTTAATTGACACCAAACATAAGTGCCCTGTGTATATTGATCATGATGACATCCTAATTGCGAGACATCAAATTGATCATCATGATGTACTGTCGACTAATGTCATTATACCTATCGACATATCCAATAGCCATAGTTTTTTAACCATGTTTATCAATCAGGGCAATTGCACCCTAGCTCCCAGAACACGTCCTACCATCGAGTGAGGTCAAAAAGGACTACTGCCTTTATCCTTTTCTACGGACACTGCTGAGTTAATGGGATGAACTGTAGGATCTTCATCTGGATAGGGGCCTACACCCAAAGGTTCTAGGTCAACATCAATGGTTTGCGGTGTCCTTTATCTACTTCCTGATGTCCCTCTCTTTGGGTGTGCATACTTGTGTGTGGGACCAATCCAAAGGTGTGCCTTGTCGGTTCGTCCCCTCAGTTATGTTCACTCAACTATAAATGAAAAACAAAGCAATATATAAATATGTTATTAAAACAATTTTAAAATATAATATTGTGGAATTTATATATATACATATGTTATTAAAACAAGTTTGTAATGTAATATTGTGAAAAAAAACAAAAAATCATTAAAAATATGTGCCAAACAAGAGATTCACCTCGTGATCAACCCTCCCCTTGTCACAAATTCATTGGAATTTCATACAACATATCCTGCCCTAACACAACATGTTAGACGAGAAATTTGTGTGTTGCAAAACACATCACAACTCCAAAATTTGCGCCTAGTGAAGAAGGAATTGTGGGGCCATGAATATCGTAATATTAAAATGTTCCACAATGAAATACATCACATGGCACAAAACCTTTAGAATAGTGACATGGTTCCCCATTTCACATAATACAAGAATTCCACCATGTGATACATTGCACGGCGTGAAACTTTACATTTGCAATAAAATACATCATGAGCCTCATAGTGTACAATGCACAAATTTTACCTTGCAATACATCATGAGCCCAAAAGAATTGGATTAATGCTACTCAGAACATATTTACAAAAACTTTGCAAAGCCCTATTTTCAACAACACTGACTATGATGGAGCTCGACACCCTCGATGCCACACAAACTATGCAAATAGAGCTCGATATCGTCGATGACACCAATGGCTATGCAGATGGAGGTCGATGCCACCATCGAGTATGTGGATAGAGTGGAGTTTAGATTATTAACATTGACTGGTCATCATTCGAATCCAATGGAGTTCATACATTACCAGGGTTTGTGTTTTTATCATAAAAAACTTAATTGGTGCCAAATTTTTGGCTTTGGAGGGAGGGGAGGGGGTTTCTTTGGGTCTGAGAGACCATTACACTGGTTTAATGGGGGTGTGAACTCAGGGTTTAGGGAATTTAATAACTCACATCAGTTGGAAATTCATTTTTGGGTTTGGAAAATTCACAGCGATATATTTGGACTTGTAGCAATGGAGAAAAGCACAGCAATTGAAAGAACTTGGAGGCTCTCGAAGAGGCGGGCGAGGGATTCTACAGCATCGAAGTACAAATCTAGATCTCCTTCTCAGGTTAGTAAATGATCTGTTTCATATCCCCTTGTTTTTCTCATGTGCCTTGGAAGTATTCTCTGTGGTTTTGAATCTTGGAATTAAATGCTAATTTGGATGAAATAGAGCTCTACTTAGACCAATATTAATCATGTCCTTTTATACTACCATGAAATTGCAGGTTTTGTCTTTGTCAATATTCTATTATGTGTCTCAAACAATGAGTCATTTGAGCATGTGTCACAACCCAAGTAGGATTCAATCTAGGTAGAATCAAGGAGATCGTGAATAACATTTGCAAATCCTTCCTTTTTCAATTTGAATTCAATAAATACTAATAGATACTAGGATTTGTTCCTTCTATCATGCCACTGAAACCTACATTCATATTTTAGTTTGTTGTTTTTAATATGAGGATGCGGGCTTTGATTTTATTCGATGAGGATTGTCCCACATACAGCAAGATGACTGATTTATACCCATTTATGAATATACTAAGCTTGGACCCAAACATTATGGTAAGAGGGACAATTGAAGGTAATAATGGTTAACAATGTGTTGGCATATGGAAACTATATACATAGGTCCAAAGGTTAGGTATGGTTCCAAACAATTTTTCTTTTGTTTTAAGTAATATGGCCCTTTGATGAACAATATCAAATGAATATAGTTGGGTTAAGAATTTGAAATGTCTATAAATACATTAGGCCTGGCCCAAAACATTTTGGTAAGAGGGAAAATACAAGGTAATAATGCACTCCAAATGCACAACAAATGCTCCCATTCTGAATCAACCTATAACCTACCACTTACACAATTATAATATATTAATAGCCAACTGTCATATTTCATTTTTCAGCCATCATTTCATAAATTCAAATACTCTCTAGGTGGTGGAAACTTTAAGATGACATCAAGCTACCTAGAATCATAGGGCTAGGGTGCTAACCAAAATTACTTGCAGGACAATTTTTTTTTGGCAAGGGCATTAAATTTTTAGGCAATTTGTTTTTAATTGTAGGGTACCTAGAAACTATTTTCCGACCTATAACTATTGACCAAAATTAATGTGTTCCACGCATGCCAACCAACAAAGATTCACTACTTTTAGTAGTGTACAAGCACACGAATAGATCTAGTTTGCATATTGATGTTGTATGGAATGAATGTAACAACAATTAAATAGTCTTTGAAATTGACCAGACATCAATAAGTAGAATTTCACTAATGCAATCTGAAGGAGTAGCATGGTGTTGTGGACACAACATCCTCCCTACTTTTTTATTTCAATAAATGGAAAAGTAGGGGCCCGCTAAATTAAATATTTGGCATCATGAGTAAGTCGAATGAAATATGCTTGTTGGATTGTTTGTTGTTGCCTTCTCAATTCTTTATCAATTGTCATCATCATTCTTGAACAAGCCACCTAAACTATCCATCTAATTGCTTTACCTGCAACATGCTTGATGTGACTGGTCGAAAAGTTAGTTTCATGATTCTATACTATGCACATGACCCTCCCATTTGCAATCCTTATCCCTTATTACCTAATATTTTCTTACAATCTCACCCATCAAAATTGCATGGAAATAATCAAACCGCGACTAGCCGTTCTATGCCATGACCTATCATTTTCCCTCTTGGATCAATTACCTCTATGGAAATGATGTTTTATCAATAATTGAGACCTTGCTTGAGAAAATCAATCAATGATACCTTGCTTTCGCATTTCCGCATTCTGCAATGTGGATTGTCGAAGTCGGAAAGCATTTAAATGATATTATTAGAACGTCGCTATTTCTGATTCCGCAAATTTTTTGCGGAATGCGGATCGTTGAGACCTTAAATTTTCCAAAAAAATTATTCCAGTAGTTCTGTATTCCCGCGTTGACGTATTTCCGCATCTCCGACATCGCATTGTGGATTTTGGATTGCGGAAACGATAAAGGTTCTAAAACTCTTCTCTCATTTCCACAATTCCGGCCTTCTGATTGCGAATTGCGGATTGCGGAGACTTTAAATTATCCAAAATATTTCCCACAGTTCTGTAGTCCCACATTGACATATTTCCACATCTCCGGCATCGCATTGCGGATTTCATTTATGCATTTCTGACTTTCTAAAGTTGTTCCCGCATTCCCGCATTTATGCATCGCATTGCGGATTGCAGGAGGGTGAAATTGGTTATTTTGGAAAATCATTTTCTAACTTTCCACTTCCGCATTAGTTGTGGGAAGAAAAATATTTCAGATCCAAATAAGATGTTCCACCGAAATGGTCGGAGAACAAAGGAAAACCAGCCTTATCAGAGGACGTTTCATTTTCATGCCGAAACGAGATTAGTGACAATTGATAAGAGTTCTAAAACACATCGGCGCTGAAGGAGAATTGCTCCGAAACACACTCAAATGTTGTTTGGTGCAAAATGGAAAAAAAGACGCCAAAAAGGGTCGATAAAAAGTTGGAAACTCTTCCATTTATTGCCTGTGCATGTCACGCAAAAAATATTCCGATAATCATGTGACTTGTTCCAAAACCTGTCTACACTGATTATTTATGTTTAGTATTCCAACATGGCCATGGCCTACATGATTACCTCAGATAATTAATGAGAAGAAGATGCTTAAAATGATGAACATGATAATGCAGAATAATAAGTTTTCCATGTCCCAAATTTGGCATTGGGTCACAATGGCCTAAGAAAATTCACCCTATTCATTAGAGTTTGTCAAATTGATGCTAAAAGTCAAATAATTTCCAAGGAGGAAAATTACTAGTTTCCTAGGTTTGGGGTGGAAGCTTTGGGATTTGGAATAATGGGGATAATAAATGGTGTTGGAACATTAGGATGGCATAAATATTTAATAAAGGAGATAAATACATATATACAAGTGAAAATCAAAGTGGCATTTGATCATGAAGACACATGGAGGAAGTGGGACCCACACAAGCTAGAATTTATGTGCCACATGACATCCTCTTCTTGCAATTTCGAATCCATTGGAAGCCTAATGTTCTTGGGATGAGTTATAAGGTCAATCATAATTGGCATGAGTCAATTGGGTCGAAATATAGAGGAATAGTAACTCCCATGGAAGAGGAAGAGGCAATTTGGAGCTAGTGAGACACTTGGGCTAGATTCCCTAGCTCCATGACAACAATGATGAAGATGATATGACACTTATGACAAAAATCAGACCTGAAGCCTGACATATGAAATATATGACATGTCAGGGATAAATTTAGACTCCAAGAGGGCGCTCAAGGGTGTTAGGGCAGCTAATATGATTCCACATGTGATTTGGTGGAAGTGGGAGAGTAGGAATTGTTGTACAAGTGGCGTTCTTTGGAATCTCTTCCCAACTTGAGTTGGCATGAGTCTCTTGGAAGGAATTCGACCCATGGAGGACATTAGAACTTTATAAATTTCAATAAAAATGAATGAAACCATATTTTGATCATTTGTAGAATTTTCAATTGCATTTGTGAAGAGGGAGAGCTAGTGGATGACTAGTTTCTTGCCTTAGCCAATTTCGAGGGTGAAAGATTCCCATCCAAGTTGGTAATTGGAAAGGCCATTCAGACCTTTCATTGGGATATTTAATGGAGTCTTTATTTTTAGGTGTAAGCTACATGGCAGCTCATGGTTTCTTCTATTGCAGCTCACTCCTTCAACCATTTCCAGTTTTGATGGCATATTCTTGATCCTTGAGGGAGGGCGTTTTTGGTGATCTAGTGTACTCTTTGGGGGAGCTTCTAATGCCCCATTTATTTTTTAATATGAATTAAATACTCTGTTCTTCATCTCCAAAAAGTTTCAGGTCTAAATTCCAAGTAGAAATGTGTAAATCTCATTTTTAATGAAAGAACAGTGCCATTTCCGCACTACCTTGTTGTGAACCAATGTAATGTTGATGATTTCGAATGAATGTATGATTCTATGATAAATTTTTTATTAATAAAATTCCATGGATTTATTTTACAAGTTTCATGTACTGTACTTGAGCATTTGAAGTATTTTTACTCAGTTTAATTGCATTGGGAGAAGAAATAGTGTCATTTCCCCAAGGGTCGAATGGGTGATTTTTGCAGCTGAATGGGAGACGGTTGGAATAGATATAATAATAAATTAATGGTGCACATGAGACCTTAATAACATCCTTAATAAATTACCTACATATTTTCAAAAATTTGAGTGGGTTTGGAGGCATTTGGGAAGCCAATTTCAGTGCTTACCCCAGGGGGATTTGAACCCCAAATTACTAGTAAAATTGCATACTTGGTCCAGAATCTTAGGAGAGTTGGCAGAGGTCTTTTGGTGGACATATCTCATCCCTGAACATAATATTCAAGTCCTAATATCATTCATACACCTTCCTTGAATATTTGAATGCATTTGGAGTCAATTTGAGACCTAGAGACCAATACTAGTCAAAGGGAAATTATTAGTAAAGTTCCCTACATTGGCCAGAATTGAAAGAGGTTTGGAAGAAGTATTTTAAAGGTCCAAAAGAATCCTTGAAACACATATTTATGTTCTAACATCATACATATACCTTCTCAGAATATTTGGGATCAATTGGAGCAATTTGGGGACCTAGAGCTCAAAACTAGTCAAAGGTCTAACTAGGAAAAAAAGTGAAAAATTGTCATTTTAATAAAATTCCTAACAAGGGACATTACAGTGGTATCAGAGCATGGTCCTTGCACATGTGGATTATATACATACATTCAATAATAATTGAAGTATGTCTTACTATTATGATGAATTCTATGAGTACAATTCTTATGAGGAATATGCAGATGCTTATGAGCAATATGAAGCAGAATGTGAATGGTACGAGGAAGAGGTCCCATCATGCAAAAATTCTTAAAATTTCAGGAGAAATGAAGATTATTCTTATGAATTTAAATATTATGAATATGAGTGTGTCACACCAACCAAGGATAATTCTATGAATGAGTTCCAAAGATGGAAGCAACATATAACACCTTGCCCCAACAATATAAAAAATATCAAGAATATCTTGCTTTGAGCAAAAATACACAAAATGTCATGTATTTTGAGTACTTTGCTGAACATATTTTTGAAAATAGGCCCAAAAATGAAGATGTGGAGTTAGTAAAGAAAGGTTTATGCGCTTCTTGTAAAGAACCTCGAAGAGAATATCATATATGTGTGCAGGAATGATGTCCTACTTGAGGAGAGATTTTGGGAATTCTTTAAAGAGAGATTACAAAGATATTCATCCTAAGGAAAACAAGGGGAAAAATGCATCAGCTTGCTTGAAGGATCCAAAGGAAGAGACATCACAAGATCATGAAGAATATTCTATTGAGAATATGGAAGATCATTTCGAGACACCTTCTAGCTTAGACATGAACCAAAGAGCATCTACTGATGGATGCTTAAACTATGAAGGAGTACCTACTGATGGGTGCTCACACCTCTATGTTGATGACATAGAGATCACTTTTGAAAGTGTTGTTGCAAGCCCAACTTCCATTAAGCATGATAATGAAGACCTTGTAGCAGTTGAAGAAGAACCAAGATCCACTTGATCCCCATCACCACTTGAGCTTCATGAAGTTGGTCCAAGAAAAAATGAAGAAGATGAGGAGGTTCATTTGCAAGAGCCTCATTTTCTTGAAGGGTCCTTAAAGATGAATGAAAAGAAGATCCAAGAGTCCCTCAGCATTCTCCATGACACGCAAGCATTGGTGTCAAATTCTTGTTGGAGAGCTACTTCATTGGAGGAAACATCCTTCCTTGAAGACATGGAGAAGATTCAAAGAGCAATGTGCCACATTAAAGGTAATTTCATGTCTTTTCTTTTTGATAGAAACCATTTGTTTGAGCTTAATGAATTGTTACATGATACATACTTGAAGAATAATGAGGATAATCATAAGCTCGCAATTCAAAATGAGCAACATCTTGAAGAGTTGCAAGATACTTGTTTTTCCTCCTATGTTTTAGATTGTCAAATGGTAGATTGTTTGGAGGATTCTCATGACATGGTGGATCAAGAGAAATGTGTAAATTTGAATGTTCTTGAAGTGTTTGAAGATGAACTTGAAGAGATCCAAACACTTGATGTGGTGGAAGAGGAACTTGAATTATCTCTTGATGAAGGTTATGCAATTTTTAAAGAAGAGCATGATTTCTCTACATTGGAACCAATCTATGACAAAGGTTTCACACTTTTGAAGGAGCTGCATGATACTACCCATATGGATCCTTCCCATGATGAAACTTCTGCACTTTTTGATCGTTTGGGTGAGTTAGTTCATTTTCCTACATCCTACAATTACATGGTTTGCAGCATTAGTCTCAATGAAGTATGGGTGAAAGGGTTCTTTTTTATGGTGCCACATGAGGAGTATGGAACTCCTAGATTTAATTTTTATGATGACATGGTTGGAGCACATTCTTATTCACATTGGTAGCAGCATCCTTTGTTACTTTATGATGATGCACATCTATATGGATGCACCTATGATATGCAGTTGAGTCACTTAAGACTCGTGGTTTTTCTTGCTCAACACTTGGTTCATTTGATGTTGGAGGAACTTCATCCAACACTTGGGCAAATAAATTTTTGATTGGAGAAAATTTTTGTTGGAAGCCACATACTTTGATATATCTTTATTATTCTCACATTCATGGATGTATGAGTGAGACTTCTTTGAGTCCTTTGAAGTCTCCTTGTTTTTTCTGCTCATTATTTGGTTTATATTTTAGTGGAGATTCTTCATTCACTTCTTGGATGAAAGAATACATGGATAAATATTTTGATGCATATCACATCCTTTTGGATCAGCATTATAGGACATGGGTTCCTCACCTATGTCATTGGAGCATATTTGATGGGTCACTTGAAGATTGTATGCACTTGGAAAATGGTGGTCTACTTGCTTTGAGGTATAAGCACTTTCATGACTCTTTGATGAAGCATCTCCTTGATGTACATTTTCATTATCGTGTTATGTACTTTGATGATATATATTTTGTACTCATGATGTTTGGAAGAATGCATACAAGAAAATGGGATCCAGGAATCCTCTTATTTGATGGTATGGGTTGGAGAGCACTCTTAATTGTTGGGGTGCAATACAAGCAATGGGACCCTGGAATAATTTTTATCTCATTGGTTTCAATTTTTGGGGGGAAACAAGCAGTATGGGAGATGGATTTTCCACTTAATAAAATTATTTTTATTATAGTATTGCAGCAGCAAGCATGGTGGTTCCTCTCTAAAATATTCATGGAAACTCAAAGACTCAAGGTTGGGCAATTCAATGGCAACTTCAAAGAATTATACAGAAAGCAAGTTCTTCAACACCCATGTTTGAAATTGCTTGAGGACAAGCAATATTGGGAAGGGAGGATTTTTCATTTCCCAAATTTGGCATTGGTTCACAATGGCCTAAGCAAATTGGCCCTATTCATTAGAGTTTGTCAAATTGATGCTAAAAGTCAAATAATTGCCAAGGAGGAAAATTACTAGTTTCCTAGGTTTGGGGTGGAAGCTTTGGGATTTGGAATAATGGGGATAATAAATGATGTTGGAACATTAGGATGGAATAAATATTTAATAAAGGAGATAAATAAATATATGCAAGTGAAAATCAAAGTGGCATTTGATCATGAAGACACATGGAGGAAGTGTGACCCACACAAGCTAGAATTTATGTGCCACATGGCATCTTCATCTTGTAAGATTGAATCCATGTGAAACCTAATGTTCTTGGGATGAGTTATAAGGTCAATAATACTTGGAATGAGTCAATGAGGTCTAAATATAGAGGAATATTAACTCCCATGGAAGAGGAAGAGGCAATTTGGAGCTAGTGAGACACTTGGGCTAGATTCCCTAGCTCCATGACAACAATGATGAAGATGATATGACACTTATGACACAAATCAGACCTGAAGGATGACATATGACATATATGACATGTCAAGGATAAACATAGACTTCAATAGGGATCTCAAGGGTGTTAGGGCAGCTAATATGCTTCCAAATGTGATTTGGTGGAAGTGGGAGAGTAGGAATTGTTGTACAAGTGGCGTTCTTTGGAATCTCTTCCCAACTTGAGTTGGCATGAGTCTCTTGGAAGTAATTCGACCCATGGAGGACATTAGAACTTTATAAATTTCAAGAAAAAATAATGAAACCAGCTTTTGATCATTAGTAGAATTTGCAATTGCATTTGTGAAGAGGGAGAGCTAGTGGATGACTAGTTTCTTGCCTTAGCCAATTTCGAGGGTGAAAGATTCCCATCCAAGTTGGTAATTGGAAAGGCCATTCAGACCTTTCATTTGGAGAATTAATGGAGTCTTTATTTGTAGGTTTAATCTACATGGCAGCTCATGGTTTCTTCTATTGCAGCTCACTCCTTCAACCATTTCCATGTTTTATGGCATATTCTTGATCCTTGAGGGAGGGTGTTTTTGGTGAGATATTGTACTCTTTGGGGGAGATTCTAATGCCCCAATTATTTTATAATATGAATTAAATACTTTTTTATTCATCTCCAGAAAGTTTCAGGTTGAAATTCCAAGTAGAAATGTGTAAATCTCATTTTTAATGAAAGAACAATGTCATTTCCCCACTACCTTGTTGTGAACCAATGTAATGCTGATGATTTTGAATGAATGGATGATTCTATGATAAATTTGTGATTAATAGACTGAAATGGATATATTTTACAAGTTTCATGTACTTTAATTGAGCATTTGAAGTATTTTTACTCAGTTTAATTGCATTGGGAGAAGAAATAGTGTCATTTCCCCAAGGGTCGAATGGGTGATTTTTGCAGCTGAATGGAAGAGGGTTGGAATAGATATAATAATAAATTAATGGTGAAAATGAGACCTTAATAACATATTTAATAAATTCCCTACATAGTTTCAGAAATTTGAGTGGGTTTGGAGGCATTTGGGAAGCCAATTTCAGTGCTTACCCCAGGGGGATTTGAACCCCAAATTACTAGTAAAATTGCATACTTGGTCCATAATATTAAGAGAGTTTGAAAAGGTATTTAGGTGGCCATATCTAATCCCTGAAAATCATATTCAAGTCCTAATATCATTCATACACCTTACTTGAATATTTGAATGCATTTGGAGTCAATTTGAGACCTAGAGACCAATACTAGTCAAAGGGAAATTACTATTAAAGTTCTCTACGTTGGACAGAATTGAAAGAGGATTGGAAGAAGTATTTTAAAGGTCCAAAAGAATCCTTGAAACACATATTTATGTTATAAAATCATACATATACCTTCTCAGAAGATTTGGGATCAATTGGAGCAATTTGGGGACCTAGAGCTCAAAACTAGTCAAAGGTCTAACTAGGGAAAAAAGTGAAAAATTGCCATTTTAATAAAATTCCCAACAAGGGACATTACAAAGTTACACTGCTTTGGGTGATTCTTTGATACTTGACCTCAAATAATGTAATGAGCAAATATGTATATAAGCCCTGAAAAGTAGATGTTTTTGGTTCTGCTTAAAGAATGGATAGGAGTGTTTAAATACCAAAAGTAAAATAGTAGTTGCATTCCAAAATTCACACATATCTAGCCCTAAACGAAATAAAATGTTAAGTTTTGACTAAGAAATTGATTACTAAGGCTATTAAAGAAAGAAGAAATCTATGTGACAGTGCATTAGGGAGTCCTCACGACAAGTCATCCATAACCAAACACAATTGAAGTCATGGAAGTATGAATCTTCTGTTTTGTAAACAACATTGACAAATCCTACCTCTACAATTTATATTATGTTCATTATCATTTTGCTTGGAAGTATTGTATTAACAATGAATTATTCTTATACATTGACTTTGTTGTTTCCTCAGGAATCAGAGATGCAAATAAAAGATTCCACATGTCCATAGCTTTTTCTGTGCTCAGAAGTTATTGGTTGTATTTTACCTCATGTGGATGTCAGCACAAGGATTATAGATGGGGTAGGTGGGGAAGGATTCGATTCATTTCAACCCGGTCATATTAGTGTAGCTTACAAATTGCCACCTCCCAAATTTATGATGACAGATGACTAGATAAAGGGAGTCAACATAGATCACTTTGAGTATGCTAAGAAAATGATGGTTCATGGAAAGCAGCTGAGGCAAAGGGAAAGTGGGAGCACGATACTCAAAATCTAAAAACACCATTTAGAGTCATAGCTCTAATGTTGAGCCGAATATTCGGCAGGGAAAATGCAAATATCTATAAGCTCAGTTGGGTGCCCCTCATGAATCACATTACCTCCCAGCATCTATAAATGATTATTTCTTGGAAGAGAGCTATAAAGTAGCTACTAAAGGAGTGATGAGTGTGGAAAAAGAATTATTTGTTTTATGAAGTATCTTTAAAATTATTAGAACCTTCACAATGTAATATAATATTTCAGTAAACGGACTTGTGGGACAATTATATTTCCATCCCGGAGGTCCCACCGGAAAGTTAATTTAATTTGTAATTAATTGTCTATTTTTGATGTGCAAACACAAAAGACAAATTTTGGCAATCCAAAGGTCAAGGGTAGGTGAAGTGATCAGTCATGTAAGGACAAAATATATTTTAATATAAATAGAGGGGGAAGAATATTAGAAATGGACTTTTGCTAGTGAAATAGAGGCTGGAGACATTTTGTAAGAGAGCTATTTTTCTACTAATGAGAAAGACCTATTTGCTTGGATGTTTGCGTGGAATGTGTTGGATAACAAATCCAAACTATTTCTTCTTGTGTTCATACTCATGCCGTGAGATCTTTCTAACTTTGTTGAATTAGTTCAATGATGATGAATGATTTTACTTATCTATGCAGATGTCTATGTGGTAACAGAGTAATAAATGGATTTAAATGCCATCAAAGCTATCTTTGTATGTTTCTACTGTGAATGTGAATACTCTATCTGAACAACTATCTATTAGATTAGTAATAAGCATTCTCATATTATTACTCTTTTAAAACTCGGTTCTTGCAAGGATAAATTAATTAGTTTAGAGTAGGGTTAGCTAATTGATAAGGTATAAGTGATAAGACGGGAGGTAAGAACCTACACATCACTTGTGAGGTTTATGCCTGTCAATTATAGGTTAAATGCATTAGTTAGATTAGAAGCACTTGCATACTCATACCTTAAACATAAAATATAAATGGTGGGCCAAGCCGCAACTGGTACATAAATTAAACAAACATACTTACGGTAGCCATAACGTTAACCGGATGGATTCCCCATATCAAATACTGAATGATCTAATTGGGATTATTCATTGGGGAGAATCCCTACTTTCAATGCAAGTATTTTTCGGGCATCAACAGTTTTTGGCACTAGAAGGAGGGCCGGATGACAAGCCAACCTATGTGAATTCATTTTTGCTTAAGTTGACAAATTATTAATGGATTCTTCCCATATCCCTGTATTGGAACGTGCTTTCAACTCAGTGAGACCATCCAGAAGTATTTCCAAGAAGACAATTGATCTCTTGTTGCAATAAAAATTTGATGGTGAAGGAAACACCTATGCATTTAGGCATATTGTTCATTTTGATGTCACTCGTTGAAATCTCAAAATTGAGAAAGATGCTGAAATATGCAAGTTGTTTACCCTTAGTTTCGAAGGATGAATTAGGTCTTGGTACAAAACGCTACTGCCTAAGTCTATTCATAGTTGGAAACAGATCATGGAAATTTTTATCGCTACCCATGAATACTATGACTATGAGAAATTATGTGTTGAGCTTGAAGGGATTCAAAGAAATAAAGGTGATTCAGATGACGATTTTATTTTAAGAATAGCTCAGATTTATCATAGGTTTCGTGAAGAAGACAAGCCCAATGAGAAAGAATTAATTGACTGGTTTTTGCACCTCCTTGATTTGACTAAATATGATGAAGTTTCACTTGATGATGAAGGAAATTGTAGTTGCTTGAATGATACTAACCTAGGACCTTTGGACCAAGGGATGTTAAATTCTAGTGGGAAGAAAAATATAGAAGAGAGTGATTTCCCAAACAAACTTCTTAAAAGGTATGATATTCAAAATGAGTGTCCATATTCTGTTGTAGGTGCACATGAAGAAATTTCTACTCCATCAGAAAGTGAGTTGAATGGAAAATTTTGTGAGGAATCTTTGGGACATGTGGATAAATTAGGTTATTTGAATTTATTGGATGATGATTTGGAAGTGCCATGCCTCACATCCCATGTGGAATAATATAAGAAAATGTTGAAGATGAACCTCCAGCTAGAGGGATGGATATCCCATATTTTCAAATAACACCTCTGTCTGAAATTGTAAAAGAAGATAAATCAGTGTTTGCTGAGAAAATGGATGATCCAATTGTTGCAAATATGATTGATGGTAATGACCATTTTGTTTCTAAAACATGACGGAATCATGTTGATTTGATTGATAATTTGTTAACTTACGATTCTCTGGAACATGCAAGTGTTGAAGGAAATTTGTTTAATCATGAGGAACCAATGATGGATTCACATTCTGAAAATTTTTACTCTATGTATTCAGACTTGTTTGTTGATATTGTAAAAGAAGATGAATCAATATTTTATCAGAGAATGGATTATCCAATTGTGGAAAATATGATTATTGATGATTCTTCTATTGCTGAAACACATCTTGAACAAAATCATAATGCTTTGACTGATAATTTATTATTGGAGCAGCAAGTGATTGATGATTTATTTGAATATGCAAAAGTTAAAAGAATATTTTTCAACCTGGACATATTTATGGACTGTACAACTAAAGCAAAAGCCAAAAATATGCTTGGATTGAATAACCTTGAGTCTGAATTTTGCATGTCAAGGAATATTGACAAGGGTGAATATGTAGAGATTTCTAATGTTCACTTTGAAGGTTGTAATGAAGTAGAATTTTTTTTCACAAATGTCTTCAATGAAACTCAAGCTAATAGGGATCGTACTGATAATGGGGAACAACATGAGGTTATCTACAATACTCCATTGTATCCTAATGAAGATGACATTTTTTCTATTGAAGAGTTTCATGGTAAGGAAGAATGCATTGATGATAATGATAAGGCACTTAATCGTCCGGTGATGGTTATGTCGGGTTCTCACATCATTAATCCACACTCTGAATCCAATAACAAGACGATATCTATGAAAACTGACTTTGGATTTTCATCGCATGGTCCTATGGATATAGATTATTCATATTCAATTTTTTCACATGAATCACATAACTTATATTATGATTTTCACGATTATGTTGATATATGGATGGAATTGTCATTTTATGAAAAGTTCCCACAATGCAACATGTACATGATTTTTTCTGTTGTGAATGGATTTAGGACTGGTGTTACTTTTCAAACCTTGAATTGCATAATGCATCAGTCCTACAGACCTATGCATGGAATTCATTTCCCTTTGGGACTGAAATTCCTTCGATGGTTGCATTGGCTCTATGATTTTACTTAACTCTGTTGAACCAGTGATGCTAATTAGGTTAGGAGTAGCATAGCTTTGCTTTTTCTAAGCATGCAGAATAATAGTTTCACTCACATAGTTTTCTTTGTTTAGGATAGCTGCTAGTTAGTTGTTAGGTTTTGTTTGATAGCTTAGATTTCCCCCTCTACTATCATTCAGCCCCTTTGGATATTTGGAAATGAAGATGATATCCCATTGTCATGTGTATTATGGACTGAACCGGGAATTCATGAGGCATGATATATCTCAACTGGATGCATTCATATTTTTATGAGAATGTGTATGAACACCACATTCGAAATTTGTCAAAGTTGAACAAAGTTTGGATATGCAAAACTATTGGTTTGAGAAAAACATTCTATGATTTTAACTAAGTGCGATATCATCGAAAGTATAATTAGTGTTGATACCATTGATTTATAAGTGATAGTGGAAGAAGAAAACAATTTTTCTATTAAAGGTTAAATAATCAATGAGCAATCACTGAGGCACCAATTGAAGAATCAAAACACTTTCATGAATAATTTTGAAAATTTTGATGACACAAGGATTTTTTCATTAGAATTTCTACTCATCACAACATGGTGACATAACATCGTCAATACAAATGGTTTAAAATGGTTATGAGATATGACACCCCATAGATCACTAGCTGAAAAGTTTGATCGTACAGAAAGTCATGAAGCAAAGTTGAGTTGTGGAGAAGGAAGATAGTTTTTCATTAACAATAACGCATACGATGATATTCGAGGTAAAGGAATTTAATATTTTGAAGCCTCGGAGTTACTAATTGGTAAAGGGTACTCGGTTAGAGTTGAAGCATTCCTAGGAATACAATTGTTTTGTCAACTCAACCATAAGATATGGGTAATATTACATTAGACAGACTCTAGCAAAATTTATCATAATTTTAGGTGATTAGGGAGCAGGGTCTCCTTTCTATCTTGTTGATATCTCTTACTGCCCCATAAATATGAATGACACCTCCAAACTTTTACCATTTGAAATGCATTATGAGATTGGATTGATAAATATGGTTTGGAATGTTTCATTAGCTGACATGTAATTTTGCACTAGAATTAATTATCAATGATCATCAATAAAAGGTAAGAACAACAAGATTTTGATTACATTTTTATTGCCTCCCATGACTTCATTATTCTTATTCAATTCTACTATTTTGACAGGTATTTTCTAGAAGGGAGTGCACCAACTGATTGAAAGTGAAGAAATACCTCGCCCATATTCACAAGGAAGTACTTTGTCACTTAGTGAATGAGCCCTAACAATGTCTTCTCAATTACATTACTTTCTTGGTGATTTTGAAACTACATGATTGTTGTTTTGGAAAATTAAATCAATTTGATTATGCAATGGAATTAGTGGCATTATAATGAAATTTTTAGACACACTTGACCTCATGTGCTCAATCTTAAAAGATGCTCCAAAACCAGAGGTATTGAAATTCCTTCTAACCCCATGACATCACTTTGGCTTGTCTTGTCATTCTTTCACCTTAGCAAATAGTCTAATCTTGACCCCACCAATTGAGCTTAGTTTTCTTCCTGTTGAAACAATCCTCATCGTGAAGCTATCAAAATTTTGTTTGGAAAGTAAGTAATGGCACACGTGGGATTCTTGGAAAATCAACTGTATGCAAGTTGACTTGAGGAAGCAGCAAGGGTATTGGTGGCAAGTGACTTTGGAAACAACATTGAAATTATGGACCAACTTGGGAAAGGACGTGTTGGAGGGAGTGATGCTTGTGATCCGGCTTGGCTTGTTTCTTGTTCTTGGGTCCTGACACCATGCACTTACCTCTACACCATTTAAAGTTGGATTTGATGACCTGATATTTGTCCCTACTCTCATCCTTTTGCTTGTGTCTCTTGTTTTGAAAGTAAATCTGGAAAATAACCAGAGGTGCTAAGATTCAATCTGAAGTGTTGGTCTGTTTTTTATCCTGCTAAATCACAACCAGTAACTTATGTTGGTTTCTAATTGTCTACCTTTCTACGTGGTCAGTCATGCTAGATTTTTTTGACTATACATTTTTCTATTCCCTGCCTCATGTTCTGTTCTTCCTTTGTTGCTGAAAATCATAAGTCAAATCTTTGGTTTCAGTTAAATTGAAGAGTCGTTCAAACTCATGACTTAATTTGTAGGGGTTTCAAGGGTAAAGGTATGTACAATGGTATTAACCAAATGACATATCTCATATTTTATTGGCACTAGAGAATTTCGTCTGGGCATTCTTACAAGTTAATCAAAAGTGTATAACAAAATCCTTATCATGGTGGAACACTAGTATATTTGAAAGAGCTTACACGAGAAAAAAGTTAGTAAGACCCTAGGTGTCTTTCAGTTATTCTCTAGTGAGCTCTGTCCACTACACACACTTAATTGGTTGAATCCTATGATGTTTTCAAGTGGTCAACCCATGAGTGGGATCAAAGGAACGATAGTGCACAACAAATCAAAATGACTCCTATACCTCATATAATTCCTTTAAAGGCCTATTAGAACCAACTTTTCCCACTCAAGCATTCCAAAAGCAAGAAAGAAGGAATATCAAATAAATCTAATGAAGGTGCGGTTCACTGCACAATAAAACAAGTGGGATGAAATAATTCAGATAAAGATGTTCAAGAGATGATTTCGCTTCAGCACAAGGATGGCACTTCTCCATCCATGAGCATGCTTTCATCATGAAACTTTAAAATGTCGGTCATCGCTCACACAAAAGGACACTATGGATGGAATATCCTGAATTCGAACCTCTTATGGACATTGGTGAGCATCAAAGATATGTTTAAGCATCAAAGAAATGCTTATGGTATAGGAGATGAGGACCAAACTTTAAGCACTTGTCTAAAATATGATTTATACTATGTGGTGTTATGCCTGACGTAAAGCATATTTGGGATAATCCTAGTAAATGAAACCCATACTTTGGTTCCTAGAGAATAGTCGTAAGATTACCTTGAGTTTGCTTTCATTGATTCATATCTTAAAAAAAAAAAAATCTATCAAAGTGGGACCCTCGAATACAAGAAATATTATAACTTTCCGAAGAGATTGTCTTTAACACTCGGAGGAATGTAATTCTTGAATGATATAAGCATATATAACTTGGTTCTTCCAGTGGTTCACCAATTGTTGTGGCCACAACATCCTCCCTAATTTTCTAGTTCAATAAATGGAAAAGCAGGGGGCCCCTAAACTAAATATTTGGCATCATGAGTAAGTCGAATGAAATCTGCTTATTGGATTGTTTGTTGTTTCCTTCTCAATTCTTTATCAATTGTCATCATCATTCTTGAACAAGCCACCTAAACTATCCATCTAATTTCTTTACTCGCAACATGCTTGATGTGAATTGTCAAAAAGTTAGTTTCATGATTCTATACTATGCACATGAGCCTCCCATTTGTAATCCTTATCCATTGTTACCGAATCTTTGCTTACAATCTCACCCATCAACATTGCATGGATATAATAAAGCTGGGACTATCCGCTCTATGCCATGATCTATCATTTTCCCTCTTGGATCAATTACCTCTATGGAAATGATGTTTTATCAATAATTGAGACCTTACTTGAGAAAATAAATCACTGAGACTTGCTTTCACATTTCCGCATTCCTCAATGCGGATTGCGGAAGTCGGAAAGCATTTAAATGACATTATTAGAACGTCTCTATTTTCGATTCCGCAAATGTTTCCAATGCGGATTGCGGAGACCTTAAATTTTCCAAAAAGTTATTCTAGCAGTTCAGCAGTTCCGCATTGACATACTTCCGCATCTCTGGCATCACATTGCAGATTGCGGATTGCGGAAACGATAAAGGTTCTAAAACTCTTACTAAATTTCCGTGTTTCCGACCTTCCGATTACGGATTGCAGAGACTTTAAATTATCCAAAATATTTCCCGCGGTCTCCCAGTACCGCATTAACGTATTTCCGCATCTCTGGCATCACATTACGGATTGCGGATTGCATTTCTACATTTCTGACTTTCTAAAATTATTTTCGCATTCCCGCATTTCCGTATTGTATTGCGCATTTCCGCTACTGCATTAGTTGTGGGAATAAAACTGTTTTGGATCCAAATAGAATGTTCCACCAAAACGGTCGGAGAGAAAAGGAAAATAAGCCTTTCCGGAGGACGTTTCATTTTCACACTGAAATGATATCGGTGACAATTTCTAAGAGCTCCGAAACACATCGGCACCAAAGGAGAATTGCTTTGAAACACACTCAAACGTTGTTTGGTGCAAAATGAAAAAACAACGCCAAAAAGGGTCGGTAAAAAGTTGGAAACTCTTCCATTTATTACATGTGCATGCCACACAGCAAATCTTCCGATAATCATGTGACTTGTTCCAAAACCTGTATACATTGATTATTTTTGTTTAGTCTTCCAACATGGCCATGGCCTACTCGATTACCTTAGATAATTAATGGGAAGAAGATGCTTAAAATGATGAATAGGATAATATAGATTAATAATTTACACCGCTTTGGGTGATGCTCTGATACTTGACCTCAAATAACGTAATGAGCAAATATGTATATAAGCCTTGAAGAGTAGATGTTTTTGGTTCTGCTTAGAGAATGGACGAGAGTGTTTAAATACCAAAAGTCAAATAGTAGTTGCATTCCAAAATTCACACATATCTAGCCCTAAACGAAATAAAATTTTAAGTTTTGAATAAGAAATCGATTACTAAGGCTAGTGAAGAATGAAGAAATCTATGTGACAGTGCATTAGGGAGTCCTCACGACAAGTCATCCAGAATGAAACACACTTGACTTCATGCAAGTATGAATCTTTTGTTTTGTAAACAACATTTACAAATCATACCTCTGCAATTTATATTATGTTCATTATCATTTTGCTTGGAATTATTGTATTAACAGTGAATTATTCTTATACATTGACTTTGTTGTTTCCTCAGGACTTAGAGATGCAATGAAAATCCACCACATGTCCAGAGCTTTTTCCGTGCTCAGAAGTTATTGGCTGGATTTTACCTCATGTGGATGTCGGCACAAGGATTATAGATGGGGTAGGTGGGGAAGTATTCACTTCATTTCAACCCGGTCATATTAGCGCAGCTTACAAATTGCCACCTCCCAAAGTTATGATGACAGATGACTGGATAAAGGAAGTCAACATAGATCACTTTGAGTATGATAAGAAAATGATGATTCTTGGAAAGCATTTGAGGCAAAGGGAAAGTGGGGAGCACGATACTCAGAATGTGAAAAATACCATTAAGAGTCATAGCTCTAATGTTGAGCCGAATATTCGGCAGGAAAAATGGCAATATCTTTAAGCTCAGTTGGGTTCCCATCATGCACGAGGGCTTCACTCAATAAACTGCTATCATAGCATGTTCTTTCGTGGCATATGAAACAATACCCCTAATTTCACTAAATATTGGAAAATACCTTCCAAAATCGTTTTTTTAAACCCCCTCCCAATATGCCTTTCCAATTTAAAAAAATGCCTATTTTCACTATATATTGTATGTATCAATTTTTTCATTGACGCTTTTTATACCCCTTTATATTTCTACCTAATATATTGATATGATACCCCTCTTATGACCCCACATGCATTCTACAATGCACCTTACTTCTTTTGATGTATATTGTGGATGCACATTACTTCACCCACAATGAAATTACTCAATCACATATCATTATGATTTGCAACATATAATGGTCTAATGAAGATATAGGATATCACTTCTTGTATGTCACTAGAACCAATGCACATAGTACAACATTTAGATTGCATGTTGCAGTTCCCCAATCACTGACTAAGCCTGTTGTGGGCTAGGTATCCAAGCCCCTAGGGCCTGTAACAAGCTCTAGGAGGCTGACTAAACCTTGCAAGGCCTGTAATAGGAACGAGTGGTTGGGTATTCAAGCCCCCAAGGCCTATCGAGGGCCTATAACAGGCCCTGGAGGCTTAGAGCCTCCCAAGGCTATTGGTAACAATTGGTTGAGTGCTATTGGTAACAATTGAATCTCAATGACCACTATCTCTCGACTATGATCGAATGGAAACCCACTTCACCATGAAACCCTTTGCCTCAAGCATTCCTCAAGACGTGATTTCCATGCGTACTGGTAATCCCGAGCCTTGCCTCAACTCAATTTCTCATCCGGCCGTGATCACGCCATATCCATTTGGTGGATATTTGTTAGCCCGCCCATATAAAAAAGACCCCAAAGTATTTTTGTATTGTTACATTAAATTAAAAAAATCCTTTGCCCCTTAATATATAAGCAATGTAATTTTTAGGTTTTCATGAATATTTAATACCGCAATATGAATGAACGTGATATTATATTTCCTTCTAGTGAAGGCTCCATGCCATCATGTATCACATCGCCTCCCAACATCTATAAATGCTCATTTCCTAGAAGAGAGCTATAAAGCAGCTACTGAAGGAGTGATCAGTGTGGAAAAAGAATTATCTATTTCATGAAGTATCTTTAAAATTATTAGAAGCTTCAAAATTTAATATAATATTTCAGGAAACGGACTTGTGGGACAATTATATTTCTAGCTTGGAGGTCCCACTGGAAAGTTAATTTAATTTGTAATTAATTGTCCATTTTTTATGTGCAAACACAAAAGACAAATTTTGGCAATCCAAATTGGTTAGGGGTAGGTGAAGTGATCCGTCATGTAAGGACAAAATATATTGTAATATAAATAGAGGGGGAAGAATATTAGAAATGGACTTTTGCTAGTGAAATAGAGGCTAGAGACATTTTGTAAGAGAACTATTTTTCTTCTAATGAGAAAGACCTATTTGCTGGGAAAAGCTTACATGGATTTTTCCGTGGAATGTGTTCATACTCATGCTTTGATATCTTTCTATCTTTGTTGAATTATTTCAATGATGATGAATGGTTTTACTTATCTATGCAAATGTATATGTGATAACAGAGTAATAAATGATTTAAATGCCATCAAAGCTATCTTTGTATGTTTCTACTGTGAATGTGAATACTCTATCTGAACAACTATCTATTAGATTAGTAATAAGCATTCTCAGATTATTACTCTTATTAAAACTCGCTCCTTGAAAGGATAGATTAGTTAGTTTAGAGTAGGGTTAGCTAATTGATAAGGTAGTAGTGATAATACAGGAGGTAAGAACCTGCGCATCACTTGTGAGGCTTTTTCCTTTCAATTATAGGTTAAATGCATTAGTTAGATTAGAAACATTTGCATACTCATACCTTCAACATAAAATATAAACGGTGGGTCGAGCCACAACTGGTACATAAATTAAACAAACATACTTACGGTAGTCGGACCGTTAACCAGATGGATTCCCCGTACCAAACAGTGAATGGTCTAATTGGTATTATTCACTGGGGAGAATCCCTATTGTCGATGCAAGGATTTTTTGGGCATCAACACATGGGAAAAAATAGGGATGGTTTATATGTCTATATGCTAAGGTGCAAGTGAATAATGGGAAATAAGAGAAGATAAGGGATATACTTCACAATGCCATTGTGTCAGGGGGGGATTTTAGATGAGATCTTGCCTCACATAGGAAAATCAATAAATGGAACAAATAACTGACCCTTACCTGAGGGTATGCACATACCTGTGAGAGAGAGAGAGAGAGAGAGAGAGTGCTGAAGAATAGGGTTAGATAGGTGTAGCAGAACGTACAGTAGCTTAGAGAGGGTATGGCCTAGCCAAGAACAACTTGAAAACATCAACCAAGACATTCAATGAATGCTACAATTCCGTGAGACTTCTTTCCCAATAAACGCTAGGCAAGGAGACACAACGCAGCCCCATAACAGACCTAAAAAAATAGATGACAACTACAACAAGAATCACAGGTTCACGCGTGTGGATGGACTGATATGAGAGTGCAACTCTACCATGCCTACACGGAATTATATGAGAGTGCAAGAGTGTGTGTTTTCATGTTTTTCACAACCATAAAATAATGTTTGTTGCATTACCTATACAAGTCTCTTTATGTAGCTCCTTCTTTGAAGTGGCTTATTCATGTGTTCATGGATTTGGATGTTATAGGTTGTTGAGAGACCTTTCTTGATATTTGAGATTATAAGCTACATTAGGTTATTTTTTAACCTTGGAATAAATATTCAACAACTTGGCAATCACACAGTAATGGGATTCTATAACCCAATTGTCATTGATTGTGTGTCTATGTGCCAATTGGTAAGAGACCAATATATTACTTGTGTTAATTTGTTTTTGCAAGTATTTAGATTATGTGTTCCAGTTAATACCTATGTAGCTATGATTCTAGAAATATTTTCTATCTATTAAATGTTAGAAGGTTGATAAGTTTGAATTGTTCAATTTGTGGATTTGTTGTTTATTAATGTAGAGTGTTTCTCAACTATTTGTAAATAATGGAGGGTACCTTCAAGAACTTTGCAATCACATAATTATGGGATGCTCTTTTTTCCCTAAGTATATTTAGCATGCATTTATTTGTAAAGTAGTATGTTGGGACACCCTTATTAACTTGTGAATATTTTCATGTTACCATATGAAGATTTTCATGTCCCCTAGAGCCCTTAGACCCCTGCATGATCTGCTACTGCTATCTGAACAAATTCTTCCTCTCACGCCCTTGGAGTAATTCATTTTTTCGTTATACTCTCATCAGAGTATCATGTGTCTCTACTGTGCCATGAACATAAGTGTTTGATCCTAGCTGAAAAGTTTCTCTACATTTGAATTTTTATTGCTCTCAGGGACAATTTTCTCTACCCGTTTATTTCTCTCTGGTTGTAACTAACCTCCACCACCTCCACCATCACGTTAGGGAACTGTTGCAGGAGACGACATTCTGTTGTTCTTGTCAGACATTGCCTTTGTCTAGTTGACAAGCCTTTGCCATAAACATATCCTAGAACCTATTGTCTGTCTAACTAGCATTGTCCTCCCATGGACCTATAATATACTAGCCGCTAGACCAATTCTCTCTCTCCTTAGGAGCATGCAATCAATTTGTCATAGTCTATTAGTTCATGAGCTCCCAACCAAATCATCTTTTCCATTGTCTATGTGTTGCGATCCTACTACCACCTCCATGTTGTTGAGTCTATGTTTGTTTCATGCCTTGCTTGTTCGAGCCACTACCAACTAACGAAGCCATTGATTTTTTTATCAAATGTTGCACCTACCAACTCGTAAACATTGCTAGATCCTATCAACACATGAGACTCACAAATCCAGACTGTGTAAAGACAAGAGAGATTGGTTGACCTTATTCAATATGTGTAAAAGTCAACATATGCAGACATCTCATGAGAGAATGATCCTTACAACTCCCTATTATTTAGTTAGGACATAAATTAGCCTTATTAACATTTTATAACTTAAACAAGTTATACAACTTGATGAGAACCCGACATTGTTCTCGTTTTTTTGGGGTTCAATTTGAGTAGTTGTTTTTAGCTCTGTTTCAAAAAGCATGTATAGTGGTAGCAACATTTTTTTGGCCATTTTTTGTATTTTAAAAATTCTTGGTCATAAAAAAATTATAATTTTTATTTATAACTGCGTTTTTTCAAATTTTACAAAAAAAATACATTTAGTAGCTAGTTATAATGAAAAAATACATATATTTTCGATTTTTTTAAACATTTAGAAGCTAGTTATAATAAAAAATATATACATTTTTGAAGTTTTTCTTTAAACTTTTCTCTTACATAATTCATTTTTATGAGCAAATTTAAAAAATAATTGAGAAAATAAAGACATTTCAAACCATTTTTAACGTATTTTCAGAGATTTTATGAATAAAAATGTTACTATTTAACACTATTTTCCCAAAAGTATTGATTAACATAAACTTAACACAAAGTATATCACATATTTGTAAATAACATATTAAAACCATAATATTTATTCTCAAAATAAAGTCTTAAAGTCAAAACATTACAAAATTATATAATCAAAAAATTGTCAAATTTGACATTTTCGATATAAAACTAATCAAAAACATTATGCAGCCTGAAATCTTGAAATTAATAAAAAACATTATGCAGCCTAAAATCTTGATTGAAATCAACACTTTTTGCAACTTGGCTCTCTTCCTAGACCTCAATATGTTCTCAATAAACTTTAAAAACTATACAAATCAATAAAACACTAAAAAAAAAATATAAAAATGTATAATTTAAAAGTATTACATAATACCATAACATATATGACAATAGTCTTAAAATATATCAAAACATATGAAAATTATTTAAAAATATATGAAAATAGGTTAAATATATATAATAAAAAATATTAAATATGTTAAATGTTATAAACAAAGGTTTACAATTTCTTTATATTCCCCACATTCATGGGGAGAGGTATAAGGGTGGGCGATTCCGAGAATCGCCCTACCCACTCACCCATATGCATGCTAATATAATACTTCAAACTTCAACTCACGTTAACCTCTCAAATATTTAAACCCACATTTATTTGGTATGACTTTTCATTAAAAGGTCATGCCACTTTTAAACAATTTCTTATTAGTATTTTTTATTTGGTTTGGTTTTTAGCTTTTTGATTATTTGTCTTTTATTTTTTTAATGTTTTGTAATGTTTTTTACAATTTTTTCATTTTTATAATTTGTTTTTTATGGTTTTGTTTTCTTATTTTCTTATTATTTGTAGTTTTCATTTTTATAATTTGTTTTTTTTTATTGTTTCGTTGTCATGTATTTTTATTATTTGTTATATTATTTTGTTTTTTAAATGTTTTTTTTTTATGGTGTTAAAGTATTGTGTAAATTTTTTAAGAATATTTAAATTTTTGAAATTTAATTGTAGTGTAATGTTTTATTTTAATATTTTTTGTTATTTAATTGTTTTTAATGTGGCTTATGTTTTTTTTTGTGTTTTTGTATTTATTTATTTTTATATTTTTAGGAGTATCAATTCAATGATGTTGGTTGCTAGGGTTAAGGTTTGGAACAATGCGTAATTTTAATCTCCCTTCAAAATATGGTGATTCTTGGAGCACCATTTTTTATTGAAAGGTTGATTTAGGGTTTTGATTGCAATTGTATCGATCGAGGTTTCAAAAAAGTTGTAATTTTAGCTCTGAAAAAAAAGGATGCTATCGGTAGCACTACTTTTTGATTTAGGGTTTTGATTGCAATCTCATCGGTCGGGGTTTCAAAAAAGTTGTAATTTTAACTCCCAAAAAAAAGATGCTAGCGGTAGCACCACTTTTCAAATCAAGGGTTGTTTTTGTTGCTTTTAACACAAAAATGTGAGCTTTTATTGCTAGAGTTCTCGTTTTGAATATAAATTTCTCGTCAAGTTGTATAACTTGTTCTTATTTTCATTTGTGACATGTGACTTTATCATACCTAAATCACTTTATCATCGAACACCTGTGCTAAGCAATATGACCATTGCTAAATATTAACTCTAATCATTCCCCTTTCCTACATAAGCAAGGAGAGCTACCATATCTGCTTTGGCTTCAACCTTAAAGAGTATCTATATCTTTCCTAAAATAGCATCCTTGACTGAAATATTGATAGCTAGATATAATCTAGATATAAAAATGTATCCCAAACTATACTGAAAATTCTCATCATGAAAAATTGCTCACAACATCATTTTCATAGCAAAGAGTTGCTGGTCACTCTGATCACATCCCACATACTCTTTCCTATCTGATCATCTATTAGTCCCCAAACAAACACAACCCTTCCCAATGAATAGGAGAGACAAGTAGTCAATAACAACTGACGTTCTGACAACTTTTCAATTACACATCACATGCTTATTATAGATGTAATCCGAATATGATGAAGCTGATCTTTTACTACCAAACTATTATGGGCCACCACCCAAGCACTTGTGTCTTACAAGAGAAGTGATATTTCGAAAACCCCTTCATCTACCTTACTTTGTGATCTTAAACTTCTTATGTGTATGCATTTCTTTTATTAGTTTGCATATGCTACACCATGGAGACGGAATTTGAAGCTATTTGTTTGATCTTGAATAGTTTTTTTCCTTGCACTATTTTCTAATAGTGAGCTTTAGTGTCTGCATTGCGTTCTAGTTGTTTTTCATATGTATGAATTACATTGATTAGTGTAATCGTTTACAAACAATTAATTTTAAGTTTGCTAACTTATCATACCTGTAAATTTTGTCCTTGTATAGTATTTAACACTCCAGTCCTCTTCCTTCCTTCATAGTTATCTAAGGGACACCATATAAGTGGTTGTGGTTGTTGTGGGTTATACAGGTAAGGGGTGAACTAGAGCACTTGCTTAACGACGATGAAGATATGGATAAGATATATTTAACAGAAAAACCAATTCAGAAACACCTAGATGAAACATCTTCTCTTTATTCATTTGACGGGACAAGAGAAGTTGAGCATGATAAAGTTCACTCTGATGCAGATGACGAAAGGCAAGTGTTCTGCCAGTGCTAAATTTATTTTTGGAAAATGATATTTTTGTGCTCTTTAATCATGAATGTTGTCTGTAAAATATGTCCAAAAAATTCCATGGATCTTTTGTATGCTGGTTTTCAAGAATCTGGTTACAGAAATCTAACTGTAAGGTATGCAGTCAGAGAATATGTTAATACTTCTTATGGTGGTGTGCATATTGTAGTGATGAAGCCCCTGTCAATTCTATGCATCTTCTTGGTAGAGATGATAACAGAAACTTCAGTAGGAGGAGGAGCACTAACAACCACGTTGCCAGCCAAAGTAGTAACGACAGTGGTTCTAAGAATCTTGATGTAGAAGAACTGGAGATGCTTCTAGAGGCTTACTTTGTGCAGATTGATGGTACACTAAACAAGCTATCAGCTGTATGTTCACCTATACTAATCCTAATTGTTTATATGTCTTACTTGGCAATGCATTGCTGGTAGTGCCTATGCATTTTTAGATCATTGAAGCTGCAATAGCCTGTAATACTGAATCTCTACATATTTTGAGGATCGAAACAGATTCAATCCAAAATTGCATCTTTTGAGTATCAAAATTGCTTCATCCTAAAAGAATGTCTTTGATGTTGCTTATGAGGTTTGTGATGATATAATGCTTAAATTTACAGTTTTTGTATCAGGAATTGCCCATTGTATATTACGTTATGCTATTCTGCTTTCATTTTTCTGTATTGCCTAGTCTCAGGAGCTAACCATATCATTTAGCTTCACCATTTAAGATATCAAATAATCTTTTGACTAAAACCAATGTGGTGGTGACAGCTGTGTCTCTGGAACATAAATGGATGGGAGAAGTGTAAATCAAAATCCATACATTCACAAGCAAGAAAATCGCCATCACCACTAGCAGATACGCCAGTTCAGTTTGATAATATTACTCAAGTTAAATTGCTAGTTGTGCAGGACAGCCAAATCACTGTATCTTATGGATCTTCTCTGTCAATATTTCTTGCACTAATATCCCTTGTTTCATTGTAGGTGGGAAAAAAGGTTTTGATAAAGTTGTCTGGAAAGTGGAAGAGCAGAAGGATGGATATAATCCAATGTCAAGTTTAGTTACCACAGTCATGATGGTGAACAAGGTAAAAGTTAATTTTTATTAATGCACAAAGAAAAGAAAATATTTGCTGAAGAATGTGCCCTAGTCTTGTATAAGCTTCTCCAGGGTTCGCTGTGAAGAACACTTGTTTTGCTTCTTGAGAGTAATGCTTTTGTTCACTGTATCTGTACATAATTCTTATGTGGATTGACTGTAATTGAACCAGTTGAAGAAATATAATCAAACCAGCTGAGCTTAGTTATGTAAATTCATTACCATTCTATCCGTAATTAGTGCCGTATAAAGTGTAAGATCTCAATATGAATGAATAGACATACATATAGGTCTCATATTCTAATAAAATAAATACAAGTGGAATCATACTACTTACAATACGATAAAGATCAACCCTGGAGAACAAAGCTTTATAAGGTAAGCTTTAGGTCAATTTTCTTTGGATTTGTACAAAGCTATGGTGATCAAAGCATCAGTCTCATAAAGCTATGTAACACTGATATAAAGAAGCTTTACCATATCTCTACATGATGGTTATTGTATAACCCTATAGATAGGTAGAACTCTGTGCATAATAGGAGTACAAGCATATCCATAATACATACACCAGAGCTAAGATACGAGGATAAGAGCAGAGATACAAGCATATATAGTGGTTGATAGATAGAAGCATAACACTACCTCCGACGTACCCAAGTCTTCTATTTCAAAAAGTGGCATCCCCGTCCCTGTCCCTAAGTTTCCTAGCAACTTAGCCTTTTATAATTCGTCTTCTTGTAAGTAAAGATAATTTAGAGGGGGCCGTCATTATGGCCGGGTGGCTGGGGCGGTCGGCTGTGGCCGTCCCCACCCAGGATCGACCCCAAGACCCATTCAGATTCGGCGCTCTCGCAGTATTGAGCTGCCAGTTACACTATCATATGGAAAAAAAAGTAAAGATAATTTAGATCACATGCCATGGGCCAATGAGACCATGTCCCCTTGCCAAAGACACAGCCAGTGTGGACCTCCTAGGACATGGAAAGAATGTCAGAACCTATTAACTGAGTAGGCACATTAGGACCTGGATATCACCAACTCCAAAGAAAAGCAAAAGAAAGAAAAAAAAAACATTTATATCGTCCAATTAATTCACAACGAGCAAGAAAATAAAATATAGCGTGTAGCTTATTTCCTTATTACGAAGGCATGGAACAGAGTTATACAGCTTTAAACTAGAGTATAGACGAGGAAAAATTAGAAAGCATGACATATGCAAAATGAGATAAAACTTTCTTAGTATTCATGATAATTTTTCAGTATATAGTATATACTAACCAATAAGAGAATGCAACATATTCTAATGAGTTTCACAATTATCCACTTCAAAGAAACCAATTTAGCAGGAAAATATCTGAAGATTCATTGTGTGGGATCTGAGGGAAGGCCTTTCCAGGGTCCTAGAAATTGATAAAATGAATCAAGAATTTGAAAAAAATATCTAGGAAGAAATAAGTATGTGACATGATAAAAAGAGTTGAAACTCCTATACAAGATGAGAGGACAATTTAAAATTCAATTTACTTTATTTGTTATAAAATCTCATATAAACAAGATCCTATGTATCTCATAACAAGTCTCAATTTTCACATTATATTGTCATGAGTAAAGTATACTTCAGGAAATAAAATATTGAGGGTCACCTTTGTTGGACCTGAGGCAATCCCTTTGTAAACCTCTTTGCTGGTTGACCATTCTAGAATCTCTTTTTCCCAGTCTGGTGGACTTCTCTCAAGTGCTTCATAAACACATTTTCTGATTCTTGTCCCAACATTTGTCGGTAGATTTCTTACAGGTTCCAACACTGGTGCCCACTTTGGTTTCTCCTCGCTATTGGTTTTATCTCACCATTATCATTCCCACCAGAATCTCTACCCTCCCCATTCAATTTGTCATTATTTTCTAGCAATATGCTACCTGAAACATTCTTTACTGACTTTGCAGGTAGTTGAAAACACGGAGACGTTAAAACCATTTGTACTCAATGAAAATGAGGTTCAAGAATAATTTAGAAAATCTGTTTAAAATAGCAGTACTAGAATAACCCTATTTTGCAACAATTTTATGTATCAGAGTCAATTTACAATGCTAATAGTTTCCACATACAACAGCCATGTTATAACACCAGTTTCTAACTCCATCAGGAGGGGTACATTTCTTTAAGTACTACTGTGTTTAGTTTGAAAGAAATTATTTGGAAAATACAGTGAGTGCTTTCTTTATTACACATGTATACAAGAGCCAAGAGATACCTTAGCCTACAAATATTTTATTTAGTTTTTTGAATAATATCACCACTCAATTCATTAGACTTTGACTGAAGTTACATAATCCTTGGCAACTGGTGTTCTGATGAGTCAATGATGTCATTTAAATACATCAATATTCACACACCTCAAACGATAGCACATACATTGTAGCTATGGAACAGTACATATTAGATTATATTCATTTCAAATTCATGATAATAGGGCAAAAATTCCCAATTAACATAAGTTTGGAGGATGGTCTTGGAACTAAGATTTGCAAGCTAAGATCCCCTTGCTAATCATTTCAATTTTGGATTTTCAAGCTATATAAATTGTACCTTTCATGTTTTGGGTTACTCTAATTTAATAGGTTAGCATTATAGAAGAATCAAAATTCATCTACATATTTTAAGTTACAGACCAAAAATTTTACGAGTGTGTTTTCTTCTAGATAGAAGCAAACTGATGCACTTATGATACAGCGGAGTCAACCAAATTGATCAATAAGCTCCAAACAGAAGACAAGACATGAGGAAGAATGTGCATTTTTATAACCAGAGTAAAAAATTTCCATTATTTTCATAAAAGTATCTGTAAAAAAATCCCAATTCATCATAAATTATTTTTGTGCATTTGTGATAATCCACCAACATAAAAATCTTTACCTGAAGTTTGTATACATCCATTTCATCTTGCGTGTAGTATGTTGCTTGATTATGTGCACATCAGGCTTGCCACATGATCCAAAGTTCTTTCAAGTGGTTGCATAAAATCAGCAAACAACTGCATTACCTATATTTTTTTTCTCAAGTCCTAATTAATACAATTATGGTCTTTTCTTTCATCATAGTTAGGTCTGAATGATACATTTTTTCTCCATGACAACTATAATTGATAGAGGATAAATTGTTATGGACAGTTCTATCATTTTTCTCATAGAGATGTAGGATTTTCTTACAAGAAGAAATATACAGTTTTTTAATGTATGAACAGCTGACAGAAGTTGAGCTTTTGAAGAACAGATTTTTGTAAATTTCATATGAAAGAAAACCCATGACAACCCCTATGTATTGTGCTAGACAGAGCTGATTTTTGTTATATTTCACCAGAGATGAGCAATATCAAGACTCTCTTTAGCAATGCTTCAAAGCATCTACAAAATATATTTTTCCTTCAGCTTGAATGAAATATACATTCTTTCCAGTTTCCAGGGGAAAAAACGTTTGGAAATAAATTAAATTCCTTGATCGTTATAATTGATGTGTGGTTTTGAGACTAAATAGAGCTATTAAAATACTTCTTTAAAATCCAATGTCGTCGGAATCTGGTGGCTCAAATATTTATCAGAATTCTGCTACGATGCAATCTTCTTGAATGCACCAAACTGAGATATAAATGTTATATTCAATTTGTGTAATCAAAGTACTCATTTCATCAAACTAATTTGTGAAACCTTGGTGTTGGAGCTTATAGAACAGAAGAGCTTCAACCTTATGTGCTCAATGTGGTGAAGTCAGGAGTGTTATTTTTTCATCATTTAATTCAATATGATGTAGGATCTTAACTAAGAGAACAACATGTACAATATATCAAACATAAGAGACAAGAGACGCAAAGCATTTCACCGGGGAAAACCAAGAAGATGAAAAACCCCGCAACTTCCTCAGAGATAGAATGAGCACCAATACAAAGATCACAAAGATCAAACCCAAAAGATAGATGTCTCCAGCAACTACTCCTCCTCCACTTGTGCGCACTCCTCTCTCCCAACTATGCGAGTTGGATGAGTGAGTGAATGAATAGAATGAGAGAGTCACACTCTCTATTGATACAATGACTTGACCTGCCTTTAACTCTAACTGGGCCGACCTCCCTTAGGAGAGTTTAATAACCCATTACCACTTGTCACTAGGCTGACCCCACTAGGGTGGTCTAATAACCCTTAACCCATAATGGGTCGACCCCTCTAAGGCAGTCTAATAATCCATCAAATATAAGTTACAACACTTACAATAATACTTGCGACACTTGCAAATACAAATGATGACACTTTTGATTGGAGGAATAATACATCTCCATCAGGAATACAATAAAGTACAAATGTAATACATAGGAGAATATCTTCCAAAGTTACAAATACATCAACACTCCCTCTTAACTAGGAAGGTATTATCTCGACATAGGTCATCAATACATAAAGGCACAAGTCTTCAATTCTGGAGCTGGATCATCATCACTGGATCATGGAGCATCATCGTCACTGCTGCTCTACTCGTCATCTCGATCACTAGGGCTATCTCTCAATTCTTCTCGTCATAGGAAGTTCTACATAGTCAACCCTTTTTCATGCTAGATGTAGGCCTAGCCTCCTGTAGGTTTTCATCATCTAGCCATCCTGTGGAATCCTCAATGCTAATTACGTGCATCAACAAAACCTCGAAAGATCATCCCGGGACTGATTACGAGCTTACTGCTCAACCTATTGGATATCCCATGACTTTTACATGTGACCTCCACAAAACCTTAAAAGAGTGTCTTGCGACCTGCAAGATCTATAAAGAGCATCCCAGGACTGATTACGAGCTTACTGCTCAACCTATCGGATCTCCAGGACTGATTACATGTGGTCCCCACAAAACCTTAAAATAGTGTCTTGCGACCTGCAAGATCTCTAAAGAGCATCCCAAGACTTTTACGTGCTTAGCACAACCTATCGGATCTCCAGGACTGATTACATGTGGTCTCGCAAAACCTTAAAAGAGTGTCTTGCGACCTACAAGATCTCTAAAGAGCATCCCAGGACTTTTAGGTGCCTAGCACAACCTATCAGATCTCCATGACTGATTACATGCTACCCTCGCAAAACCTCGAAAGAGCATCCCGGGACTGATTACGAGCTTACTGCTCAACCTATCGGATCTCCTAGGGAGCTATTATATGCTACTACACAACCTATCCAGGGCCATGGAGTATCATCCTGATACTCATGATCACACTGATCATCATACAGTGCATCATCCTGATGCACATCATCATCATATGATCATACTGATCATCATCATAGCATCGTCCTGATGCATATCGTCATCACATGATCATCCTGATCATCATCATAGCATAGTCCTGATGCATATCATCATCACATGATCATCCTGATCATCATCATAGCATCATCCTAATGCACATCATCATCATGTGATCATCCTGATCATCATCATACATAGCATCATCCTAATGCATATCATCATCACATGATCATCCTGATGCATATCATCATCACATGATCATCCTGATCATCATCATACATAGCATCATCCTGATGCATATCATCATCATGTGATCATCTTGATCATCATCATACATAGCATCATCCTGATGCATATCATATGGAGCATCGTCCTGATGCTCATCACACAACACTTACATCCACAGCCATGGGAAGGATCCTCCTACCACCATGCTTGGAATGGCTCCTGCAAATGTGTCCCATCACTTCCTCCTCGAAGTATTTTCTATCTAAAGAACACCAAGCCTCTCTCTGAAGTACTCGAACTTCACTCTGGATAGTGGTTTGGTCAACACATCTGCAATATGCTCATCCGTCGCAACATACAGGAGCTTCACTGCTCCTCTCTGCACCATATCCATGATATAGTGATATTTGATCTCGATATGCTTTGACTTGTCATGGAACACCGGGTTCTCAGACAACTTCACACAACTCTGGTTGTCACAGAAGATACAAGTAGCATCCAACTGGAGATCAAACAAATCAGACAGTAGCTTCCTTAGCCATACTGCCTCACAACTAGCTGAACAAGCTACGACATACTCTGCTTCGGCTATACTCAGTGCTTCGTAGGATTGCTTCCTGCTAAACCAAGAGATCACACCTGATCCCATACTGAAGCAGCACCCCGAAGTGCTCTTCCTATCTGCAACACTGCCTGCCCAATCTGAATCAACATAACCCTCCAGGTTAAACTTTTGATTCACATCATACTTGATCCCATAATCAACAGTACCCTTCAGGTACCTCAGAATATGCTTTACATCAATCAGGTGAACATGTCTAGGATCCGTCAAGAACTTGCTCAACGTGTTCACCGCAAAGCAAATATCTGGTATCGTGTTTGTCAGGTACATCAAGGACCCAATCATTTGATGATACATTGTGGCATTAACCGAATCTGATGAAGCATCACTCAATAGATTCAGGTTCGATACCATACATGTGGTCATGGCCTTGCAGTCCATCATCCTGAACTGCTTCAGGATCTCTACTGCATACTTCCCTTGTCCAAGGAATATTCCATCTACACTTTGCCACACCTCCATACCTATAAAGTAATGCATCATACCCAAGTCCTTCATCTTGAACCCGACAGCAAGCTTCCTCTTCGTATCAGCAATCAACCCAATCTCACCTGTTACAAACAGGTCATCTACATGCAGTAGGAGTATCACTGGATTGCCTTCCTCAACCTTGTAATAAAGGTTGGAATCCGCTTTACTCTTAGTAAATACCAAACTAGATAGGAAACTGTTTATTCTTCCATACCATATCCTGGGTGCTTGTTTCAAACCGTACAAGGCTTTCTTCAATTTGCACACATGTGACTCCCTGTCATGTGTCTCAAATCCGAGTGGCTGCTCCACATACACTTCCTCTTCGACTACACCATTCAAGAAAGTTGTCTTGACATCCATCTGGTGTATCTTCCACTTCAATACTGCAGCCAGAGCAAGTACTGTTCTGATAGAAGTGTATCTGGCTACAGGTGCAAAAGTCTCTTCATAATCTATCCCTTCTTTCTGGGAGAATCCATGAGCCATAAACCTTGCCTTGTATTTCTATATGCTGCCATCTGCAACATGCTTGATCTTATAGATCCACTTGGAAGTCACAACAGACTTCCCTTCTGGTCTTGGGACCACATCCCATACATCATTCTTCATGATCGACTGGTACTCCTCGATCATGGCATCCTTCCATTACTGCATCCCTGATCTTGGGAACTTCAGATTCTTCAATATCTTCAATAGTTAGTTTTCTTGAACTTCGTTGCTAGAACAAATGTCGTTGTCCTTCTTTTGTAGGTGATTGTACATGATCTTTCCTACAAGTCAAATTCAATTGCATGATTAGAAACTTCTCATAGTTTTCAGAACAAAATCTTACACATAAGGAGATATGTTATACAGTCATGCAATTATTTTAGCCAATGCTTCAATACAACATTTGTCCATATCCTGTAACTTTCTAGATGCCTTCCATCTCTACCAGAACATTGTTAAGAGTGTGCAAATCTCCCAACATATCAGCAAATAGGTTTCATTCTAGATAAGTAGCAATGGAATGTTGTACAGTACCATAGGCCACTTACCCATTACTTGCATATTAGTAGTATCTTGTTCATTAATGCAACTTTTCTAATATGCATAATATACATCCTAAATCTAGGAACATAAGTATGTACATGACTGAACAACATTATTTAAGTAATCATATATATAATAAATGACAATTCAAATACTTATCTTTGTTTGGTTGTTGGGTGGACTCCCTCTCAATCTTTGCTTCCTTGCAGCAACTACTGGAGTGTGCTCCTTCTTGATCTTTGCTTCCTGGATTATCTTTCATTGAACTTATATCCATCCTGGACCACTATGCATGCTTAAGTGTGCACTAGTGTCATCATTGTGTCATCCTCAAGATCTCATACATAATCATACATTCATTAGTATAATCTCAATACTATCAAAACATTATGATTCTAAATAATCTTTAAACATGTATGGTCATGGTCATTTCATACACAGGTAATTTATCACAAGTGTTAGTATTCAAGGTTTCAGGGAGGACTTATTTTAATCATGCAGATTTGTATTTGACCATAGGGCTCTTCTGGTTTGTCATATCATCAATCAAGGTAAGAAGCATAATATGCATAAACCCATGATTATTCAAACTTATAACTTCATGAATAATCATTATCAATCATACAAAAATATACTTATATAAGATCCTAACACAAGGTAGGATTCTAACTTGATATAGGAAAAACATACATGGATTATCATGTTTGCTAGTTATGTCTAACATACCCAAACAATGTCTTCTTTTGATCTCTACAATGATTTAGGGACCTTGTGCTAGTAACCTGCATATCTCATAAGTTAAGCATTATAGAAACAAATTATACATACCTCATAAGTAGAGATTCTATGTGATCCATGACTGTGGATGAGTCTTTGCCTTCATGTCACCATGGTCATATGTTCTTGATCTAGAACTTGATTTGTCTTTCTTGATGTACCTTTCATGTTAGTGGACAACATCATCCTCATACAACTGTTGAAATATTGTAACTTCAAAGAATATTATATTTATACTTTATTATTCCAGAGATGTTTCATTCCCCCGATGGGACTTTGTTATGTATTCGGAGATGTTTATTCCTCCGAGAGATTGTGGTAACTAGGATTATTAGATCTCCTAGGAGAGGTTGGCCCCATAGGGTAAAAAGTCAGTCGAAAAACAAGTATAAGTAGAGGAGGATGTTACTCACTTATCTCACTCATTCATCCACTTGGAAGTAGCGCACAAGTGAGAGAGAGGTATGCATAGGAGGAGGAGGAGCTCTTGTTTTGGTTTCTACATCTTGTATTTGGTTGATCATCTATATTGAGGAAAGCTTTGCTATGTTTTCTACCCCATGAGGGTTTCCCAGGGTAAATCCCTGTCTATCTTGTGATTGTGTTTCTTTCAGTGATATTGCTAGTCAAATTAGTATAAACTTAACATGGTATCAGAGCTAGCCTGAATAGGACATCTTTCACAAGGTGAAAATCTCTCTCTCTCCTCCTCCGGTGAAAATTAGGGTTTCTACAAAAGTTGGAATTTTTGGATTCTGATTGCATGGCTGGATAGCCCTCCTCAAAATCAAATTTTTGAGCCCTGGATCAAGGTTTTTGGTTGGGTATAACTCTGGGAAAGTCAAACCCTAGTTTGAAAAAAAGTGTAGAAAACCAGAAAACCAGAGAACCAGAAAAGCTGCGCACCTATGCACCAGTGAACCAGAAAAGTTGCGAACATGTGCACCAGAAAACCAGAAAAGAGAAGACCAAAAAACCAGAAATTCTGTTGCAGATCTAGAAGGTGAAAAGTTGAAGTTTCCAGAAGCAGAACACACCAGAACTTCCAATTCAATCAAGCACATCTCCTGGTAAGTGTTATTCTATCTCTTGAGAAACTTCAATCTCTTTGACCCCTGGAGAAGATGGCTTCAAGCACTAAGCTTGAAGACAAGCTAGAGGGTATAGAAAATTTTCGGGCATGGAAATACAGAATCGGCCTCATTCTTGAAGAGAATGATCTTTCCCAGTATATCAAAGATGAGATTGCAAAACCTGGAGAAGATGAAGCCAAAGAGAAGTATAGGAAGGATTTGATTAGGGGAAAGAGAATCATTGCTGATTCTATTAAAGACCACTTGATTCCCCAAGTGGCATCCAAGAAGACTCCAAAGGAAATGTATGATTCCCTTTCCAGAATGTATGAGGAAAAGAACATCAATAGGAAGATGAATCTGAGAGCTCAATTGAAGAGCACAAAGATGAATAAAGGAGAATCTGTTCAAGACTATTTCTCAAGGATCTCCCAGTTCAGGGAACAACTAGATGCTACTGGAGATACCCTTGATGAAGATGAACTAGTCATGACTACTCTAAATGGTCTCACTAGACCATGGGAGTCATTTATCCAAGCCATGTGTGCCAGAAAAGAGAACATGAAGTTTGATGTGGTATGGGAAGATTGCATCCAAGAAGAAGCTAGGTTTTCCAACAGAGAAGCCCTGCTCAAAGAGGATGACCAAACTTTGGCTACACACACCAAAAAAAGAAGGATTCACTTCAACTTCAAAAAGAATGATCACAAGGAGTCTCAACCTCCTAGTAATTTTAGGAGAGGAAGAGCAAACTCAGAAAGAGATCTCTCCACAGTTCAATGTTTCAATTGTCTCAAACTATGACACTTTGCTAGAAATTGTACCTCACAGAAGAAGAAGAAGAATTTTATTCACAAAAGACATCATGCACACCTAGCAGAAGATGAAAGTGAAGAAGAAGAAGAAGAAGAAGAGGAAGAAAGGCCTCACAAGAAAATATCTAGAAGAGAAGAAGAAGAAGAAGAAAGGCCCTTCTTCAAGAGAAGATCTATAAGGAATGAAGAAGAAGATGTAGAGGAGTATGTTCTATTCTTTGCACTCTCTGGATCTATAACACCTGGAGAAGATACATGGCTTATTGATAGTGGTGCTTCAAAGCACATGACTGGACAAAAGAAAACTCTTTCAAAAACTGGAAGAGAAGACCTCCCCACAAAAGGTGTCATTAGGAGATGACTATCAATATCCCATCAAGGGAATTGGTGAAGCAAGCTATAAGATTTATTCTGGAACACCATTGAAGATGAAGGAGATATTATATGTCACATGATTGAAGAAGAACTTACTTTCTATCTCAGCTCTAGATAAGAAAGGTTATAGGGTTGCATTCATAGATGGAAAAGTACTCATGTGGTCCAAAGGAAAATCAATTGAGGATGTAATTGTTATTGGTGAAGAGGAAGGAGGTCTATACAAACTCAAGGGACATCTAGAAGCTTCCATTGTTCATGAAGCCACTAGCCCTAGTGAACTATGGCATAGGAGGCTTGCTCATATTAACTACAAAGCACTACCTCATGTGAGTAAAGTAGTCACAGGACTACCAGATTTGAAGATTGATCATGATGGCACATGCAAATGATGTGCAAGAGGGAATAATGTCAAGAACCCATTTCCAAAGAGTGATACAAAGACTAAGAGTACATTGGAATTGATTCACTCAGATGTATGTGGACCAATGGCATCCACATCCTTGAGTGGATATGAATACTACCTTACATTCATCGATGACTACTCGAGGAAGACCTAGATCTATTTTCTGAAGGGAAAAGATGAAGTTTTTGGAAAATTCAAGGAATTCAAAGCCTTGATAGAAAACCATTTAGAAAAGAAGATTAAAATACTGAGGACAGATAATGGTGGAGAATATACTTCAAAATATTTTGAAGTCTTTTGTAAGGAAGCTGGAATCAAGAGGGAACTAACCACTCCCTACAATCCCCAACAGAATGGTGTTGCGGAAAGAAAGAATAGAACCATTATGGAGGTAGTAAAGACAATGATACATGATCAAGACCTACCCATGTACTTATGGGTTGAAGCAGCTAGGACAATAGTCTATGTACAAAATAGACTATCTCATAGTGCTCTTGATTTCAAGACCCCAGAAGAAGTGTTCATAGGGAAGAAACCTGAGGTAAGCCACCTCAAGATATTTGGATGCCCAGTGTACATTCACATTCCAAAAGAAAAGAGGACCAAGCTAGATCCTTCTGGGAAGAAAGGAATATTTGTTGGATATTGTGAAACATCCAAATCATTCAGAATATACATCCTAGGATTTCACCATATGGAAATAAGTAGGGATGTGACATTTGATGAAAAGGCATCACTCAAAAGGTATAGGAAGTGTCAACATGAAGAAGAATATAAGGAAGAGGCACCTTCCAGAATCACAGAAGCTACACCCACCCCTAAAGAGACAACTCCTGAAGACCATGACATGATGGAACCACAAGAACCCCCTGTCATAGAAATTTCAAGGAAGAGAAAGCCAACATGGGCAAGAGACATTATACTAGGAGCTGAAAAATATGGAGCTCCTGAAGGCTCCACTAGGGTGAGCAAGAAACCAAAGACATTCTCAAACTATGTGGCTCTAATGTGTGATCTTGTAGATCAAGAACCCACTTGTTATGAAGAAGTAGTTCATAAGAAGGAGTGGGTAGAAGCAATGACTAAAGAGTACCAGTCAATAAAAAAGAATGATGTTTGGGATATAGTTCCCAAGCCAAAGGACAAGAGTGTGGTATCATCCAAATGGATATACAAGATAAAGCATGCTGCAGATGGTAGTATTGAAAAATAGAAGGCAAGGTTTGTAGCCAGAGGGTTCTCTCAAGAAGAGGGAATTAACTAAGAAGAAACATTTGCACCAGTTGCAAGGTACATTTCCATTAGGACTATCATGGCACTTGCATCCATGATGAAGTGGAAATTACACCAGATGGATGTAAAGAAAGACTTCCTGAATGGTGTAATTGAGGAGGAAGTGTATATAGAAAAACCTCAAGGATTTGAGGTGGAAGATGGAAAAACCCATGTGTGCAAATTAAAGAAGGCCTTGTATCGGTTGAAGCAAGCTCCCAGAGCTTGGTATGGAAGGATTGATAGTTTCTTGACAAGCTTAGGATTTACCAAAAGTAAAGTTGATCCTAATATTTATCTCAAGGTTATGGATGATGAACCTGTCATATTGCTACTATATCTGGATGATCTATTTTTGACAGGAAATGAGAAACAGATTATTGAATGCAAGAAGAAACTCTCTTTAGAGTTTGAGATGAAAGATCTCAAATTGATTTACTACTTCTTAGGTCTAGAAGTATGGCAAGGCCCAGAGGGAATCTTTCTCAACCAAGGAAAGTATGATGTGGAAATCTTGAAAATATTTGATATGTTGGAATGTAAGGCCATGGCCACTCCCATGGATTCCAACTTGAAACTGTTAGTAGATGACTCATCAGAGTTATTGGATATGACTTTGTACAGACAGATTATTGGGTCATTGATGTATTTAACAAATACCATATCAGACATATGCTTTGCCGTGAATACCTTGAGTCAGTATCTAGTGGAACCTAGACGAGTTCACCTCTTAGATGCAAAGCATGTGATGAGGTACCTAAAGGGTACGATAGACTTTGGTCTATGTTATCTTGGAGATCATGGTTTCAGATTGTATGGCTACACAGATGCTGATTGGGCAGGAAGTGTATCAGACAGGAAAAGCACATCGGGAGGATGTTATTGCTTGGGATCTGCCATGATCTCGTGGTTTAGTAGGAAACAGTCCAGTGTGGCCCTCAGTACAACTGAAGTGGAATATATTGCTGCTTGTTCTGCTAGTTGTGAAGCAATATGGATTTGGAAGTTGTTATCTGGTTTATTTGACTTAGAGATGCAACCCACTGAGATCCTGTGTGACAACAAGAGTTGTATCAAGATGACAGAAAATCCATTTTTCCATGATAAGTCAAAGCACATTGAGATCCGATATTTCTATATACAGGATATGGTGCAGAAAGGAGCTATTAAGCTCTAGTATGTAAGCACTGACGAACAAGTTGCTGATATATTGACCAAACCTCTGTCTCTAGTAAAGTTTGAGTATTTCCAAGACAAGCTTGGTGTAGTTCAGAAGAAACCTCCTCGAAAGGGGGGGTGATGTGGTCACTTATGATGAGATTGCTTGCATCGATAGTGAGGTCGATGATGTGGATACCTATATTGGTGATGCCGAAAGAAAGGTTGGTAGATGGTCCTTAGACAGGGTCTAAGTTGACGAGGGGATTGCATCATCCTTGAACACATGTTCTAAAAGGATCCATAGACATATGTCTCCGAGAAAGAAGAAGGATTGCATCATCCTTGAACACATGTTCTAAAAGGATCCGTAGACATATGTCTCCGAGAAAGAAGAGGGATTTCATCATCCTTGAACACATGTTCTAAAAGGATCCGTAGACATATGTCTCTGAGAAAGAAGAGGAATTGCATCATCCATGGACTTCGGTCCTAGAATTGATCCATAGACATATGTCTCCGAGAATGTGGGGATTGCATCATCCCCAGACTTCGGTCCCAGAATTGATCCATATATTGGTGTCTCCGAGAATGTGGGGATTGCACCATCCTCTGACTTCGATCCCAGAATTGATCCATAGATTGGTGTCTCCGAGAATGTGGGGATTGCATCATCCCCAGACTTCGGTCCCAGAATTGATCTGTAGATTGGTGTCTCCGAGAATGTGGGGATTTCATCATCCCCGGACTTCGGTCCCATAATTGATCCGTAGATTGGTGTCTCCGAGAATGTGGGGATTGTATCTTCCCCGGACTTTGGTCCCAGAATTGATCCGTAGATTGGTGTCTCCGAGAATGTGGGGATTTCATCATCCCCGGACTTCAGTCCCAGAATTGATCCGTAGATTGGTGTCTCCGAGAATGTGGGGATTGTATCTTCCCCGGACTTTGGTCCCAGAATTGATCCGTAGATTGGTGTCTCTGAGAATGTGGGGATTGTATCATCCCCGGACGACAGTCCTAGAATTGATCCATAGACAAATTTATCTGAGAATGTGGGGATTGTATCATCCTCGGACTTCGGTCCCAGAATTGATCCATAGACATTTGTCTCCGAGAATTGATGATAGAACTGCATCATCCCTAGACATTTGGTTCAAAATGTATGTGATAGGATTGCATCATCCTTGGACTGATGTCCTAAAGTGATAAGGATTGATCATCCGGTAAGTAAGATCTAGATTGTATCGTCCATAGACATGAGAGATGTCTTAAAGTGAGCAGGATTGATCATCCTGGAATTGGATCGTGTGTATTGTAGATGATCCATATGTTGTAGATCGAGATGATCCAAATGTTGTAGATCGAGATGATCCAGATGCTATAGATCGAGAGGATCCATATGTTGATCTTGATGAACGTGTGATGACGATGCTGATGATCATGTGATGACGATGTTGTTGGTCGAGAGGATCCAGATGATGATGTTACTGTAGCTGTTCAAGTGCTGCAGAAGATGAAGATTCAGTACTGAAGATGTTGATGTTCCAGTAACTGCTTGAGTTATTGATGATGTATAAAGAAAGCTTCCAATGATTTATAGATGTATCATGTATCATTTAGTTGATGACTCCTTGCTCCTGCAGATGTTGTTATAATATCCTTCTCGTTAAGGGGGAGTGTTGAAATATTGTAACTTCAAAGAATATTATATTTGTACTTTATTATTCCGGAGATGTTTCATTCCTCCGATGGGACTTTGTTATGTATCCAGAGATGTTTATTACTGCGAGAGATTGTGGTAACTAGGGTTATTAGATCTCCTAGGAGAGGTCGGCCCTGAGTTAGTTATATGAGGGTTATTAGACTCTCCTAGGAGAGGTCGGCCCCATAGGGTAAAAATTCAGTCGGAAAACAAGTATAAGTAGAGGAGGATGTTCCTCACTTATCTCACTCATTCATCCACTTGGAAGTAGCGCACAAGTGAGAGAGAGGTCTACATAGGAGGAGGAGGAGCTCTTGTTTTGGTTTCTACATCTTGTATTTGGTTGATCATCTATATTGAGGAAAGCTTTGTTGGGTTTTCTACCCCATGAGGGTTTCCCAGGGTAAATCCTTGTCTATCTTGTGATTGTGTTTCTTTCAGTGATCTTGCTAGTCAAATTACTATAAACTTAACAACAACAACACAGTGCATTAGTGCAATCATAAGTGTCATAACCCTAATCAATGAATGTCTTCTATCATTCACATGCATTCATACTTTTTACTAAGGTGATAAGACAAGTCTAAAATTAATCAAGATTGTACTAACTTCAATAATATGAAGACAAACATATCATAAACTTAATCATGAACAGATTTACAAAACATACCTGTATCTCCTCAAGTCATACCTGTCGGGATTTCTTGTAGTCTTCTTATGTGAGGCCTTAGCCTCATCTCCCTCTGGAACTAGAACCTCTTCACTTATGTAGGTGTCCAATTCATTCTCTTCTAGGATTAACCCAATCATATACACTTTGATTTGCTGAAACTAGATCTGGAGCTGGCTAGGGTTTGACAGAGAAACCCTAAAAATCCAAACTTGGAATTTCAAACTTCTGTCTGGATAGGGAGATGCAATTGACTGAGGCGAGCAAGCTGGTGTGCTCATATTTTGAAAAATCCAAAAATTGACCCTCCGAAAATGACCTCCGAATTTTTGATCTACAACTTCTGTCAAAATCTGGTTTTCTGGTTTAAAACCCGAACTAGGGTTTGATAGAGCCAGGGGTTCTACCCAACCAAAAACTTCGATCTTGGTCTCTAAATTTTGATTTTGATGAGGATCATCCAGCCATGGTATCAGATTTCAAAAATTCCAACTTTTGCAGAAACCCTAATTTCCCGCAGCAGTGACAAGCCACAAATGAAGATGCTTAGAATCCAATTCTATTTTGACAGAAATATATGCCATATTGTTTCTGATGTATCTTTGAAATTTCGGATCCTCGGGGTCTGAAACTTTGTCCTGTGATAGAATGACCTGTCATCTTTCCAACCCCACAGATCTAAGCTTCAATGGATTCTCCATGGGAGAGATATTCCAAGTGTCGCAACATTACCTTTTTATGGGATGAAACAGAATAGTGAACTTGTATGGAGTGCCACGTGTCACTGTTTGAACTTAGGCCTCTGAAATCCATAGCTGTGAAACTACAGTCCATTCCATAGCTGTCAATTTTTACAGAATTCCATTTGGAGCTTCCTATCCCGAGATATGACCTATGTGCCTAGGTCATCTATTTAGGGATGCATTCTGGAAGAGGCATAAACCCTAACTTGTACGAATCATATCTCACAAAGTACAATGAATCTAGGGATGATACTTGGACACAAGGTACATGAACATTTCATCTTCAGCCTTTAAAAGTTTCAGATCCTGAACCTTCACCAAAACTGATTTATAGCGAAATTTCTACGATGACTAGGTTTTAGTATATCAAGCCCTAGCTTCCAATTTGTCGCAAGTGCAACAAGTGTTGTAAATGCCATACAATGCCTTCCTTCGGGCTAGCTCTGATACCATGTTATTTTTTCATAATTTAATTCAATATGATCTAGGATCTTAATTGGTAGAACAACATGTACAGCATATCAAACATAAGAGACAAGAGACACAAAGCATTTCATCGGGGAAAACCAAGAAGGTGAAAAACCCTACAACTTCCTCAGAGATAGAATGAGCACCAATACAAAGATCACAAAGATCAAACCCAAAAGATATATGTCTCCAGCAGCTACTCCTCCTCCACTTGTGCACACTCCTCTCTCTCAACTATGCGAGTTGGATGAGTGAGTGAATGAATAGAATGAGAGAGTCACACTCTCTATTTATACAATGACTTGACCTGCCTTTAACTCTAACTGGGCCGACCTCCCTCAGGAGAGTCTAATAACCCATTACCACTTGTCACTGGGCCGACTCCACTAGGGTGGTATAATAACCCTTTAACCCATACTGGGCCAGCCCCTCTAAGGTGTTCTAATAACCCATCAAATATAAGTTACGACACTTACAATAATACTTGCGACACTTGCAAATACAAGTGATGACGCTTCTGATTGGAGGAATAATACATCTCCATCAGGAATACAATAAAGTACAAATGTAATACATAGGAGAATATATTCTGAGGTTACAAGTACATCAACAAGGAATCTTTACGCTTTAAGTGTACAATACAAGTCAACACCATCTACATTTGAGCCCATAAGGATGTGTGGATGGGAGAGAGAGACGATCATGGCAATGAAAAGAAAGTTCGTAAATCTCTCGTATTTGTGGTTATAGGCATCGATGGAAGTGAATAGGATTGGAGATATGTTTCGGATTAATTTGTGAAGGAGTATCCTTACATAGTTATTGTGCATTGTAGTGAATGTAATGCACTGAAATTGACTCACAAATATCCACCTATGAAAAATTAGATTATTTTCATGGGCCAAGAGCAACTACTTAAAATAAATGTTATATATATCCAGAAGATTAGGAACAGAGCAGGTCGGGTGTGAGGGAATGTGTATCTGTTTTAGACACCGATGACATGGAAGACATTGATTTTTTTTTTAAATTTGAAATCACTCCAGTTTATAGGGCACACCAAATACAGATCAGTCTTGGGCTCCAAGACCAGTTCCAGTATCACTACTATAAAAAGTACTAGCTACAACTCAATTATGGATAACATGTATAATGTGTATATATTAACTTACAAATGGGAAAAGTTCAACATATCAATCAATATTTTATTGTTTGGACCAACCAAACGAGAACAAATCATGGAGATTCGGGTTGTTTAGTCTGGATATGGGAATGCTTAGGCTATCACCTATGAAACATGGGCTTGCCAGTATATTATATGTGGAAAGTTATATTTAGGAATTTAGTACATACCCTCCCAAATACTATTAGATGATAAAATTTGTTGTCATATTATGGTCCAACCAATGAAGGTGATTCAACAGAATATGCATAAATGTATTGATTTGAGTAAATAATGTAAAATGAAGAGGTTTTGGATGTACCAACCAAACCAACCATGGATGGATTCAATTGTGTTCTCTATTTAAATGGGATTTATTGGAAATGCATTTATGTAAACCACTGGGACTGGTGGGAATGTGTGACCTATGTAAATTGTCAATGTTCGGCTATCCCAACAAACATATAACTGGTTGTTTATTTATGTATGGAATGGGAGTTCCTAAGTACCACATCAAATTGAGACAAGGTCAACGTATGGATGGAAATAATTCATATATTAATGGATTAGTGGAGATAGGATAGGTATGCTAGTATTATGGGCAACCCAAACAAACTAACATGGAGGAGGAGGACATTTATTATATTTCCCATTAGTTAGTTAGAAAGGAGGAGAATAACATAGATATGCATAGATGTACTCCTCTTTTAACTAATCTCCTTCCATGTTTTTGTAAATGATCCAATGGATTTTTTGTGATACTTGTTTCTGCTCTATAGGTAGATATTTTAATGTTGGAGAAAGGAAAAAATAAGGAGGTATGCATGTGGTTTTAGTGGAATTGTTGCATCTTTTCCAGGGTGACCATTTTAAGGTTTTAGTTATCTGACATTATTTGGTTATGCTTTTTCTTTTTCTGCAATATATCCCTATTGAAGGTTTGGCTGCTTTTAATAAGGCTACTGTGGAGATGATGTTGGGAGCTAACAATGATGCAACCAAGCAAGGATGGGTATGTCTCTGTGCATTGGTAGTCCATTTGTAGTTTCATTCATAACATTTACTAGGGGAAATTCTAAGTTTTACTTTCACGTTTTGTTTTAAAAATTTTAGAGTTTATTTTTTTACCACGACTACGACTGCAACTTCCCCAAATGACATAAATTCCATCTCCAAATATGTCTTGTCTCTCCAATTCTACTGCTTCAGGGTTTATTGGATAATGGACAAAATCCTCCACCAAAATTAGAATAATTCATGAGCTGTGATAGGGTACAAGGTTGCTTCTCCAAGAAACCTCACCATACCATGTTCAAAAAAGGTTTCTTAATGTTGTTTCTACAAGAGGATACATCGCAAGTACCCTTTTAAGCATGACCAAGTGTGTTGGTCGCTTCTAGAGGCTAGAATGTAATGTCTTATACAACAAATACTTTGCTTTTACTTGCATAGTTCTAATCCTTTATCTTGTTGTTATATGGCTAAGAACTGCTTCTTTTACCATCAAATTGTCTCATGTTTGAAAGTTTCTTGTTGTTCCTGCTTATCAGGTGGAGTTTCACCTCCGTCATATCTCCATAACTGAAGATCAAGGTACCTTTTATGCACATAATTACCTTTTAGGACTATCTTCTATTGATTGATGTCAGAAAAACCCTCATATGTGCTTGGATTTGAAGACTTAGGTTGTTTGCATGCCCAGACTTGTCCCCTGTCATCTTTTTTAATCTCAAAACGTGCCCAGTTCTAGAATGATAAGGTTTACTGCTGACAAAGGCCCAAAAAATAGATATTTATGTATGTTTTAACACACAAAACATAACAGAAATGTTTTCTAGTGTTGTTTGAGGTCAAAAAAAGGTTAAGAATTGCCACCTTAGTTCATGGAATCAGCCCAGCAAGCTCAAGAATCCTCATGAAAAATTGAGGTGAACACCTATGCAGTAAGGGGGTAATAGGGACCAAGAAGCCTACCCCATTTACCAATAGTCGCATAAGTTCATATATACATTGTGCCCCATTCCTTGGACATGGTAGATTCATGAGACTAGAAGGTAGACTTGTGATTGGGAACCAACTAGAATAAATTTTTGCATTGTCTTCTCTTGGGTAAGGATCCTGTCATTTCCTGAAGTTTAAGAAATTATTTTTTTCTTGTTTAGGAATAGATAGGAGTTTCCTCCTTGTCCAAAACCCTATGTATGTCTTGCACATTGGTGTTTATGAAAAAATGAAAGGATACTCTCTATTGCATGAAATTGGGTGACAATGGTGATCATGAGTTTGATGAAGACTTACACCACCTAAGATTTAATGTGACTATTGGAAAACACCCAGGGTGTGACAAGTGTAAAATGAGTGAGAAAAAGTACTACTAGAAGCCCTTGAAAACATGAAAAGTAAATATTGGTATGAAGGTGAACCTCAACATGTCAATTATTTGGGACAATTGGGATGTGTAGGTGATTGGTGGTTACAAAAGTGGTTGAACTAGTTAAATAATATCAGGGTTTATTTCCATAGAATTTCATGGAAGTGAAAGGTTTGGCTAACTCTTTAGGAGAGATGAAGATAGAATTCAAGCTCGATGCTAAGCCTATGAAGAAGTTCCCATACTTAATGAATCCATAATTGAAAGAGAAGGTCAAGCAATAAATTTATAAGATGTTGGATGTTGGCTTTATCATCCAGGCATATGAGTCAATATGGATCATCCCCATTGTGTTTCAAAATAAGAAAACATTAGGCATCCAGGTTTGTGTTAATTTCTGCACTTTGAAGTGATTGAACCGAGTTTCTATCCTAGATCCCTTTGCCACACCATTCAACAATGAAATCCTAGAGACAATTATAAGGAGGGAGGACTGTTTCAATAATCAATTCTCCAGCTACCATCAGGTACATGTTTCCATGGAATATAATAAGAAGACCACTTTCACAATAGAGTGGGGATGCTTTGTCAACCACATGATTCTTTTCGGTTTGAATAATGAAGAATGTGTTGAAAATGGTTTATGTTAGTTAACTTAGTTTTTGGTTGCTCCAAGTTGTTCTCCTAGAGAGAGGGTGTAGTGAGTGTTGAGGGGGATTCATTGTAGGATGGGTGTGTCATGTGGGAGAGATTCCCTTACACCCTTATGATAGATTCCTTACACTTTTGATGCTTGACATCTTCTATTTTTGGTGGGTGTAAGGTTATGACAGATTCTATGAAAGTTATGATATATTTTCTTACACATTATGACACGTTCTGTATAGGAGTTACCCATTCTAACTTGCTAAGTAGGGTGCATCCCTTGAGGGGAGATTCCTTGTTACATGTGGTGGATGATTCCTTCCACGAAGGATATTATTAGCCATTATTTTTGTAACTGCTTATCCCTCTATTTTCAAGTCTGATTTAGTAAGGGAGGGCACACTAGTTAGGCTTATATGTAGTGAGCTTGAGTAGAGTGATTATTCTAGGACAGTGTTTAAGGCTTGTGAGAATTCATTGTAGTCCCTTGAGGATAGTGTTGTAACTTTTCTATTGTGTGAAAGAGAAGGTAGTGATTGCTTTTCCAAACTTATGTTTGTTGTCCACTATACTCATGTTGATAATTTTTTAGATCTAGTATTTATATGTTTGTTGGGTTGATCTCATCTTCTGATATGTGGTGTCTACACTATTGGGTTCCCCATTCAGTAGTTGTGTTTATGCAGATCTGAAATCTTGGTTGGTGTTTCGAGTCTCTGTTTTAGCTGTAGGTTATTTCTTTGATGCAGATCTCTATATTACGTGGATGTAAAATCATGACATGGTATCAGAGCTGCGCATATGATATTCTCTAGATCCGTATATGGATTGGATTTCTACCTGTGAGAGGGTATTTTAAAGGTCTCTATTGTAGCTTGTTCTACAAAAAATGTAGTTTGTTTCTCCAGAATTGCAATAAATTTAGGTCACTTCTCCAAAGAAATAAATGCTGACAACCACATTCATAAGGCTTAAAGGCACACATTATACAATAAATGCTCATTTCCCTTGTAAAATACCCAAAATTTAACAATAAATGTTGTATGATTTGTAATAAAATGAGTTATTCTCCTCATCAATTTCATATTTTTCAACAAATGTGCAATGGTAGCTCAAAACTATTGTTACACATGCAACAAAATGGTAGGAAAGTATGCTTTCCTTTCCTTTCTTTCTTTAAATTCCATTGTTCAATTGCTATAACTCTCTTTGTTCCAATATGTAAATATTTTTTTTATGAAGACACAAAAACGCTTTCTTCTTCCATTTCAATTGTTGTTGGTTGGAGAAAACAACCTATTCATTATTCAATATTCATTCATTGAATGGTAAACTACTATAAGTGAAGGAGATATAGCATTGAAGTGGCGGAAGATTCAATATTTTAAATTCATATCTGAGATGACTCCACAATTTGAAACAAGACCAATTGTGAATTGCTCATTATGTAATGATATATCTAATTCTATTTAGGGATATCTATTTTGGTGTTATCTAGCTTTTTTCTTCGGCTTGTGTTTAGGTTTTTGTTAAAGTCATTTTGCAAGTAGTATGGTCAAAGGATTTCAGAATATTAATTGTATTTATAATGTTTCATATTTCATGTGATGCACATGACAAACTACTTTACATTCTTGGCCTTCTTAAATTGTAATTGGTTCAAAAGAAAGCTTTAATCTTTGTTAATTATGTTGGTAGATGTTTCAGGTTGAAACTCTTCCTTGAATAGGTATGCCTACCATTTCCAAGTTAATTATTTATCTTTTATTCTTTGGAATTGCATTTTTTGTATGCCATGGTAGTTTCCATACATGACTCTGGTGCCTTTGCAGGTTGTTTTTTGTTTGCTTCAACTACTTGAATTCGAATTCATTTGGCAACTATTTTTCATGTTTTAGCACTAGGAGTCAACTTTTCTATTAGCAGTTGTTTTGTTTACTTTGGTTCAATCTATTTATTTGTTTTATGTTTCTTAAACCTTTTGTAAGTGTACCAAATGATTTATGGATGATCCCTTATTTGTATTAGGAGTAGAAAATCAAATTTTATTATTTGTGATGTTTTGTCGTGTTGAACCAATATATTGAGATCCTTTTTTGACAAGATGTTTTGGGTTCTTTGAATCATATCTCAAAAAAATTACTAGACCTAAAGGCCTTGAATGACAAGTATAAATTATAATGCACAAGCATAAAGTCAGTTCATTATGGGCATTCACTAGTATGCATTGTTGTATTGTGGTTTTCTTTTGTGGAGGACAATGCAACAGTTGGGTTGCTTCTTACTAGTCAATGGAACTATGGTTCCATCCTATATGAGTAATTTATAGATTATCTTTCATCCATGCAACATGTCCAATTTGACTCTGTGTGCCCAACCAACTTGTAATTCTTACTATGCACATTTAAGATGACAATGAATTGTTTTCTTCTTCCTCATAAAAATATATAATTTATGTTTGAGTCACTAGTACAAAATGAGAGATAAATGACCAAAAAAAGGACCAAAATCCGCATATAAATGACCATTTTTTAGTTGGTGACCACTGGTAGCAAATATGTGGCCATATTTAGCTTGGTCATTTATAGCTTATATTGTGGTCATATATTTGGTCGTATATTTGGTCATAATTTAGTCATATATTTGGTCATTAATTGTCACAATTAATGACCAAATTTATGACCACATTTTTTGTCACGTGATAAATGATCGCTAATTTGCTACCAGCGATCACCAACTTAAAAGTGGCCATTTATATGCATATTTTGGTCACTTATCTCTCATGTTTTACTGGTGGTCGTTTATATGCAAATTTTGGTCATTTTTTAGTCATTTATCTATTTTAAGTGGTTTCAGAATATAAATAGGGCACGGAGGAATCGAACCACCAACCTCCTTCCTATAAGGTAGGTGCTCTACCATTGAGCTAGCACCCTTAAATAGAATTCCTTATGGATTGATATGAGAATAAAATCTCCAATGGTTAACATCATCTTGCCAAATTTTGGAAAAGGATCACGAAACCCAATTGATGGTCAGACTGACAATACGTATCCAACACGCCCATCTGGAAGTATCATGGGTACCATCATCATGCCTTCAGGTGCCGGGCATCTTCCATAGATTATAGGCCAAAATACCATATGAGAAAGTTTAAAAACAAGGTTATTTGAGAATATAGCATGTGCACTTTCTCTACCATAGATGACAGGATGAAAGACCTTGTGAATAATTTCACAAGGAAGGTTATAAGGATAATCAATAAAATATTGGAAAATACAACAGAAATGGGCAGCAAAAGAATTATGAATCTCTAGTAGGTGTAGTCATGCACATAATCACGACAGAAAAATATGTGTTTTACCTGAGTATATATCCCATGGAACCAAAATCATACATGTTTGGATTGTAACCATACCCAGCTTGAGGCTGAAAATTTGAAAACAGAGACCTCTGAAAAGATGTAGGGTTTGCCATAGTTTGGGGCTTCTTATCACTGAAATGTGTTGCTAAATATACTGACATCTCCCAACCTAGAAATAAAATAAAAAACTTACAAATCTTAACATATTTTACCAATCAAAAGTATGAATAGCATAGTTTCAAGAAACAATTGTCCACGTTGCTTCTTTTTCTTTTTACCTTCAATAACATATTTCTCTTTTTTTTCAATAGCTTTTATGGAACTGGAATGGTCAGCATAATGAACAAAATCAAAATCATGCTTTGGCTTCCCAAGCTTTTGTTCCAATAGAACGACTTTAGTAACTTCACCATGTCAACCAAAAAGTTATTTTAGTTTCTCTTCTGTCACATTCTCTGGAAAATTTTAAAAGACTATCAAAAGTGAAGTACAAATATATTTTTCTACAGGCTCAATAATTAGTTTCAGCCATGTTAAAAGATTACAATGTATGACCCCTGGGGTTGCAATTTGCTATCAGAAAAAGCCACCACTAACATAAACATTTAATATGCAGTTTTCTATCTACATTGAATTCGTACACACTCTAAATTGCTGCAATACCCATAATATCACTAACAAATGCTAAGGAGGGTAATGACAGTAGACAAACTGATATTGCTAATTAAATTGTCAAGGTCAAAATCAATGGATATTGCTAAGTCTTTAATGATTGAAATATCAAAATGATATTTTGTATATAATGATCGATTCATACAACTCTCATGTATGCCCAATGGCATGTATATAATGGACAAGAAAATTTCAGGGGTGCCATACATCAACCTTTAATATACAAAACTTACCAGGAAAAAACCCCATGGCATAGCCATTACCACCAAAGAGATTGCAATATCCATCACAATGTGTTCTTTTCATTGAGAAAAAACCTAGTGTCCGACTGCTGCAAAATTATTTTCCAAAAAACAACTTTGATCAATTTCATACACAAAAAATAGCTCAACAAAGTTAGGCAAGAAATTAAATACTACCTACCTGTAGGTTGTGATGGTAGGGTTAAATCTAAGGTAACCATGAAGTTATGTTCCATGTGTATACAAAAAGTAGAGTCCATAACCATGATGAAATGACTTCATCTATTCTAAATCTACTGGAAGACATAATTGAGGACATCGCAAGCATCAATGAGCTATTGAAGGGCTCTCAGACCCACCATTTTCCACTGAATGATTTGAATTTCATTTGTACACATATCAATAACCAATAACAAATGTCTACTATCATAAAGGTAGTTTAATATAAAAGATACATTAATATAAATGGGAGCTCAATGTTCTTCGCTCTACCAACAATAACTAGTCTATCCCACACTCTATATTCATGCTTGATTGATGATTAAGAATGAAAAGCATCAATACCATTTAATAGTAAAAATATTCTTGTATTAAATAATGTACATTTGGCATAACTTTAGAGTGTTATTTTTAGGACTCAATGTAACCATCCATCTTTGTCCTTATCTATTCCTTTATTTTTAAGACAAAGGCTAACTAGTAACAATAATAATAAATTTGAACCATGGAGCCACCCAAGTGGCTACAGGGACCAAATTTATTTATTCGACTACTCAAGTGAGGATTTTTCACCCTTATTTATCCTTTCTTTGAATTAAATGGCCTCTCTTCTCCTTATTTAAACATTTTTTTAGCATTTGTCAAGATTATTTGAAGTTTGAACAAAAAGAACACACCTTTTACTTGATTATTAATCTAGAGGATTTTTAGACCATGGAGATGAATAATTCAACCTAAAAGAGGGCACTCTTATACACATTGAGGTCATAATACACAATGGATAGCAGACAATGTCATGTCCCAATTTCTAAACATATTCCGCTTCTAAACATATTCCCCTTGTCACTTATTATCTTCTTTTAATAATGTATGTGAGTGGTACATATACTACTCACCTACTTTCTTCTATTTGGATTCTCTCATTAGCTGTCATTCTCATACTTAACACACTTATTGGTAAATCTAATTAGGTCACTCCTTCGAGAACCTTCCCTTCTACTTACACTCTTAATTGTAACAAATTTCTCCCTCTCTACGTGTCATTACAAGAGAATGCATGTGGTACCTACCACTACCTACCTCCATCTATATAAGCAATGTTGTACACAATTGGAGGCACATCGAGTATTGTTGTCTTGTATTGGGAGGTTGCCCACCCAAAGTGGCAAAGTAATAGTGCTTATGAATTTTAGTGAGTGCTTGATTAGATATATTTTGATCAACTAAAAAGTTGCTAGACTCATGATTAGTTTGAATCCAGAATATATCTAATCAAGTGGAAAATATTCCACAAAATGAGATGGTTAGTTCCAAAAAAAAAAATGATATACGTCTGCTCTTATAAAATATCAATTTAAACATGCAGTGCCAGCTTCATGTTATATACTGAATCAAAGAGAAAATAGCAACAATTTAATGAGAATAGACGCAAGAAATTTGATTTCAAGCATTGCTACAGTTTTTAGGACTCACCATTTCAAAACCATAACTTCCATCTATGAGAATCAAAACAAGATCAACAAATTTGGCTACATCAATCATAAAATTCATATCATTTGGACACTCCACAAATTACAGTCTCCTTTGTTGACCTAAACCACAAACAAAAACCAAAAGGAAAAACAAGTTAGTATGCTCTGGCTCGGAACAAAGAGCATGTGGCACAATTATGAACTTCCATATACTTCTAGAATAATGGTATCTCTCCAGCAATACGCAATCTTCGTTCATAAGTGATTGTTTCCAAATACAAAATCAGAAAGTGCAGAGTTATCACATAAATGGTTTTATGTTACTGCTGTAGAACTTGCATGAAATTTTACTGGAATAGCGTCATAATGATGATGTTATTAAATAAGATATTAGCCTGTGTTTTTTAATAAAATGCTTCCTTTAACTATTAATATAAATAAATTACATGTGCATTATATATATATATATATATATATATATATATATATATATAAGTGGGTTACGGATTCAGATACCACAAGCACTAGCTGAGCTAAAAACTTGTTGAATATCATCTAAAGGGTGTAAGCCACAAGAAGGCAAAGAAGTATGTCAAATCAGTTGACATGAGGAAGAGGAGATCGAATTTGAGAGGGAAACCTCTGAGATAAAATCAAGGTTAGATGTGCTAATGAAGTTACTACAGGAAGATGTTGAAGAGAAAAGATATGAATGGAGGTTAAGAAAAAAATGTGAAATGGCATATATTGAAGTTATATGCCAGGAATCTCAAACACAAGCTTAGTGTTTTGTTGATAATAGAAGAGGAAAATATCAGAGCAGCTGAGCATAAGGAGGAAGTGCACATCATCTATGAACCTGAGCAAGTTGTGTACCTTGGTGAAGAGGAAGAGGACACTGATAAGAAGTTTATTGAAGAACTCATGAACTATGTTGAAATTTCATATCAGTATGAGAAGAAAAATGGGGATGTTGATGAGAGATCTATTGAGAATCTCAAAGACTGTTTTGCAGAAGTAAATCCACATGAGGAGTTGAAGGTGAAAGCATCAGCTAAGGCTAAAGAGCCTTGTGATTTTTATGCTAATGAATTATATTTAATGATAGGTTGCACAAGCAAGGGTAAAAGACAGTTGCTAAATACTGTCAGACAAGTGGAAGAAAATGAATATCTATACATTGGATGGTGTCTTCATAATAAATATCTATTTCATTGTCTTGCTTTCGACATTATGCAAATGGATAGTGAGGATGGTGGAAGAAGAAGTTGTCTTGGGGGACAATATGAAAGTTCAAAAAAAAACTAAAATTTTTGAGGAAAGCAATAGTGAATCTGCACACAATTTTCATTTGTTAATCCCTTGGTGTCCAACATAATAGGCATTTACAATCACTGAGATCCATGTCAGAATTTATCGATCATGTTGAAATCCAAGACAAATCATGACTCTTGTGCAACTATACTGTGAGTGACAAGTCTAATTGCAGAAACATAATAGACACTACTAGAGTATCCTCTTCCCCAGGGTTTACACAAACTAAATGATAATCAATTATATGTGGATTGAACCATTTAAAACTATTTTTCTAAATAATTTTATTTGAAAACAATAGCCTGTACTATAAGCCTCTAGGCTTTCAATCCTTCTCAAAGTTGCAATATGAGGTCTGTGATGTCTAACGTGCTCAGCACATCACAAGAAATGCAACAAAAAAGTATTAATATTCGACATATGCTTCTTGTCACTACATAAATTATTGCAGTGATGGCCTCTGCTTGGTTATTGGAAGCTATACCCAGATCCCATTCGAAATAAAAAAACACATAAGGGCATGAACAGGATAGGGTTTTCATCCACATCCACCAAGGATAATAAGTCAAAAGTGAAACATTGCAATCTGAGTAGGGAAGCCTAGGGATAATTTGCCCGAGGCATGATGCCAAACACTCAAAAAAACGTGGGAATTGGCATACACTCAGAGAGTATGGAATCCATATACAAGCCGGTAGGGGGCTATTGCATAGTTGAAGGGAATCACTCCACCGGAAACAATAAAAAACTCACAACGTTGAGATTGCATGAAAAGGAGAGGAAGATGAAGAACGTGCAAAACTCCAAGGAGGCACTTGTTGAGAGCACAAAATGACAGTTCGAACATGAGAACTTCGAGATTGAAAGTATCACAATATTAGGGTTATCAAATCAAAGTTTATTTGTCATTCAGCTATTAATTCTTTGACTTCTGAATAAACTTTTGATATTATGCATACACACGACAAATTTGGAACACAACGGAAACCATTTCACAATCTTGATCAATAGGGATAAATGAACCAATACTCTACAGAATTATTAGAAACAAAAATCCTCTACTCTACAGAATAGCAAGGATAGCCTCTGATTGTTCACACAAATACTCATACTCTACAAAAATTATTAGAAACAAAACCACTGTCTCTCTTCTAAGACATATGCATGAGGTTCTCAATAATGCAGAATAAAAACAACAACAACAACAAATATAGAAACAACAATAGAAGACATAAACCCTAGAAATGGATCAGCGTTTACATACCTTGCGAATAGGAATTTTGATTTCATGGGTGGAATTTAGTCAAAGCCATAATTTGGTAGGTTGGTAATGGAATTTTTGAAGTTATGGACCGATTCGTAGATCCTCAAAACTTCATGAAGAAACCATGCCCAACACTTTGATCGTGGAACTCTACCTGGACTCAATTTGCTAAATTTGTTATTTTCACCGAAAAAAAATGCAGACCAAAGATTATCCTACACACTTGGATAGAGATAACCTGAAAAACAGGTATAATTCTCAAAATTAACAAGTACGCTAACTAATAACCCTATAAATGGATCATCATGTACATACCTTTGTGATCAGACATGTAGCATCTTCTTGACAAGATGAGGCCCAAACCCTAGAGCTCCATACAACCATTTTGAGTTTTTATGCAGGTATTCATTCGAGATTCGATCACTAGTCCACCTTTATGTGAGTGTAGATCCATTGGAGTTTCCTTAAAAAAATGTAATCTTTTTATTTATGGAGGTATCAATCTCATTCAGGTACGAGATCTATAAAGGTCAACATAGAAATGAGCTAGCACCTGTGTGATCCTGCATTTTCTTAATCTTTATAGACTGTTTCTTGTTTTAATAATCATGAATCAACATTTCTCCATTATTGAATGCATACCCATCACTTTGCAGTACTGAATGCAACAACTTTGTAATCAAGAAATATACTAATTGACCAAGCATGTAGCATGTATATTAAGTTTCATAATTTGACGGTCACATTATATAAAAAATCCATATTTGAAAGGAACACTGCACAATCTCCTTCATGAATTTCAAAACATGTGTCTTTTCTTGATCTATCCTAGAACGAAGAATTCCAATTCATCCTCTTCATGTGTGATTGAACTCAAGAATCCTTTGCCTCAACTGTTCTTGTCTAAACCCCGGGAACATCCTCCATTTCCGTCCATCTTTCTACCCACTGATGAAGAAGTTGTTGACAACCTGCCACTACCACACATTGCGAATATCAAACTTTGCTTGTAAATTTTGCAAATCTCCATGTGTGCTCCTTTTTTTCCCTAGATAAATTCAAAAGGATAGTGTCATCCTCTATGAATGCAATCTAGGCATTACCATCTATAGATATGTGGTTGACATCATATGAGAATCACGACGAGTGAGTGCTCAAAGATTTCTGATGGAGTTTGTGGTGTAAGAATGGAAATACTCAGCAACAAACGTATCTTCTAAGAGAAAAAAAGTATTTGCCAATGGTGTATACACTTTCTTCCAATAGAAAATTGATTCAACCTATTCATTAATCTTTCACTTTTGAATAAACATATTTTGATATTATGCATACATACGACCAATTTGGAACACAATGGCAAGCATTTCACAATCTTGATCAATTCACACAATCCTCATACTCTACAGAATTATTAGAAACACAACCATTGTCTCTTTTGTAATCCATATGCATGAGGTTCTCAATCACGCAGAATAAAAACAACAACATCCAACTCATTGTGTCGAAGAACTTTCCCCAAAACAGACAATATCGATGCACTCCTTAGGGTGCACGGGAATTCAAATTCTTCGCTTATTGAATTTTCAAATAGTGGAACAAAGCTATAAAAACAATAGATGGCCCTTCTATATCATTTCATTAAACTTTTATACTCCTTAACTGATGGAAAACACAACTCAACCTTAAATAAAATGGAGACATATGCTAGGAACACTTTTGCACGAATAATACGTAGGAAGAAAGTGAGGGCCATGTAACTTTGAAAAGAAGGAGAAGCCTGGAAATACTTTGCCAGCTAGATTCCATTAATGGCGAAAAACGTCATCAACACCATGATTTACCAATTATTTCTCAGATATTTCACTCTTCTAAAAGTCAATATGGAAAAACAATGATATTGATGCAAGTGGAATGAATTCCAAAGAGCATTATTTCCTTTTGAAAAAAAAACAAAATAAGCAATGGAAAATAGAAACCCTAGAAATAGAGCAACTTTTACAACAAGGGAGGATCATGGAGGTAGCAGACCTGACGAAGATGACAGAAGCAAGAGGAAAATGCTTCAAATAAGATGATTTTATTAATGCCAACCATAAACCTTAGAAATGGATGAGCATTTACAACAAGGGAATCTCACTGAGGTAGCAGACCTGACGAAGACGACAGAAGCAAGAGGAAAACGCTTGAGATAAGATAAGATGATTTTATTAATACCAACTAGAAACCCTAGAAATGGACCAACGTTTAAAACAAGGGAAGCTTGGGGAGGTAGGAGAAGAGGACAGAAGCAAGAGGAAAACAATTGAGATAATATAAGATGATTTTATTAATGCCAACCAGAAACCATAGAAATGGATCAACGTTTACAACAAGAAGCTCACGGAGGTAGCAGACTTGACGAAGACGACATAAGCAAGAAGAAAACTGAAGTACCAAAATTCTTAATTACAATATTGGACAGATTGCCATTTCTGCTCGAGGAAAAAGGAGTGTTGTCTCCCCCACACCACCCATCCCAGGATTGGAACCCATACCGATCCCTAAGAAATTTTATTTTCCACCGCAGGTGCCTAATTTTAGCGTATCAATTCGTTTTTCATATATATGTTTCCTTGGGGGATCGATTTGATAATCCATAACAAATTCATTAGAATTCAATACCAACTAGACCAGATCCCCAATCAGCCCTAAGATCACAATCTGTTAGCAATTGACATAAATACATTCACAATCAACAAAACAGATCTATGCAGATCCAGACAAGGCAACCAACAATCGAAAATACCAGATCTGAATGCAGAAAGAGCATACCTTGTTGAACAGCAAGAACAGAAAGCTCTGCACCCACAAAAGACAGACCACACAGAGCTGAGAAGGTAATTCACAGTGCTTTCTTCATGTAGATTTCCTGGCGGCCTATGTGAACCCAAATTCGTGGGATCGAATCTCTTAATGTCAAATTTCAACTAAAACCTAGTTATTTTCATATGCAAGTGAGGCAAGGACTAGAACCTAGGTTATTTTCATATGCGGGTGAGGTAAAGAAGTAGCAAGCCGGATAGATAGAGGACTTGTCTGGGCCATAAAAAAAATCCAATCACTTCACCATGTCAATCCGATCTTCCGCAATATTTTCAAGATTGAATTCATAACCAAGTGCCCAATAATGGCCTTGGCCCTGGGATCGTCAAACTACTCTGTGAGGAGAGGGGACCTTTTATGTTTTTCTTTTTCTCCTTTTATAAATTAAAAAAAAACAATATTCTTTCTATATTTTGTATTTCACTTTTAGTCATTTATTTTTAAAAATATTTTATTATTAACACGAAAATTAAATTCAAAAGAGTTTAATATCAAAAATAATATTATGTTATTAATATAATAATTTAATTTTGACCTTTTATAAATTAGAAAAAAAAAAAAAAATCTTTTACTCAAGTTGTTTTGACCTTTTATGAATTAAAAAAACAATATTCTTTTACCCCAAGTTGTTTTGACCTTTTATAAATTAAAGGGTAGAAAATGGCATATATATATATAGTCAATTTTATTTTTTTATTAATTTTTAAAATATAAAATGTGTTATAGAATTAAAATAAAAAATATAGTGTGAAAATATTTAATTTTTATAGAATAAAATAATTTTTTAAGATGTAATGTGCATTATAGAATGAAAATAATATAAGAAATTTTTTAAAATGTAATATGTATAGTACAATTAGTTTTATATAAAAATAAAATTTATTGTGCATTGTAAAATTAGTTATAAAAGTTAAAAGTTAAATGATATATATATATATATATATCTCCTTTAATATATATTCGGGTCAAAACCTTTTCATGGAATGAAGTTTATTCATCATCTTAGATGTTTTTGGGGATAATGATATCACCTAAAAAGGATTTGGAAAGAAATGACAATCATAAGATCTCCTATAACATTTAAATGAAGATTTTATAATATGGTTTTAGAGGTGAAGTTGAAGTGTATATGTGGCTTCAAAGAAATATCAAACTAGGCTTTAGGTGTCCGAGGCACATAATAAAAAAGATAAGTTAAATATAGCCCAACACTTAGAAGGGTGAACACAAACATGGCGGGTAACGTGGATCACTAGACATCCCAAAGGAACTTTTAGTAAGTTCATAGTTGCAATATACCAAAGAGTTGACCAACATTTCACAACACCCCCTTGTTAACACCCAAAAAGTGCTCACTAACTCATTCCCTTATTCACATGACCCATTTGTCCACTTTTTCCACCATTTGAGCCTCTAAAACCATCAAAAGGTCACCAAAAAGACCATAATACAACTTTTTCTCCTCAAAATATGTATTTTTCCTCAAAAAACACAAAAAACCCTAAAAGAAGGCCCAAACTTCCCAAAAAATATTAAAAGGGAATAAAAATATAAAAAATATTCAAAAAAGGAAAATGAGGGAAAAAGAGACCTATACCATGTTGGCTAATACCATTGGTTTCCTTAAAACCATAATGGTATTCCTCGTCACCAAAAACTATAAAAAGGTGATAGGGGCTCCTCACTTTTCATCCATATTTCATCCTATCCTCATGCTGCCAAAATCCATCTTGAGCTTTGCCCAACCATTGAAGCATTGGAGAAGAAGGACCATTGGACATTGGAGCACCTCAACCTTGGAGCTACCCAAAACTCATCATCCTCACCATTTGAGGTAATACAAAAGTTTTAATTTTTATTTACATGCTTATGAATCAATTTTGTTCATTGTTATCAATCTAGAATTCTTTATTTTACTGTTTACTGGCATTAATCTATAGTTCATATTTGCTTATTTACATTGCTTTATTTGAAACTGCTGCTACTAGTTAGCAGGTGCATCCTTTCACATGCTTGGTTGAAAAACCAAGCAACAGTTTTTGGCGACTCCGTTATTTTTCGAATTTTAAATTTTTGCTTTAGATCTTTATTTTAGTTATTTTTCCCATTTAAAACTATAGATATGCCATACTAGTTAGCTTCTTGATAGCTACCCTAGCCATTGGCCCTTTCTGCAGCCCGAAACAACCCAAAATTTCAATTTTCGAGTTCGTTTTTCATCGGTCGTTTTCCGTCCGTACATCACGACTTTCGGCACCCACAATCGCGCGGTCCATCGCAACTGTGAGCTTTTTTTCCATGCGGTCCATCGCGAATTTTCAACTTTTTCCCACGCGGCTCGTCGCAACTGGGAAACCTTTTCCCGTGTGGTCCATCGCGTCTGTTTCGCATTTTCCCACGCGGTCCATCGTGACTGTTTGGCATTTTTTCGCGCGGTTCATCGTGATTTTTTACCACTGCGCCGCAATTCACATCGCGGCTTTTGCCCACATTGCCGCGCAGCTCATCACGGGTTTTGACCCAACAGCCGCAATATTTCCTGTTTCGTTTGGGCCAATTTTTTCAAAAAACAATTCGCCCAATCAGCCCATTTTTCCAGCATCAATTTCTGCAATTTTATACAGCCCAGTGTGTCATTATTGCAACATTATTAAATTGATATTCGTTAGATACTTCATTTATCTTTTTGAAAATTTTCAATTAATTGAAAGAAAGATTTTTTAAGTATTTCTGAGATTCTAAGTTTTATACATTGCAAAGTTAAAACCATATTTCTAAAATTGCTCAATATTTTGCCCAAGAAAGACTCTAAAATCCATTTATTTTCACATCTGTTATTTGCTTTACTTTTTAAAGAAGCCATATTTTTTGAAAAGGTTATTAAAGCATTTACATTTGAAACGTCTTTCATTTTTTCGCAAATTAGAATCATTATTTTAGTTTGTGATTAAATCGCCCATGCGAGGCACATTGTTTTGGTATACACCTACACCAGCACACAATCTGTCACAATAATTTCAAGTGAGCTTTAAAAGTTACCTTAATTCAATCAACATTCTAACCCCACTTGGGGAACACAAAAATAATTTTGTAGCTAGGTAGGACTGAGGGGATAAGTATCCAAATAACACCCCTCACTCATTTTTCATGTTGAGACATAATGATTGACATTTAGGGTACTAAAATCCCTTATTATTTGTTGACACGATTTAACACCAATTCATCGGGAAGGCCTCTCCCTTAGGATGGTTGAAGTAGCCAAACTGGTTCTGGAAGCTTGAGTGGAATACCGCAATCCATTCAGTAACCGAAGGATACCCTTCGTAGTTCTCATTGTACCACCCTTATGGGAGTACAGTAGTGCTAGAACCAAACTGCAGATTCACCCAACCGAACATGTCATGAACGGAGTATATTAGTGGCCAAACTTTTAGGATTGTCTACCCAGTGTCCCTCCCTGTAGGGGGATACCTAGCCTTTGATTCTACAATTTATATTGTCTGACTTGGATTTCATCACCTTGCAGAGGATATACTTTGTCAAGTCATAATACTTTTTAGTTAGGTGTTTGCATGCTCCATTACCTCCCTTTGGTCATAAAGTACACCTTTTTCTATTTTTAGGAGCTATTTGCATGTTGGTTTCCTGGCCACATTTTTTTATTACTCCACTTACTATAGCACAGCTATTATAGTAAGTGTTTTGAGGTTGTTTTTTTTGGCCTGAGTGCCATTTATTCTTTACGCTCCCCTCTTGCACACACGGTTGCATTAGGGCCTTAGATATTTCCACTCACCACCACCTAGTAGTTTTTATTCACCAACTGTCACCATTGATAACCCGAGACGTTCTCGGCGCTTCCGAGGAGACCCCCCGCAGTACGGTTCCCTTGACCCCACACGTCATCGGAATAGAGCCCCATCATCCAATTCTGACGTGCCTCATTTCACATCTGATTCTGAGGCAGAATCCGAAAATCCCACATACACCACACCCACTAGCCCCATGGATGGTTCGCATTACGACAACTTTTTCACAGGGGCTGTTGGTGGAACATCATCCACCCCCGCCACCACAACGAACACCACGATAGCCACAGCTACCACACCTACATTAGGTATGCCTACCATGGGACCCCTGCCCAATACAAGACCCCCACCTAACTTAGGCATGCCCACTATGGAAACTATACCTACTATCCCCGCTACCACTCAGATTCCAACACCTCTTGGACATCTTCCCAACCCATCTGTGACTCCCGTTGCACTTGGTGGTGCGGGCCCGTCCCACACTCTAATGGGTGGAGGGCACATACCTCCCATGACAAATATCCCCCTAGGGGACAATGGCCTAATACATAACGCCACCACTAGCACTTATGCCCCCATGACAACATCATACCCTTCCTCCAGTTTTCCATTTATGGCTAGCCTTAACCTACCAGACTTGGCTAGGCTAACAAATGATCCCATCCGGCATGACCCTACTTGGCCCCCATGCCCACAAATCTCCCGTCAGACATCCCAAAGTTTGAAGGAAAGGCTAGGGAAGACCCCCAAAACCATATAATGTCATTTCACCTATGGTGTTCCTCAAACTCCATAGTCGATGATTCTATTCGACTCCGACTTTTACAGCGAACTTTCACTGGCTTTGCAGCCATATGGTATATTGAGCAGCCATATGGGCGCACCCCATGTTTACATCCCTCGCCTCAACTTTCCTTCAGATCTTTCAACTACCTATATGCTATGATGCAGGAGTGGAAATACTACTGTCTTATAGACAGAACACCGCTACACACATCACTGATCATATCCATGAGTGGCGTAAGCATCGTAGTCTATGGAAGATAAAGCTTGACAACTATATCTTCTTGGATTGGTTCCTAAAATCACTCCTCCCTCTCATAGCCAAGGATGTAGCTTCTGAACGACCCCAGTCGGAATAAGAAGCCATCTTAAAAGCTCAGTAGTTCGACCTCATATATGCCCAGTCTGGATATTCATACACCATATTACCTGACGCCCTGCGTGGCGATCCATACCGGAGCGATGCGCAAGGGGCATCCCATGCAGCCGACAGCATCATTGGACAAGTTGCGTCCCACAACCAACCCTTTTCCATTATGTGCAATAATACTGGTCCCGATCTTTCGCAGGCCACATCTCACTCCAGAGCTACAACTTCGTATGCTCCCATGGCCCACCCCCACCACACTCATGGACCCTCATGTCCACCACAGTGTTATGGTCACGCACCTTCAGCCTATCCACCTCTGGTTGCACCCCCTACGTATTACCATCAACAGGCCACACATGCTCATGTTCACTCACAAGCCCCAGCGGCTTATTACCCACCACAGGTAGTGCTTGCTGCACCACAAACTCCAGTCACTCAAACTTATCCTCCAAACAACAACAACGTTGCCCCCGCTAACCAAAACCTTGATCGACCACCGAAATAGGGTAAGAACCCCAATTTACAAACAAACCACCCATGTTCCATATGCAGGGTATACGGCCATCACACACACACTTGCCCCCATTTGGAGCGAGCGTGCCAACTGTGGTCTGATGATGCCCAACGCCAAGGGCACACGACACAACCAACGCCACCTCCTCAACCATAACCCATGGTGCTGCAGAATTCTTTGCCCACACAAGGAGTGGCGAACACTTGTCCATTGGATCCTCCTCAAGGAACCACAACACTACAACATCAAATCACATACGCTGCACACACAAACCAACCGATGGATTCAAGTACTCTTCATCTCCTTATGATGTCATCATCCGACATGAATCTCCAAACACGTCGAAACCAATATGCCCCCGCTGCACCTAAAAATGTTCTCCCTATGATTGAACAACCAGTTCAGAATGCACCTACATCATTCGTCTCCATAGTCAAACCTGGATTACACTCGGAATCACCTATGAATTCCACATTCCAATCCATGCCACCCACTTTGAATATAGTTGAGATATCTGATTTGTGCACCCTCTCGCATAACACACAGGTACTAAACCAACAACCCCCTTTACTCCCACAACCACCCTCAGTGCCAACTCATGTAGGATCCACACCAATTCATACTATCCCATTTTTATTTCCCCCTTCAGGCGCCATTATCACACCAGTCATGGCTACACTTAATCTCCCAGGATTAACATTAAGACTACCTGTGTGGTACCTACCTGCCCCAACCCCTTCCCCGACACCAAATGTCATTTTACAACCAATGCAACCCATCAATACTTCTAACCGTCCACCCCGTGGTGTAGCAAACATCCAGAATCGACCACCCCCAATGGTGACTACGACATGAACATCTAGTAATGATCCCCCTCCATTCCGAAACACTGGGGGTAGAGGCCCACAAACTTATACCACTGGACCCACAACCGCACCCCCCCAAGCGACCCCAAAACTGGACAAGAATGCCCCAACCACTCGTGCTCCCCCCAAGTGCTCTTTGTGCAATGACATAGGCCATGCCACCCATAAATGTCCACAGTTACCAGCACTTCAAGAACACATGAATATGTTGGAAGACGACACTGGTATCCCAGTGGTAAAATTTGAACCGCCTCCTCATCCACGTGATAAATCACTGCATACCAATCACCCTTGTGCGATATGTGGCATTTATGGCCATTACTCACATCACTTCCCTGATCTACCAGATTATAGAGCAACTCTATACGAATTGAATAATTCCGACCTAGAGATATCCCCTCTTCTCATTGACAAAATATATCCCCCAAAATCTTCCTCCTCGGAAGAAATTAACACCATTTACATGGTTTCAACTGGAGACCCCTCTATTCGGTCAACCCCTTCCACTGATCCCTTTGACACACATGTGTGGAGCTGAACTGGGTACTCAAGGAAGCATATAAGTGGATGGCTTCCAAATACAATCGCCAACACAACCCGGACATCCACGGGAACATATAACTGGGTGTTCCGAAGTGACTCACCAATGTGCTAGAGTTGGGGGAAATCCGGGGTCTTCGACCAATAACTGAAGGGATATATACCCTGCACGATTCTCAACAATGCGCTCAAGGTGTTGAAGTCAAGCATGTGAGAAACAACCACTCGGAGAGGCACTAATGACTCCTCTCAAAATGGTCCGTAGGCACTCACCACAGATAGTGATGAGTCCAAGGCGCAGGGACCTCTGGGTCTATCCTCTGGAATAGATGGGCTGGCGTCGACAGAGGGAGACCTGCAACTACCAAGGAAATGATGTTTCCTTGATAGGAGCACGAGGTGGAGAACCGAAGTGTGAGAGTACTGATGGTAGGACTGACATACTATGGGGGTGGGGAATAACTGGGCAAATAGAGTGGGTGGACTCAAACTTCCTTTGTTCAGAGTATGATGGCGAGGGTGATCGGGCAGCATATGAAACTGACTGGTGGGAAGGGGATCATAGCTTTAATGGATCAGGGAGGATCACTGGGCTGATTGATACTCAAGTTGGTGTAAGATGTCAGGAGACTGCAGAATACTCTGAACAAAGGCGACCTTATTAGGGGTGCTGCCGAGATGATCGATCATAGTGCCAAAGGGCACTGATGAGGGTTTCTACATGGTTTAAGGAGTTGGAAGAAGTGTGCTCAAAATGGTAATGTCGTGTGGATTTATACGAGCCCAGGACAGTTCATGCTCGAGATTGCTTTCAATTTTAAGGAGTCCGAAAGCGATAAGAAGACTCTAAAATAATGGAATGGTACCATCGTGTGGATTTGTACGAGCCTAGGACGATGCATGCTCATGGTTGCTTTCAATTATAGAGAGTCTGAAAGAAATAAGGAGACTCTAGGGGGGTTCTTTTCCGTGTGTTAGTCTCCAAGGCTTGAAAAAGCATAAAAGGATGCAATGAAGAACTCTCCTAGCCGGTGTGGCTAGAGTATTCCTTTTTTATAATTAGTCTACCAGGTCCGGAAAAGGGGTAAACTTATACCAGATATACGCCCTTTCAGGTACTTTAACGAGCATGAAAGGAAGCAAGATTGCTCGGTGATTTTTTCATTCTTTTAGGAGTCAGAAAAGAGCTTAATAGAAACTCCCTAAGTGCCTTCTTCGTAAAGGACTTGTCCAGCCCGAAAAAGGGATAAAATTATACCGAACAAAAGGAATGGCCAAGCAAGGAGAGAGTGTTCAATCAAGGGACATCGATGAGAACCAAGAATGAGGGTAGGGGGGAACACTGGTGGTCCTCCTTGCGGGATGATGAATGGTGGAAAAATAACGAAATAATTGCAGTATGAATGGAGTGAATGGCTCATGTAAAAATGTGTAACAATTCGATGGCGGTCGATGTGGCACGCAAACCAAGGCAGCAAGGTGTCAGGACACAATGTTGAAATTGTATCTGATGAGAGCAAGAAATGATCTCAAGCATCATCACAAGCTCGAAAAAATGAATACGGCGATATAAGGAATGTCAGAACGGATGACAACCGAGGTGGCACGCAAACCGAGATGATGAGGGGCTGGTAAAAAATGCCCAAAAAATCTGGGGGTGAGAGTGAGAATTGATCTCAAGCATCATCACAGGCTTGGAAAACTGAATCCGATGGTATAAGGAATGCTAAAAACTGACAATAGCCGATGTGGCACGCAAATCGAGATGGCGACGTGCATGGAAAAAAATTGGAAAACAAAAAGAAATCAAACTATACAATACCGACCAGCGAGTCCACCGGATTGTTAAGGATAAAAGTGTTTAAGATACAACCCATTACGGGGGTTGCGCAAGGGGTGGACTTTTGAGTCAGTTAGAATATATGCCCCATGTCCAAGGTAGGATGCACTATGTATACGTAAGAAACCATGAATTGTGGTGGCATAATAAGGAACGAAGCGGCGGAGGAAATTAGATTTCCCCTGTAAGCTCTGTAGCTGCCGGAGCGTGCGTGGTGCAGGAAGGTCTAATATGGCTTGAAATTTGAGGGGGCCTACAGCAATTCCTTTGTGGGAAACAATGAAACCTAACAACCAGCCTGCCGGAATGCAAAAGACGCACTTGAGTGGGTTCAAGCGGATCTGATACTTGCAACAACGCAGATAAACTTGCCGAAGTTCATTGAGGTGGTTGGATCGTTTCTTGGAACGTGCTATGAGATCGTCAAGATAGACTAATAGGATATGGACCAAGTCATGAAAACAATAGGTCATGGCCCACTGGAAGGTGGCGCCAGCATTTTTAAGGCCGAAAGGCATGACATGATAGGCAAAGGTGCCCATGGGGTGGTGAAGGCAATCTTGTATTGATCTTCCTTGCGGATCTAAATGTAGTTGTATCTAGAGAAACTGTCCATGAAGGATAGGACTTCATGCCCCGAACACACATCGATGAGTTGGTCAATAAATGGCTTGGGGAAGTTGTCTTTGGGACATGCTCGGTTTAAATCGTGGAAGTCAGTACATACTCTGATGGTGCCTTGTTTCTTGTTAACAGGGACGAGGTTAGAAACCCAAGTGGTATATGCAATAGGATAAATGAATCCTATTGTTTGAAGTTTCTCAATCTCTGCTTTAATGACGCGGAGCTTCGATGGGTGAATGGGGCGTTGTTTCTGGTGAACGAGGGGTACATCTGGCCACGTGTCAATGTGGTGTTCTATGATATCAGGGTCAAGGCCAGGCATTTTGATGTAGGACCAGCCAAAGACATTGCAAAACTCTTGAAAAAGTTTTTTGTACTCTCCGATCTCGTACTCAGTGCAGGAGGCTCCTAACGTAATGAGTTCAGGAGCACCGGCTAGGGCAGAGATATCGATATGGATTGTGGGTGAGATATTGTCCATGTTACCTTCCTCGAAGGTGTTGGGAGCGGGAATGGGATCTTTAAACCAGTCGACTTTGGTGGGGAGGAAATCTTTGGACTCAACCGAAAATTGGGTGGATGTGGTGGGGTAGGACTCTTCCAGGAGGAAATAGGAATGATGGTGCATATCCTCCCAGGGGTAATCAGGTGCGGTAAGAGCCTTGAGAATCTCCTCATCATTGTGGAAACTTTGGGTTGTCAAATCGGTTGATGAGGGAGTGCTAGTAGAAGAGATCATATAAATGGTATTAATCTCTCCGGTTGGCGGGGATGCTGGGGGGTGGATCTCTTCAATGGTGGGGGGAGCCGTCTCGAGGTCCAAATTATTCATCTCATAGAGAGCGACTCTGTAATCTGGGAGATCAAGACAGTGATGTGAGTAGTGGCCATAAATATCGCATATGGCACAAGGGTGGTTGGTACGCAGTGATTTATCGCGAGGCTTAGGGGTAGGGTCAAGTTGGACAACCAGGATGTTGGGGTCATCGTTAAGCATTTGCATGTGCTCTTGTAATGCGGGTAATTGTGGACATTGATGGGTAGCATGGCCCAACTCATCACACAAAGAGAATTTGGGAGGAGAGCGAAACGTGGGGGGGTTTTTAACCATTTTGGGCGGGGGTAAAGCAGTGTATGGTTGTGGGCCTCTGCCCCTAGTGTGCTTGATAAGAAGGGATGAATTGGTGGATGAGGAAGGAGTAGTGACACCGGGAGGTGGTTGACTAGCAGTGGTGATCGGTTGCACTAGTTGTAGGATGACATTTGGTGTCGAGGGGGAAACAGGAGGTGTGATATACCATATAGGTAATCCTAAAGTTAAACCGGGGAGACTGAGAGTAGCCATAACTGGGGCGCTAACTACTGCCGAAGGGGGGAATAGGAAGGGGATTGTATGGATGGGTGTAACACCAACATGACTAGGTACCAATGGTGGTTGGGGTAGCAAGGGTGGTTGATGGTTGGGTGTTAGTGTATTGTGGGAAAGGGTACATAAGTCAGATATTTTGGTTGCTGGTGATGGGGGTGGAATGGATTGGAATGTTGAGTTCATCGACGTATCTGAGTAAAATCTGGGTCCCACCAAGGAAACCAATGAGGTGGATGCACCAAAAACAGGTTGTTCAACCATGGGGAGAACATTTCGGGTGCAGCGGAGGCATTGGGATCGTAATAGGTGAGTTGATCAACCTTGACCACGCGTCCGTCATGGGGGAACATCATGGTATGAAAAACGGATGAGGCAAATACCCACATGGCGTACATGTAACTACGACCAAGTAAGAGGTTATAATCAAGTTGGGAATTCATGACCTCTATGTCAATAAGCACTGTTTTACCAGCCAACTGGATGGGGACATTAGCTAAGAGACCTTGGGGTTGAACCGAACGGTCGTCGTAGGCTCACAATGCCATGGTGGACTACTGGAGAGTAGGGGATCCCAACTTCTGCCAAACGAATGTGGACATAACGCATGTAGAGGCACCCTCATCGATGATGCACTGATGGATGACAAGATTTCGAACTGATACATAAACTTGGAACACTAATGTGGAAGGCAGGCATGGTTCGGATTGGTCCAAATCGAAAGCCATCATTCGTGAATCAGTTGGGTCAATAGCACCAATGGCTGATAGCAAAGTCTTACGCTGTGTAGGATAGTTTTTTAAGACCTCTAACGCAGACATGGCTGCAGGGGACTGAGCTAAATCATCTACAATGTTGTAATTAGACGCAGCGCGAGCATTGGGGTTATTGTTGATGCGGCAAAGTGGGAAGCAAGGGGCTTTGGAGGCGCCATCTAGTGGAGCCAAAGGTATTCATAATGACTGATCTGTGGGAAGTGCGTTGGTGTTTTTGTCGGTGGGAGGGGCTTCAGGGGTGGAGCCGTATTGGTTCTGACGGGTTTGAAGTTGACATCAGCGGATGACATCATTAACAAGTGATGGGTGCCTGAGTCTATCATAGGTTGATCAGGAGCGGCATAAGTGATTTGTTGTTGTGGTGGCTCGTTTCCTTAAGGGGGAGCTAACGGTTGAGTGTTCACTATGCCTTGGTTTGGTAAAGGGTTTTGTAACACCAAGGGTTGAGTCTAAGGTGGTGGGGGGTTAGGTGGCACCTGATGTTCCGCGTGCCCTTGGCGGTGGGCATCATCAGTCCAGAGTTGTTGGGCCCACTCCAAATGTGGGAAAGCGTGAGTGTAATGGCCATAGACCCCACAAATAGAAAAAGGATGGTTCGTTCTCAAATTAGGATTTTTGACGTGTTTGGGAGGTCAGTCGTGGTTTTGGTTGGTAGGTGCCGTGTTATTATTGTTCAAGGGATTAGGGGGTTGGCCACCTTGGTCTGGAGGGGGGTTGTTCCCGTGATTGTGTCCTTTATCGCAGTTTTGCTGGCCTTGTTGGCGTTGTTTATTTTGGTTTTGTTGCAGATTTTGTTGGGCATACACTTGCCCTTGGGTGGCAGGTGGGTTCTATGGTTGGGCAGGTGTGGGAGCAAGCTATAGTGGATAATAAGTGAGTGGAGACGGTGTAGGTGCTGAACCTTGTGGGGGTTGCTGATACGTCTGTGCGATTGGTTGTGGGTTTACTGTAGGTACTTCCTGTGGCGGATAATAAGAAGGGGGGCTTGAGAGGATACAGGGGCTTGCATGACCTGCGGGTGGTAATATGGTTGAGGTGTGACTGATGGGATGTAAGCGGGGGATGTATGGCCGAAGCACTGAGATGGACACGATGGTTCGTGGGAATGGTGATTATGGTCCATGGGAGCATATGAATTAGTTGCTCTGGAGTGGGATGTAGCCCGCGAAAGGTTGGGGCCATGGCTAGGATGTGCTATGGAAAAGGGTTGGTTATGCGAGGCAATACGACCAATGATGTCATCTATCACATGGGATTCCCCCGGTGCATCGTGTCCAGAGCAATCAACGCAGTGGGCTTCAGGTATGATGGTATACAGGTAACCAGACTGAATGTAAATAAGGTCAAATTGCTGGGCTTTGAGGATGGCCTCTTCTTCGGACTGGGGTTGCTCGGATGCCACATCCTTGGCAATGACAGGAAGGAGAGATTTTAGAAACCAATCTAAGAAGATACAGTCGTCTAACTTGATTTTGCACAGGCTTTAGCATCGCCGCCACTCATGAATATGGTCAGTGATGTGGGTGGCCGTATTCTGTCTGCAAGACAGTAGGATCTCAACTCCCGCGTCATAGAGGACAGGTAACTGAAAGAACTGCAGGAAGGTCGAGGCAAGGGAAGTAAAGGTGGCATGGGTCCCATGGGGTTGCTCGATGTACCATTTGGCTACAGAGCTAGTGAGAATGCATTGTAACAGACGGAGGCAGACAGAGTCGTCCACTATGGAGTTGGAGGAACACCATAGATGGAAGGACATAATGTGGTTCTGGGGGTCTTCACTTGCCTTTCCCTCAAACTTAGGGATGTCTGATGGGAGCTTGGTGGGCATGTGAGGCCACGTGGCGTCGTGTCTGATGGGATCATTGGTCAGTCTGGATAGGTCATGAAGGTTGAGACTAGCCATGAATGGAAAACTAGTAGAAGGATGTGACATACTGGTGGTCATGACCACGTTGAGGCCAATGCCCCCAAGTGGAGGGTCTAGGTTCAGGTTGGGTATGTTTCCCCCAGGTGGAGGAATGAAGGTAGTATGGGATGTTCCTGCGCCGCCAAGGGTAGTGTGAGTCACTGGTGGAGTTGGGTTGGGTATGCTAGCCACTGGAATGGGCACATTGATCGGAATGGTGGGTGTGGGCCCCATCGAGGGCATACCCAAAGCGAGTGTGGTAGCTGGGGTGGTGGTGGATGCTCCACCAGTGGTTCGTACAAAGAAAGGGTTGGAAGTCATGCCATCCATGGGGCTGGTTGGTGCAGTATAAGTGGGGTTCTCAAACTCTACCTTAGAATCAGATGTGAAATAAGGGGCGTCTGGGTCGAGTGATGGAGCTCTATGTCATTGACAAGTAGAGTCAAGTGACAAAGCTTGAGATCTATGATGAGTGGTATCAAGTGATGAAGATCTACGTCTATGACAGGTGATGTCAAGTGAACCGTGCTGTGGGGGCTCGCCCCGGAGGGGCCGAGAATGTCGTGGGGACTCAATGGTGACAGATGGTGTCAAGTATCTAGGGGTTGTGTCGAGTGAAAAACAACTCAAAAACCCTAATGCAGCCAAGTGTGCAAAAGGAGAGCACAAAAAATCTGGCACTCAGGCCAACAATAAGTGGAGTGTCAACAACAATGGTCAGAATACCAACAAGCAGCAGGTTTCCTAAAAAATAAAAATAGTGGACTCGCTAGACCAAAGGGAGGTAAGGGATCATGCAAACACCTAGCTAAATAGTATTTTGACTCAACCAGACATACCCTCTGCAAGGTGATGAAATCCAAGTCAGACAATATGGATAGTAGAGCCAAGTTGCTAAAGATATCCCCCTACCAGGAGGGACACCGGGTAAGACAATCCTAGAAGAAAGGCAACTAAGATACCCTGTTCATGACACATCCAAAAAAGGTGAATCTGCAGCTCCGGTCCTATCACCATGTGGGCCTAAAAGGAATCACCACATGCAAACCAACGAGTAGATAGCCTTCGGTTATTGAATGGATTGTGGTATTCCACTCAGGCCTCTGGAACCAGTCTGGCTACTTCAACCCTCCTAAGGGAGAGGCCCTCTGATAAACTGGTTGTGACTGTGCCAAAAAATACTAGGGGATTTTGGTTCCCTAATGGACAACAACTATGTCTCAAGTGTAAGCGACCGAGGGGTGTTATTTGGATGCCTATCCCCCCTATCCTACCTAACTACAATATTCTTATGTGTTCCCCAAGTGGGGTTAGAATGTTGGTTGTGTTAAGTAGTATTTTAGGGCTCACTTGAATTAGGTGACAGAGTGTGTGCGTGTGAGGTAATGAACCCAATCAAAAGTGCCATGGGGTGGGAAAATTTCTAACTAATAATAATAATACAGAAATTAAACTTGTAATGCAAAATTTTCTTTTTCAATTGAAATGCTTAAAATTTAAAAATTATGTAAATGGAACAGAAAGCAAACTATAGAAAAAAGGTTGTAAGTAAGTATGGCTGCAGACAGAACAGGTGGCTGTGCAAGTACAGAAAATATTGCAGCAAAGTGCTAGGTTCAAAACAGGGTAAAAAAGTGCAGAAAACAGATCGTGGGTCTGTGGCGAAACTACGCAGGAGGATCGCGGGAAATTGGTTGAAAGCCATGGGGAGATCGTAGGAAACATGCTGAAATCCGTGGGGAGATCGCAGGAAACAGGCTGGAAGCCACAGGGAGATCGCAGGAAACAGGCTGGAAGCCGCGGGTAGATCGCAGGAAACAAGCTGGAAGCCACAGGGAGATCACAGGAAACAGGTTGGAAGCCGTGGGGAGATCGCAGGAAACAGGCTGAGAGCCGCGGTCGAATCGCAGGAAATAGACTGAAAGTCGCAGTCGGATCGCAGGAAACAGATTGAAAGCCGTGGGGAGATCACAGGAAATAGTCTGAGAGCCGCGGTCAGATCGCAGGAAACAGGCTGAAAGCCGCGGTCGGATCACAACTGTGGGGAAAAAATACGCGATTTCCGGCAGCAAACCCAACTGCCGAAAGGGACAGCCGAAAGGGGAAAACAAAAAAATTATTGCAGAAAACTAAAAAATTCTAAAAATTATAACCAAAAACTCAAAGGAACACTAGAGGAGTCGCCAAAACTATAGCTAGTGTTTTCACCCTAGCTTGTGCAAATGAGCACCTACTAAGGAGAAGGGACTCCTTAGTAGCAGTTCAATAAAAATGGTGAAAACAAGACAGTAAATAAAAACAGTAAACTATTCTAAGCATGTGCATAAAAAGGAAATGACAAGACAATGAAAATTTGTTTTGTATTAAGTTTACCTCAAATGTAAGGTTTGTGGAGCCTTTGCAGTAGTCCAGGGGCTGCTCCAATGGTCCAGTGTTGCTCCTTCTCCTTCTTTCGAGGTGTTTTGGATATGGGCAAAGGGGTTCTCAAGTGATAAATTAGCTCCAAGTGGAGAGCTAGGGTTTCAAGAGAATTTTTGGCAACATAAGGATGGGAGAAATTGTGGATATCAAATGGGGAGCCTCCATCACCTATTTATAGGTTTTTTAGTGGTGGAGTGTTGACCCATGGTTTTGGGCACCATATGGTTTAGGTCAATTGTATAGGGTTTTTGCTTCCTTTTTTCTCTCTTTTTCCTCTTTTTTGTATTTTTTATTTGATTTTTGGGAATTTAGGGCCCTTTTTAGAGGGTTTTTGCTATTTTTAGAGGAATTTAAATTATTTTGGGAAAAAAATGGGGTTTTTTGGCATTTTGGTGTCCATTTAATGGTTTTGTAAGGTTTTGAAGACAAATATGGTAGGAAATATAGAAAAATGAGTCATGTAATGAGAGAGATGAGGTAGTGAGCACTTTTTGGGTGTTAACATCAGCTCTTTCAAATCATCGAGGAAACCACATGTCCACAACATGGAGGCAGGCCCAAAACCTTGCCTACTCATCATCATCGTGATTCTCGTCGGAGATACTAGGGGAATCCACCCCACAAGGGGAATCCTACATCATCATGTCATCACTTCAGTATGCCACCACGGCCCATGGCCTCATGGTATACCCCCCCACTAGCAATTGCTCAAAGCCCTGTTGATTCCTCTCTGAGACAACATCTGCACCACATTGACACCTCTAAGTTAGGGGGCATAATAGATTACCTCGACCTTGGGATAAGGGACATGATCAATCATTTTGAACCTTCCCCATCCCATCTATCTCATTATTTCAATGACCCCATTGTTCAAACCAACACATATGTGATCCACAATCATAAACCCCATGCACATATCATGGGGGCAGGTCATTAACCCTGCTCAGTTTTTCACATGCGTGATCTCAACCATTTTTGAGGTCACATATCACTTGTATATTTGATTTGGTTTGATACACCTAGTATTCTTCCCCCACAGGTCATCATTTCTCCCCACCACTGCATCCTTGGCTTGGTGGGCTCACCTTTATTTGTAGCCATTTTTTAACCTATTTATTTCCGTTGACCATTCTGGAGTCCTTATGACCTCAGTTTTTCACACCATTTGCATCGTCGGATTCATATTTCTGTGCCCATGATGATGCTTGAGATCATTTATCGCTCTCACCAAAAACTTTCAAGCATTCTTTCCATGCCCCACAGCACCTCGATTTGCATGCCACATCAGCTGTTGTCAGTTTATTAGCGATTTTTATACCATCAGATTCAATTTTCCCGAACTTGTGATGATGCTTGAGAAGGGTGAACACTAACATGGCGGGTAACGTGGATCACCAGACATCCCAAGGGAACTTTTAGTAAGTTCATAGTTGCAATATACCAAAGAGTTGACCAACATTTCACAACACCCCCTTGTTAACACCCAAAAAGTGCTCACTAGCTCATTCCCTTATTCACATGACCCATTTGTCAATTTTTTCCACCATTTGAGCCTCTAAAACCATCAAAAGATCACCAAAAAGACCATAATACAACTTTTTCCTCTCAAAATATGTATTTTTCCTCAAAAAACACAAAAAACCCTAAAAAAGGGTCCAAAATTTCCCAAAAATATTAAAAGGGAATAAAAATATAAAAAATATTCAAAAAAGGAAAATGAGGGAAAAGAGACCTAAACCATGTTGGCTAAAACCATTGGTTTCCTTCAAACCATAATGGTATTCCCCATCACCAAAAACTATAAAAAGGTGATAGGGGCTCCTCACTTTTCATCCATATTTCATCCTATCCTAATGCTGCAAAAATCCATCTTGAGATTTTCCCAACCATTGAAGCATTGGAGAAGAAGAGACCATTGGACATTGGAGCACCTCAACCTTGGAGCTGCCCAAAACTCACCATCCTCACCATTTGAGGTAATACAAAAGTTTTAATTTTTATTTACATGCTTATGAATCAATTTTGTTCATTGTTATCAATCTAGAATTCTTTATTTTACTGTTTACTACCATTAATCTATAGTTCATATTTGCTTATTTACATTGCTTTATTTGAAACTGCTGCTACTAGTTAGCAAGTGCATCCTTGCACATGCTTGGTTGAAAAACCAAACAACACCCCTATAATCCCAAATGTCACAAATGCTCTTATCCTTAGTCTAAAATCTCCAAATGTCACAAATTATCTTAGCCTTGGTCTAAAATCCATGTATGTACCCTCAGGAAACTTTATATCAATGGCCTCAAAGAAATGATCCCTTAGAAGACATGTGTTGAAAAATAATCCAAGTTGTATACTATTGCTGTTACAAATTACTAAATTTTAACACCACAGATGGATTCGGAGACCCCCTAGAAGGGGGTCTCCGAATCCATCTGTGGTGTTAAAATTTAGTAAATTGTACAAATTCATTATCAAAATTATAATTTTCCACTGTTGGAATGGCACAACTAAAAATGACCACATAAATGACCAATTGTTCTGTGGTCATTTTTAATTTAGTTCTTATCTCGTGACCAAATTGGTTATTTATCTTGGTCATTTTTAGTTTAGTTCTTATCCTGTGACCAAATTGGTCATTTATCTTGGTCATTTTTAGTCAGTTCACTTAAAATTTCTCAATTTTGGTCATTTATCCCTTGAAAAAGCTTTGGTGGCCAAATTTTTTGGTCACTTGGTCACTTATCTCTCGTTTTGTACTAGTGAGTTGAAATGAAATTACATTGTGCATATGTTTATAGCATTCAAGTACTAGATTTTGTAGATCTCTTAGGGTTAGCCACTTAATTTTATACAACAATTTTCCTAGGGTTATCCATTTAATCTATTATGATTGTTTGTTGGTATCTTAGCAATGAAACTAACCTTAAAGGCACTTGTTCAAAACCTCTATTTGTCCATTTGTTTGTAGATGATAGGTTGAGCTCATAGCTAATTGAGTGTTATAGATATTAACTGCTCTTTCTAGAAATCACTAGTGAATTTAGGATACTTTTCAAAAACAATCACCTTAGAAAATTCAAGAAGGAAAACATTTGCAATTTGGCTAGATTTGGCATTGGATTGAAATATATTTGGTAAGTCTATCAACAATAACCAAGATAGCATCTTTTCCTTCGGATTTAGGAAATCTTGTAATATGAGATAATAAGATAAGATACGATTATGTAATTAATATCAAGGGAATGGATCACAAATAGTATAATCATTAATGATACTTCAAGGGTACTAGCTCAATGGAAGAGAACCTGCCATATACATAGGAGGTTGGTGGTTCGATTCCTCCATACCCTATTTACAAAAATCAGTGAATATTCACATATAAAATGACTAAACTAGTGACCAAAAAATGAGATATAAGTGACAAAAAAATGAGAGATAAGTGACCAAAAAAATGACCAAAATTCGCATATAAACGACCAAATGGCAATTTTGGTGGCTAATTTCTGGTCTCTTTTCATGCGACCAAAAATGTGGTCATATTTAGTTTGGTCATTTATAGCTTGTCTCGTGGTCATCAATTTGGTTCTATATTTGGTCATTAATTGTGGCAATTAATGACCACAAGACAAGCTATAAATAACTAAACTAAATATGACCACATTTTTGGTCGCGTTATAAGAGACCGGAAATTAGCCACTAGTGATCGCCAAATCAAAAGTGGTCATTTATATGCGGATTTTGGTCACTTATCTCATTTTGTACTAATGGTGTGGCTATTGATAGTGTGTATGGACATGATGGTCAGTGACAGTGGCTGCGCACACTCTTCGCTCCTCTTACATCTATAGTTAGACCTGTTGATCCTTGACAAAGAGGATCATCATTATCAATGTGGGATTCGTTTGTGGGTATTTCTATATGCATGGATAAGCCAAGATAGAATCAGGATAGTGGGGGCCAGAATTAAGGTTAATTAGGGACTATATAAGGAGAAATTTGTGGCTTATTTGAAATTTATAGCAATCCCGCGATTCCCAGTTTTGGAACTTGGATGCTCTAATACCATATGTAGGGGTCCTAATTGCTAATTGACATTCAATATTATTAACTATTATATTCAAATATGAAACTATAAAGAATTTAGAGGAGGAATATAATTCATTTCCTTTCCTATTATTTGAATTTAACTAAACATAAATACTATCTATAGAATCATCTGAAAATAACCAAATTTATCAAAGTTAGAGGTACTTACCCGGTTGGATGTGGTTTTTCCTAGTTTCCTAGTCCCTTATGAACTTCCGCAGCAGCCTCCTCCTCAACTGCAACAAAATTTATGGGGGACACCCTCCACCCAACCAATTCCCCATCTAGAAGTTGAGGCCCCCGAGCCCCCATCGGATAATACTATACCATCCTATCAAAACCACTCCACCTCTGAGACCTCTACCTCCATACACCACCATCCCAACAGTAAACCCAAGAATTATACCATAAATCAACTACACATAAATTCAAAGTACATAACAGATCTTATAACAACAGTATAATTCCCTCCCTCCAAAAAAACAACATAAACATAAACCCAAACCAAAATGGCATGAAATTTGAATTCAACCCCCAACTCCCCCATTTATGTAGGAAATTCAATAATTTATTTAATTTAAGATAAATTTGCAAGAGAGCCACATGGCCTCCATGCACATTACATTTTTCTAAACATGCTTAGTAAACTTAACTAAGTTTTATTTGTTTTCATTTTTTATTTATGAAATTAATATTATCTATAATACTAATATCTCCTTATTAGCTAATCTAGGTTTATTAATACTAATATCTAATTATTTTTAGGGGCGTTACACACATTGCAACAGATTATTCATTATGTTTTGTTAGGAAGGTCTGGAGGAAAAAGGAGGGTTTAATGGAAGGTAAGGGGAGGAGGTCTCTAAAGGAGGAAGATTAGAAGAAGAAGACCATTCTTCAGAAGTCAAAAAGATTTTATCAGAAGAAATAAGATTCACTGGTAACTCCATAGGTGTGTATCTCCATAGACTTATATAAGCATGAATATCTAGGTAGTACATAGAAGAATGAGCTTTGTAAAGAAGATGAAAAATAAGCACAAACTAATCTATCCATCTATGGATTCCAGAAGCGGAGTCGAGATGGCGATGTTCAACAAGAATGATCTTTGGACTATGGTAAGTTTTCCTCCTATTGTTCCATAAGCTTTGATCATACTTGTTTCACAGGATTAATTCTTTTTGAAAGGTCTGAACAAATCCTGAAGAGGAGTAGGAGGGGCAATTTTGATTTAGTTCCTTTAACTTTGAGAAGGGATGTGGAGGATAAAAATATTCGGTTTTGGGAATGTATATGGAGTCAACTGAAAAAGGGGAGATGGATTGTCGTAATAGGTATGTTGTTAGGGGAGTAAGTCATTATGATTGTTTTTCTAAAGGAAACAATGGACAAAAGAAGGCTGGGGAATTATGGGAATAAATTCATAAGGGATCGCTTTCGGTTCCGCTAGGGCATAAATCCTTTATGCACCATGCCCATGATCGAGAAGTCATAGAAGTTTTGAAAGGAAAGAAACAAATCTGAAAGGGCTCTTAGAGGATGCATGCCCCAGGTAGGGGTTCCTTAATGTTAGTCCTCTCCTACAATGTGTGTGGACTAGATGTCTAGAATAGGAGGCTATCCCTGTTTAGATTGATAGAAAAGGAGAGGCCGAATTTTTTCTTCTTCAAGAAAATATGGGGGCAGAGGATCTTTTGATAGCAGAGCTTAGGAAGACCCTTAAATATTGGGATTGTATCTCTATTGATTCTACGAGTTTATTTGTGTTGGAAATAGTGCAACTTCAGAAGTTATTCTTATTGTATTTCATCTTGTGTAACCCTTGGGATGAAATCACAAAGAAACGATTCATTAAATGTAATTTTTGTATTCCCCCAAGACAAGTCAGCCCAATGGGTAAACTACCCCAAAACAGTGGGCAGTCTGCCTCAAACAATGGGCAGAACCGCCCCAGACAGGTCGGACCAGTTAGGGAAAGTTAGGTAGGCCCAGTAAGGGAAAAAGTCACCTTTTAATGTGTATAAATAGAGATTTTGACCTCTCATTTGGTCATTCTGCAGTCAATCAAGTTTTCACTAGTCAATATAGGTTCGCTATTGCAGCTAGGAGACTGATTTTTGGGGGTTCTCCACTATTGAAGAAGTTTCTCTCTTATTTTCTTGGGTTTGCGCTACTACAATCTAGATGTACATCATTCTCTATTGGAAGGTTTGAGCTTGGGGGGACAAATAGCTTTGTCTATGGTTGGGAGATGATTGTTCTTATTATCATGGTTAAACGAGCTCCACACTCATTTTGTTTCTATGCTTTGTTATTCTTGTAGTGATCCTGGTTATGCTGTTATAAACATTAACATGGTTTCAGAGTAGTGCTGAAAGAGACAAGTTCCAGAAATTAGGGCTTCCCAAATTTAGGGTTTCCAACCACAAAATTGATCTGGAAAGATCTCTACTCAATTCTCCCTGGGAAGGCACAATTATTTATGGAGGAATATTTTCATTCAAAGAACTTTCAAATCTGACTGAATTTCTGTTGGGGACAAGAAACTAGGGTTTCACAATTTGGGGCCTTCCCCTCTCAGTTTGGCTTGAAAAGTGCATTGGAAATTTCTCCCTAGGGAAGGTGCATCTTTTGGTGAAGGAAAATTCCAGTTCTTATAAGTTTCATTTTTTGACCTAATTCTACAGCTACCGCAGTTGCTACAAAAATTAGGGTTTCAAGTTTTGTGATGTTCGGTCCACAGATTTGGCTCGATCCTGCCTTCTCTCAACTTGCCTTGATAGGGCGCATCTATCTGTGGAGTCGGTTTTGCAAGATTCCAAACTTCATTTTTGACCTTCTCCTGCTAGGGTTTCTGAAACAAGAAAGGCCAAAGAATGCAGAAGAATTCTTCCTTTGATGGAAGACTTGAATCTATACATGAATACTTCAGAGATTTTTTTTTTTAAGTTCAGAACTTGAAGGTCAAAGTGTTCTTGAAGACTACAATGATCACTGCAAGGATTCAAACATCAAGTGGGAGTCCACAAAACAAACAAAAGATAAGTATTTAAGTTTTTCTTTTAGGTCTTTGTCATATGATTATGAAATTGTGCATTAGACTTGTATAGGTTTCTATTATGCATCTATATATGATTAACAAAGTTGTAGGCTCATGTAGTGCATATCATGCATATGATGAGCAAGTAGACTATAATGTTGCACAGCATCCCGTTGGATGGGATTTTTTATTGAAGCATTGGCTAAGTTTGTTACATAACTGTGCATAAGAAATTGTCATTGCATTAAAATGTCAATACGAGTTGATTGAATTTCATGATCATGCAATATTACTAACTATTTGACTGAATTTGACTTGTAGGAAAGATCATGTGCTATGACCTACAAGAGAAGGATGATGAGACTTGTTCCAAAGAACAAGTAATGATTACTGATGCACATTCAGTCATATATGGGCCCATAACCCATAAGTCCAAAGGATCTCATATGGAGATTGACGATTGAGAATAAGAGGCAAAGTTGCAGAGGGAGTCTACAGCACAGAGGGAATAGATTATGATGAGACACTTGCTCCAGTCGCCATGCATGCTATTATTAGGTTGAAGAAAGCTCTTTATGGGCTTAAGCAGGCACCCCAGATCTAGTACTCCAGGATCGACAGTTCCTTGACAAAGTTAGGCTTCACCAGAAGTGAAGTAGATCATAACCTTTATTATAAGGTTGATGATGGTCGTCCCTTAAAATTGGTACTTTATGTTGATGACCTCTTTCTCATAGGGGATGAGAGTATGATTTCCAGGTGCAAGAGGGAGTTGACTCGTGAATTTGAAATGAAAGACCTTGGGCTAATGCATTATTTCTTGGCTTAGAGGTGTTGTAGGGATTTGTTGAGATTTTCCTTGGACAAGGAAAGTATACTATTGATATCCTACACAGATTTGGCATGATGGACTACAAGTCCTGGCTACACCTATGGAAGCAAATCTAAAGAAGTTACATAATGTTTGCATATCTTCATATTTAGTAGATCCCACCATGTACCGTCAATTAATTGGCTCTATGTTGTACTTGATTAATACCAAGCCAGATATTTGCTCTGCAGTGAACACATTGAGTCGGCACATGGTTGAGCGAGACAAGTACATTGGGTAGTAGCTAAGCATGTGTTGAGCAGGGTATTTTTTAAGGATTCTAATATTATACTTAAGTATAGTATCTTAGGCGATTATTTTGGATTGAAAAAAACATGCCAATATAAATAGGTAGGGCGAATATTAAATATGAAACATACAATTTACTACTGAAACATGTAAATTTTGGCGAATATAATGATAAAAAAAACATATTTTATGGTAAATATAGGCGATATTAGAGACTAAAAATGACCAAATAGCGAATTTATTTTTTGAAAAAAAGCCTAAAAATTAGCCAATTAGCTAAATTTCGCCCCTAAAAATTACCCTGGTGTTGAGATATATTTGCAGTACGATTGGTTATGGTTTGAGATATGCCTCAGATAATAGAGTGAAGCTAGTAGGTTTCACTGATTCAGATTGGGTTGGAAGTACAGTTGACATAAAGAGTACTTCTGGGTGCTTTTTTCGCTTGGGATCAACTATGGTTTCTTGGTACAACAAGAAACAGACTTATGTGTCACTCAGCATAGCCAAGGCAGAATACATCGTAGCCAATGCAACTTGTAAGGAAGCAGTATGGATTCGGAAGTTGCTTGCATATTTGTATGGTCATGAGCTTGATGTGACAATGATATTTTGTGATAACCCAATTTGTGTAAATATTTCAGAGATCCCTATGTTCCATGATAGGTCCAAACACATTGAGATCAAATATCACTACATTAGAGACATAGTCTAGAAGGGAGCAGTGAAGCTCTAGTATATCTCCATAGATGAGCAAATTGTTGATATCCTTACCAAGCCTTTGTCTAAAGTGAAGTTTGCATACTTCAGTGAAAAGCTTGGAGTGATGGAGATACCCTTTCGCGGGAAGGGTGATTGATGACCAGTGTGATTGTTGATGAGGCACAATCAAGACTTGTGCATGACTCCTTTGTGGAGTGTGTCCCTATGTGGGATGGTTCCTTTGTGGAATGTGCTCCTTTGTGGAGTGTGTCCCTCTATGGGATGGTTCCTTTGTGCAGTGTGTCTCTTTGTGGAATGTGCCCCTTTGTGGAGTGTGTCCCTCTGTAAGATGGTTCCTTTGTGGGGAATGTTCTCCCTTGTGGAGTGTGTCCCTCTGTGGGATGGTTCCTTTGTGGAACGTGCTCCTTTGTGGAGTGTGTCCCTCTATGGGATGGTTCCTTTGTGGAACGTGCTCCTTTGTGGGAGTGTGTCCCTCTATGGGATGGTTCCTTTGTGGAACCTACTCCCTTGTGGAGTGTGTCCCTTTGTGGGATGGTTCCTTTGTGGAACATGCTCCCTTGTGGAGTGTGTCCCTTTGTGGGATGGTTCCTTTGTGGAATGTGATCCCTTGTGGAGTGTGTGCTTGTACTATCCTAGTTTAATAAAATTTTACTTGCAATTGTTTTAGGAAAACTCTCAGACTGTGCAGGATGTAAGTGACGGGGATGGAAACTCTGAATGGGGATGGTAGGAAAGAGATTAGGTTTGGAAATTATAGGTGTGAGTGTGCAGAATCAAGGATACTACTGTAATGTACCAACTTATACAAGTGATACAAAAACTCAAGACTTCTCCAAATTGACTGAAATAGTGACTGTGGAATCTATAATTGCTGGATATGGGCAAGGTCAAAGGCTAAGGGTGTATTAGAGGTTTTGATATGAGTTTATACCTATAAAAAATGTACTAAGACCATTTATGTTTCAATAGCATCAAGATTCAATCTACTCCAACGCTCCTGGGCTACTCAGCATATACAGACTAGTATGGGTGAGGTATTTAACTGGAGGCTGGAGATGGGTGTTTCTGAGATTACAGAGGTTAAATATAATTTAATAACAGTCCTTCAATAATAATATAACATTCATAAATGTATAAAGAGTTTTGAGCAAGTATTATAGCATAACTAGCAAAATGACAATTTAGGACTGCTCAACTAGCTCGACTTTTGGACTACCAAACAATACTCAAACGAATTTCTGAAATAGAGGTTGGATCATGTCATGTGATATATTAGATAACTCCAGGAACTAGAATGACTTCATTTGGAATTTTATACATTGACTTATGAATCATTCATTTAAAGCTAGTCAAATTCTATCTAAATCTAGAAGGGGTGCATAAATTGGAGAAGAAATCAGAGTTATATAATTTGTATTGAAATGAATGATATCAAAACATAACATACTCTGTTATTACATCAGAAATAGTCCATGGTGCCTCTCATAAGATGATATAAGAGTCCTCTTGCACATAAGAAACTAGTTGTAGAATAGAAGAAGGAAGAGGAATTCAGTCTCTGAACTTGGTGAAGATGATTATGAAATTTTAATTTGACCTGATCAACTTCAATACTCTGTTATTACATTAGGAATAGGCTGAAATACCTCTCAAAACATCATATAAAAACCTCTCTTCTTCTACACCAGAAACTAGCTCTAGAAATCCATAGGAAACTTGGAGATTAGAACTCTGGAGTGGATGATGCTTTTTTTATCTTCAAATTTGACTTGATCAGCTACAAGACCTGAAAATAAAATCAATGAAAATGGTTGAATTCCATCATCCTCTCACAGAAAGATGGGGCACATCTCCCATGCTTGACTAGGGGCACATCTCCCAAGTCTCAGATGCACAAATGCATTCATAAAATTTCTCAAACTAACAAAAGTCCTGAAACGGAGTTGGAATCCTTATTTTATAGAATTCATGTTGACCTGTTGAGAAAGTTACTTGGCTTGGTGACCTATGAAAATAGGTCACCCATGAGTGGACATACTTTCCTTGCTTTGCTTTGGCTTTCCTTCTTTTTTCCTCTTTTTTTGACTTTCCTTCTTTTCTGAACTTTCCTGCTTTCTGGATTTATGCTGTTTTTCCTGAAATATTCCTCTTTTCTCATTTTTGGCAACATTTTTGGACTCTAGTGCTTACTTGACTTCTACTCCAAGTAATTCCTCCAACCTTATCCACTAATTCGAATTAGTGGGCCAATTTCTCCATTTATTCAGCATAACAAATAAAATATTACAACTCATAATTAATCCAAACTTTAGCATTTAATCAATTAATTAATTCTTGTGGTATAATTGCCTCCAAAAATACCCCCTACTCCATTTTGGGCAACATCTTCCACCTGGGTTCCCTCTTGGCCCACTTGCTCATTATCCATTAGTTTTATTTATCAAAATTACCTTTAATAAATAAATTTTCCAATTTGTGAGACTTAGGCTAAATTTAATTCCTAGCAAATAGAATTAATACAATTTAATTCCCTTAGGGGTTGATCTTGTCCCCTTTCACCTATGGTACTGGATGAGCCAAAATTGGGGACATGACAGTGCCTTTGTGGGATGGTTCCTTTGCGGAACGTGCTCCTTTGTGGAGTGTGTCCCTTTGTGGGATGGTTCCTTTGCGAAACGTGCTTCTTTGTGGATGGTTCCTTTGTGGAACGTTCTACTTTGTGGAGTGTACTCCTTTTTGGAGTGTATCCCTATGTTGGAATGTACCTTCTTATGATAACAAGATGTGTTCTGATTTGATGATCATACGTGCTCATATGAGATGATCGGATGTGTTCCGACGTGATGATACTTCTCTAGCTAAGAGGGATTGTTGATGATGTAGGAACTCGATGGACTGGGTTGAGCTAAGGCACATTGTATTGATGCATGATTGACTCTTCAATGGACTGTGCAGAGTTGTTAAGCTAAGGCACGAGTGACTTCCCTATGGATAGGGCAGTGTCATGGGGCTAGTGCATGTTCTCCGATGGACTAGATTGAGCAGATGCACGGAGATTGATTTGTTGACACTTCTCGACGGACTGAGATTGTGTTGGAAGACCTTCCTTATGATATAGAGAGGTTAAAGATAATTGTGATGTACAGATGATATCCAAATGTGTTTCAAGATGATAATACTAATGATACCTCTTTAGCTAAGGGGGAGTGTTGGATTAGTAGCTGCGTGAGGCATTACCTCATAGGATGACCCAAGAAAGAATAAAATTAGAATACAATGTCCAAAGAATACCTTCTTTATTGAGAGGGAGTGTTGGAAATAGTGCTACTTCAGAAGTTATTCTTATTGTATTTCATCTTGTGTAACCCTTGGGATGAAATCACAAAGAAAAGATTCATTAAATGTAATTTTTTGTATTCCCCCAAGACAAGTCGGCCCAGTGGGTAAACTACCACAAAACGGTGGGAATTCTCCCCCAAACAATGGGAAGAACTTCCCCAGTCAGGTTGGCACATTTAGGGAAAGTTAGGTCGGCCGAGTAAGGGAAAAAGTCAACTTTTAATGTGTATAAATAGAGAGTTCGACCTCTCATTTGGTAATTCACTCAAGCAAGTTCGCACTAGTCAAGAGAGGTTCGCTATTGCAGCTAGGAGACTGATTTTTTGGGGTTCTCCACTATTGGAGAAGTTTCTCTCTTATTTTCTTGGGTTTGCACTACTACTATCTGGATGTACATCGTTCTCTATTGGAAAGTCTGAGATCGAGGGAGACAAATAACCTTGTCTATGGTTGGGAGATGATTGTTCTTATCATGTTTAAACGAGCTCCACACTCATTTTGTTTATGTGCTTTGTTATTCTTTTAGTGATCCTGGTTATGCTGCTATAAACATTAACATGCTTTCAAAGAAGTGCTTAAAGAGACAAGTACTAGAAACTGGGGCTTCCCGAATTTAGGGTTTCCAACCACAAAATTGATCTGGAAAGATCTCTACTCAACTCGCCTTGGGAAGGCGTACTTATTTGTGGAGGAATATTTCCATTCAAAGAACTTTCAAATATGACCTAATTTTTGTTGGGGACAAGAAACTAAGTTTTCACATTCCCGGGCCTTCCCCTCTCAGTTTGGCTTAAAAAGTGCAATGGAAATTTTGCCCTATGGAAGGTGCATCTTTTGGTGAAGGGAAATTCCAGTTCTTAGAAGTTTCATTTTTTGACCTAATTCTGCAGTTACTACAAAAATTAGGGTTTCAAGTTTTGTACTGTCCGATTCACGGATTTGCCTCGTTCCGACCTTCTCTCAACTCGCCTTGATAAGGCACATCTATCTGTGGAGTCAGTTTTGCAAGATTCCAAACTTCATTTTTACCTTCTCCTGCTAGGGTTTTGGAAACAGGAAAGGCCGAAGAATGCAGAAGAATTCTTCCTTTGATGGAAGACTTGAATCTGTACATGAATACTTCGAAGAGTTGTTTTTTAAAGTTCAGAACTTGAAGGTCAAAGTGTTATTGAAGACTTCAGTGATCACTGCGAGTCAAAGATCAAGTGGGATTCCACAAAACAAACAAAAGATAAGTATTTAATGTTTTTTTAGGTCTTTGTCATATGGTTATTAAATTGCGCATTAGACTTGTATAGTTTTCAATTATGCATCTATATATGATTGACAAAGATGTATCCTCATGTAGTGCATATCATGCATATGATGAGCAAGTAGACTATAATGTTTCACAGCATCCCATTGGATGGGTTTTTTTTATTGAAGCATTGGCTAAGTTTGTTACATAACTGTGCATAAGAAATTGTCATTGCATTAAAATGTCAATACAAGCTAAATGAGCTCTACACTCATTTTGTTTCTATTCTTTGTTATTCTTTTAGGGATCTCAGTTATGTTGCTATAAACATTAACATGGTTTCAAAGCAGTGCTGAAAGAGACAAGTGCCAGAAACTAGGGCTTCTTGAATTTAGGGTTTCCAACCACAAAATTGATCCGGAAAGATCTCTACTCAATTCTCCCTAGGAAGGCGCAGTTATTTGTGGAGGAATATTTTCAATCAGAGAACTTTCAAATCTGACCTAATTTATGCTGGAGACAAGAAACTAGGGTTTCACATTTCGGGGCCTTCCCCTCTCAGTTTGGCTTGAAAAGTGCATTGGAAATTTCTCCCTAGGGAAGGCACATCTTTTGGTGAAGGAAAATTCCAGTTTTGAGAAGTTTCAGTTTTTGACCTAATTCTGCAGGTGCTGTAGTTATTGTAGAAATTAGGGTTTCAAGTTTGGTGTTGTCCGGTCCACAGATTTGGCTCGATCCTACCTTCTCTCAACTCGTTTTGATAGGGAACATCTTGTTAGTTTTTCAAAATTTAATACATTCTGATCTAGGATCTTAATTGAAAGAACAACATGTACAGCATATCAATCATGGACATAATAATGCAAGCACACAAGAGACAATAGACACACAGAGTTTCACTAGGGAAAACCATAAAGGTGAAAAATGCCACAACTTCCTCAGAGATAGATAGTGCAATGATACAAACCAAGCATAAGAGATAGTCTTCTCCTAGCATCATCTTCTCCTCCTGTACAAGTGTGCCACTCTCCAATGAGAGTATGAGTAAGAAAGTGAATGATCAAATAGAGTGCCTCCCGCACTCTATTTATACTTGACTTGACTTGCCTAATAACCTTTACTAGGTCAGCCTCAACTTAACCACATAGCATAATGTTGACAGGGCAGACCCCCAATAGGGTGGTCTAATAACCCTTTAACCCACATGACTTATACAGGGCCGACCCTAACAAGGTGGTCTAATAACCCATCAAGTATAAGTTACGACACTTACAATATAAATGATGACACTTCCGTATAGAGGAATAATAACATCTCTATAGGAATACAAACACTTCCGTATAGAGGAATAATAAAATTTCTATAGGAATACAATATACATATATGAAATACATTCCGAACTTACAAATTCATCAACACTCTCTCTTAACTAGGAAGGTATTTCTCGACACATGTATTCTAGCACAAGTCTTCTTCTCTGTATCATCGTCACTGATCATCGTCATCGAATCATCGTCATCATCATTGTTGCTTCTATCTCAATCAATCTCTCATCTACTCATCATAGGAAGTTCTACAGAGCTAGTCCTTTTTCATACTGGATGTAGGCCCACCACCTGTAGGTCTTCATCATCACTGGCCATACTGTGGAATCCTCAGGACTGATTACGTGCATTAAGCCAAAACCTCGAAAGAGCATCCTAGGACTGATTACGAGCATACTGCTCAAACTATCGAATCTCCCAGGATATTTTACATGCAACTACACAACCTGTCCACGACCACGGAGTATCATCATGATACTCATGATCATACTGATCATGTCATCTCATCCAGCAAGCCATCAAGTAGGTACACCTCAGGACTGATTACACTTCCTATACAAAACCTGCAAGATCTCCCAGGACTAATTACACTGCCTCTGCAAAACCTGCAAGAGCATCTCAGGACTGATCATATGCCTCTACAAAACCTGTGTACCATACTATCACATCATCGTCTTCAGATCATCGTCATCGTCCACGGAGCACAACCCAGATGCACACACACAACACTTACACTCACCAACATGGAAGGACTTTCCTCTAACCATCTGGGAAAGGCTCACAACACTTACATCAACGACCATGGGAGGACCAACCTACCACCATGTCGGAATGGCACAACACTTACATCAATGACCATGGGAGGACCAACCTACCACCATGTCGAAATGGCACAACACTTACATCAACGACCATGGGAGGCCCAACCTACCACCATGTCAGAACGGCCCAGCACTTACATCAACGACCATGGGAGGCCCAACCTACCACCATGTCGGAACGGCCCAGCACTTACATCAACGACCATGGGAGGATCAACCTACCACCATGTCGGAATGGCCCAACACTTACATCTTACCATGGGAGGACCAACCTACCACCATGTAAGAATGGCTCCAACCCTTACATCTTACCATGGGAGGACCAACCTACCACCATGTAAGAATGGCTCCAGCCCTTACATCTACACCATAGGAGGACCAACCTACCACTATGTGAGAATGGCTCGTGTGCATCTGTGTCTCCAAACTCACCACTTCCCCTTGGAAGGTATCTCGATATGAAGTACACCAAGTCTCCCTCTGAAGTATTCAAACTTCACTCTGGCAAGCGGTTTGGTCAACACATCGGCTTTGCTTCGTCTGTCGCAACATACAGGAGCTTCACTGATCCTCTCTGCACCATATGCCTGATATAGTGGAACTTGATCTCAATGTGCTTCGACTTGTCATGGAACACCGGGTTCTCACACAACTCTGGTTGTCGCAATACATACAAGTAGCACTCAGCTAGAGATCAAAACAAATCAGACAGTAGCTTCTTAAGCCATACTTCCTAACAACTAGCCAAACAAGCTGCGACATACTCTGCTTCGGCTATACTCAATGCCACACATAACTGCTTCTTGCTAAACCAAGAGATCATTCTGGATCCCATACTAAAACAGCACCCCGAAGTGCTCTTTCGATCAATGGCACTGCCTGCCCAATCCGAATCAACATAACCCTCCAGGTTAAACTTTTGATTCGCCTCATACTTGAGCCCATAGTCAACTATACCCTTCAGGTACCTCAGAATATTCTTTGTAGCTATCAGGTGAACATGTCTCAGATCTGTAAGTACTGACTCAAGGTGTTCACCGCAAAGCAGATATCTAGTCTCGTATTCATTAAGTACATCAAGGACCCAATCATTTGACGATACATCGTAGCATCAACCAGCTCAGAAGAAGCATCACATAGAATCTTTAGGTTCGATGCCATAGGTGTGGCCATATCCTTATAGTCCATCATCCCGAACCTCTTCAGGATCTCTACTGCATACTTCCCTTGTCCAAGGAAGATTCCATCCACACTCTACCACGTCTCCATACCAAGAAAGTAGTGCATCATACCCAAGTCCTTCATCTCGAACTCTGCAGCAAGCTTCCTCTTCGTGTCGGCAATCAATCTATCCTCACCTGTTACAAACAAGTCATCCACATACAATAGTGGTATCACTGGATTGCCTTCCTCAACCTTGTAGTAAAGGTTGAAATCCACTTTACTCTTGGTAAATCCCAAACTGGATAGGAATCCATCTATCATGCCATACTAGGTCCTGGGTGCCTATTTCAAACCATACAGTGCTTTCTTCAGTTTGCACACATGTGACTCTCGGTCATGTGTCTCAAACTCGAGTGTCTGCTCCACATACACTTCCTCTTCGACTACACCATTCAATAAGGTTGTCTTGACATCCGTCTGGTGTATCTTCCATTTCATCAATGCAGCCAGAGCAAGTACTGATCTGATGGAAGTGTACTTGGCTATAGGTGCAAAAGTCTCTTCATAGTCAATCCCTCTTTCTGGGAGAAGCCACGAGCTACAAACCTTGCTTTGTATTTCTCCATGCTACCATCTGCAGCATGCTTGATCTTATAGATCCATTTGGAAGTCACAACGGACTTCCCTTCAGGTCTTGGGACTGCATCCCAAACATCATTCTTCATGATCGACTAGTACTCCTTGATCATGGCATTCTTCCCGAATCCTGGGAACTTCAATATCTTCAATAGATAGTTTGAACTTCGTTGCTAGAACAAATGTTGTAGTCCTTCTTTTGTAGGTGATTGTACACAATCTTCCCTACAAGTCAAATTCAATTGCATGATTAGAAACTTCTCATAGTTTACAAAACAAAGTATTTACACATAAAGGCATATGTCATACAGTCATGCAATTATCTTAGCCAATGCTTCAATACAACATTTATCCATATCCCGTAACTTTCTAGATGCCTTCCATCTATACCAGAACATTGTTAAGAGTGTGCACAACTCCCAACATGTCAGCAAAGAGGTTTCATTCTAGATAAGTAGCAATGGAATGTTGTACAGTTCCATAGGCCACTTACCCATCACAGCATATTAGTAGTATATTGTTCATTAATGCAATTATTCTAATATGCATACTACACACCCTAAGTCTAGGAACATAAGCATATACATCATTGAACAGTATTATTTAAACAAACAAATATGCAAGAAATGACAATTCAAATACTTATCTTCGTTTGGTTTGTAGGGTGGACTCCCTCTCAATATTTGCTTCCTTGCAAGAACTATTGGAGTGTGCTCCCTCTTGATCTTTGCATCCTGTATTACCTGTCTTTGAACTTATATCCATCCTCGATCAGTATGCATACTTACTAGTATCATCATTGTGTTATCCTCGAGATCTCATACATACATTCATTAGTATAATCTTAATATTATCAAAAAACATTATGATTCTAAGTAATATTAAACATGTATGGTCAAGATCATTTCATACACAGATAATAAGTATTCAAGGTTTTCAGGGAATACTTCTTTTACTCATGCATATTCTTTATTTGACCAAAATACTTTTCTGGTTAGTCATATCATCAATCAATGTAAGAGACATAATATGCATAAACCCTTGATTACTTACATTTCTAACTTCATGAATAATCATTATCAACCATACAACAGTATAAGATCCTAACACAAGGTAGGATTCTAACTTGATATAGAAAAAACATACCTGGATTAATATGTTAACTGGTTATGTCTAACATACCCACATGATGTCTTCTTATTCTTTTAAATGACTTGTGCTAGTAACCTGCATATCTCATAGGTTAATCATTATAGAACCAAGTTATACATACCTCGTAAGTAAATCGTCTATGTGATCCATGACAATGGATGAATCTTTGTCTCCATGTCACCATGGTGATATGTTCTTGAACTAGAACATGATTTGTCTTTCTTGATGTACCTTTCATGTTAGCGAACAACATCAACCTCATACAACACCACAATGCATTAGTACAATCATAAGTGTCAAAACCCTAATCAATGAATATCTTCTATCATGCATTCATATTTTTATTAAGGTGATACAACAAGTCTAAAGTTAATCAAGATTGTACTAACCTTAATGAAGACAAACATACCATAAGCTTAATCATGAACAAATCTCGAAACATACCTGGATAAGTCATGCCTGTCGAGATTGCTTGTAATCTTCTTATGTAAGGCCTTAGCCTCAACTCCCTCTGAAACAGGAACTTCTTCACTTATGCAGGTGACAAATCCATTCTCTTCTAGGATTAACCCAATCCACTTTGATTTGCAGCAACTGGATCTAGAGCTGGATTAGGGTTTGTCAAAGAAACCCTAAAATTCAAACTTTGAATTTCAAACTTCTGAAAGGATAGAAAGATGTGCCTTTCTGAGCTGGTCAAGCTGGTATACTCAGAATTTGAAAACTGCAAAGTTTCACCCCTCAAAATTGCCTTTTAGATTTCTGGATTCACTAGGGAGGACCCTCAATTAGGGTTTGAGTTTCCTGGAGCTTCACCCAACCAAATAGTTTGATCCAAAGCTCTAAACTTCAATTTTTCCAAGGAGCTTCCATCTATGGTCACAGATTTCAAAAATTCCCATTTTTGCAGAAGCCCTAATTTTTTCACTTTTCCGATCAAAGTCTCGAACTAGGGTTTGATCAAGCCCGACCTTCTACCCAACCAAAAAATTTGATCTTGGCCTCTAAATTTTGATTTTGATGAGGAGTATCCAGTCGTGGTCTCCGATACAAAAAATTCCAACATTTTTCGAAACCCTAAATTCCCGGAGCCATGAATGAAGGTGCTCAAAATCCAATTCTGTTTTGACAGAAATATGCACCTGATTGTTTCTGGTGTAACTCCTAAATTACGAATCCCCAGGGTCTGAAACTGCGACCTGTGGTAGCCTGACCTATCATCTTTCCAACCCCATAGGTCTGACCTCAATTGCATTCTCTGAGAGAGAGTTATTCCAAGTGTCACAACGTGACCTGTTTATGGGATAAAACAGAAGAGCGAACTTGTACGGAGTGCCACGTGTCACTGGTTCACTTTCATACTTTGAACCTTTGGCCTGTGAAATTACAGTTCGTGCCCTACCTGTCACTTTTTACTAAATTTCATTTGGAGCTTCCTAGCCCAAGTTGTGACATTTTTTCCTAGGTCACCTGTTTATGACTGAGATATGGAAGAGGCAGAAACCCTATATTGTACAGATCATAAAAAACAAAGTACAATGAATTAGAAGTTTTTCTTTGGACACAAGGTACATTGGGATCTTATCTTTTCCCTGTAAATGTTTCAGATCCTGAAAATTCTCCAAAATGGATTTATAGAGAAAGTGCTACGATGAATGGTTTTTTCTATATCAAGCCCTAGCTTCGCAAGTGCAACAAGTGTCACAAATGCCATACCATGCCTTCTTTCAGGCTAGATATGATACAATGTTAGTTTTTCAGAATTTAATACATTCTGATATAGGATCTTAACTGAAAGAACAACATGTACAGCATATCTACAGCATATCAATCATGGACATAATAATGCAAGCACACAAGAGACAATAGACACACAGAGTTTCACTAGGGAAAACCATAAAGGTGAAAACCCCTACAACTTCCTCAGAGATAGATAGAGCAATGATACAACCCAAGCATAAGAGATAGTCTTCTCCTAGCAGTAGCTTCTCCTCCTCCACAAGTGCGCCACTCTCGAATGACAGTATGAGTGAGAAAGTGAATGATCAAATAGAGTGCCTCCTGCACTCTATTTATACTTGACTTGACTTGCCTAATAACCATTACTAGGTCAGCCTCAACTTAACCACATAGCATAATGCTGACAGGGCCGACCCCCAATAGGGTGGTATAATAACCCTTTAACCCACATGACTTATGTAGGGATGACACCAACAAGGTGGTCTAATAACCCATCAAGTATAAGTTACAACACTTACAATATAAATGACGACACTTCCGTATAGTGGAATAATAACATCTCTACAAGAATACAAACACTTCCGTATAGAGGAATAATAACATCTCTATAGGAATACAATATACATATATGAAATACATTCCGAAGTTACAAATACATCAACACATCTATTTGTGGAGTCAGTTTTGCAAGATTCCAAACTTCATTTTTGACCCTCTCCTGCTAGGGTTTATGAAACAGGAAAGGCCAAAGAATGCAGAAGAATTCTTCCTTTGATGGAAGACTTGAATCTATACATGAATACTTCAAAGAGTTTTTTTTTAAGTTCAGAACTTGAAGGTCAGATTGTTCTTGAAGACTTCAGTGATCACTACAAGGAGTTAAAGATCAAGTGGGAGTCCACAAAACAAACAAAAGATCAAGTGGGAATCCAAAAAACAAACAAACAATTTGGAGGCTTAATTTTAGGATGGAACACTTCTTTTTCATTGATTAACTCTTTCTCTATATGTTCTGGTATTTGTACAAATCTCCAAAGTAAAAGCATGGGTTGTACTTATCATTTTTTGAATTTGTATGGACCGTATGGAGAAAATAAGAACAAATGGAGAAGATTTTCAATCACTCAGTGGTTAGAGAAGGGCCTTTAGCTATTGGCACTAACCTTAACTTCACAGTAAGCAGGAAAGAGGTTTGGGGGGTATGTGCAAGGGAGGAAAGGAATGCATATTTCTTTTTATGCCAATTTGAAGATCGAAGCTTGATTGATATGGAACCTGCCATTTTAAAACCAGCATGGATAAATAATAGAAAAGGAAATGATAGAGTGTCGAAGAGATTAAATCATTTTTTGGTTTGAGTCTCTCCTTCAGGTTTTGATAGGGTTCAATCTTGGGTTGAACCAAGTGGCTTCTTTGATCATCACCCGATATTCCTTCAAATGTATATTCAGATTGAAAAGCTAGTGACTCTGTTCAAGTTCAATCCATTGTGGTTGCCCGATGATACTTTTAGGAAAATTATTCTGAATCAATGGATTTCTTATCATGGAAATTTAAATATTTCTACCAACGAAAAATTTGCTCGTTCCCTGAAAAAAATTGAGAAAATTACTCCTTGGGTTGTTGAATGTAGACTACAACAGTCACAAAAGTTGGTGGAGGTTGAAGAGAAACTTAGGACGTTTTTATAGGATAATAGCTTTAAATGGTGTTTTGGAAAGGAGGAGATTTCACTGTTGAGAGATCTAGAGGAAAAAAACAAATCATTACTAAAGGAAAGAGAAGAAATATGGAGATTAAAAAGCATATCCCTTTGGCTTGAAGGGGGTGATGAAAACACAAAAATATTCACCATTTTTCCAAATACAAGAAGAGCAATAATTCAATTTGGGATCTACAAGCTGAGGATGCAAACATAATTAGAGGCCACAAGGATCTGTCTAATATGGTAGTATATACCAGGATCTAGCTGGATTGACTTTACCTGAAATCATTAAAATATAAGGGCTTTTTCCTCAAATGGTTTCAGATGAGGATAACCAAGGTTTTTTCAAGGAAATTTTAGAGGAAGAATTATTGAAGGTAATGGCATATTTTAAAAAAGATGAGATTATTGGGTCGATGGTTGGAGAATTGGGTTCATCAGGGGTTTCTTTGATTTATTAAGACCATACTTACTTCGGGTGGTAGAAGAAATTAGGTGCTCAGGAAAATTTTTGGGATCCTTGAAATCTACTTTTCTGGCTTTAATTCTTAAATCTGATAAAGCTAGCTCTTTTGGATATTTTCGACCGATTTCTTTATGTAATAGTGTTTATAATATTTTCTCCAAAATTATAGCAATAAAGTTAAAGGAAATTCTATCCAGGGTAATCTCTATTGAACAATCAGGTTTTTTGAAAGGCAGGTACCTTCATGAGGCGATTGGAACAACTCAAGAAGCTTTACACTCCATAAGGCAAAGGAGAATTCCTTCGGTTGTTATGATATGGATCAGAATCAAAAGCAACATCATAGAAACCCTCAACCAATTTGATTGGAATGGAAAAGAAAACACAAGTACCAATGAAGAAAGAAAGATACTCCTCTCTCTAGGAGACGATTTTTCAAAAACTTTGCATCCGCAAAGAGTGATGAACTTATGAGCATCCATTCCCACAGTTTGGACACCTCCACCACCATGATTTATTAAACTCAACTTTGATGGAGCAGACAAAGGAAACCTAGGCCCAACAAGTTTTGGAGGTGTCTTTAAAAATTCCAAAGGGGAATAGAAACAATATATGAATAAGCAATGGGAATATCCACAAATAATAGTGTGGAACTTCTGGCAACATCTAGAGGAATGTAAATTGCTATCAAACATCAATTCTCCAAACTAATCATTGAAGGAGACTCCATGATCACAATCCAAATCTTAAATAAATTACAAAATGGAAACCCCCCTAAAAGGTCTCAAAGAACTAGAAAATTGAATCGGAGCTAGAATATATTATCTCCTTCATACTAAGAATCCCAATGCTAATTCCTCTACATGTCCGTAGAACAACTAATTAATTGGTGGATAGAATAACTAATGAGGCATTCATTGATGGACATTAGGACCTAGAGGGTAAATGGACTAGTGTCACCTCTTCGCCATTCAAAAATGACTTTCTCAACTTAGCAAATCTAGACCTCAAATCCCTAGATTGGGTGCTCTCTAGTCCGAAGCAGAACATGATGGGACATGGAATGTACCAAGGAGAGGAGCAGACCAACACTTGTTCATCCTCCTATTGAAAGGACCACCACCTTTCCCATACCACTCAATACATAAACCTTCTTGCTTGCTCTATGCTCTGGTGAAGCATGATATCTATCAACTCGATGGTCATTCTGTCAAGTAAATTATGGAAACAGCTCAGTGGAAGGTACATCTGCAATGATGTTTTTTACATGTTTAGATCCATGAACTGGCTTGATAACAATCTTGACACCAGTACAGAGGAATCTACTACAATAAGGTTTATCGAAATCAACCATCCAAGCTTGAGATTTCAACATTATGATGGCAATTGGGCTCCAATTCTAGGGCATTTGCTTCTCAAAAAGACGGGTATGGGCTTAGTGGCCAAGTACACTCCAAGGTTCATTTCTTCCTTGGTTGTTTATATACTTTTGCTTTTTTATCTCCCTTATGTGTTTATGATTTTCGAGCCAGTTCACATCTTGCTCCCCAACTCTCAAAGCTCCTCTCCTTCAGTGCCATTGGTGTCCAATCTCTCTCTTTGTTCCTCCCCTCGAACCTTTATGATTCCTGTCGAAAATGCCCCTCTGTGTTATGTAAGCAGGAGGTGGTTCCCTCTTTCCCTCCTTGAAGGGTCAACCTCGTCCTCTGCTCCCATCCCCTTTTTAAGACTGTCCTCCTTCACCATGCCTAGAATGCCCCTCTCCTGCGACCCCCTAAAGGGAAAGGTCCCTATCACTGACAACATAACTAAGCTCAAAATTGAAGACTCTCGCTCTTAGTACTTCCACCTCATCCTAGCCTAAATTCAAAGGAAAATTGAGGAACTCGAGGAGGATACTCGTCTGGAATAGAAATGCACCCCGGATGAGGAAATTATGGAAAACATGGAGGGCTTCGCTCAGGACCTAGGAAACACACCAGCCATAGATACACTTTTTTTAAGACACTTGCACTCAAGTGGCGGATTAAATCTCTGTTGAACAAGGCTATCCTGGACATTGAGGAAGAAAGAAATGGTTTAATCTGGATGATGGAAGAACTAATAAATCATAACGGCATGTTCTAAGCCCAAAACAAAAGGTTAGACAGAAAGTTGGATAGAGCTACTGCAGGAAAGGACTTCCATCCTAAATATCACCTGAACACTCAAGCGAGCCAAGTCTCTACACATCCAACTCTGGATGATGAGGCGAACAAGTAAAAATATGTTCCTTCATATAATTTTTTGTTTATTTGTTTTATGAAATCTATGCCATTATTGACATTGTGCATAACTCCTATTATGTATTAGATTATGTTTAAATCCTCTTAAAAATATCAGTATGATATATAGAAAAGCAATAGTTAAACTCATGTTTAATATATGGGTCAGGTTTCCTTCGGATTGACCAAAACTTTGATTATATTTACATTTTTTTATGTCAATAAAAATCAACTAGCTTACGCAAAAAAGAATACACATGCCACTATATAATCAAATATTATATTAGTTCATTACTTTATGTTGTAAATTAAATTAATTCTATTATATTAGTTGATTACTTTATGTTGTAAATTAAATAAAGTTTAGCCGTATTACATACATAAATTATATTATAAATTACGGAAAGTTTCTAAGAGATAATGTAAGATTTAAATTAGATGTGGTTTTGATCATAAATATTTTTCGATACATTAACTTTGATAGAAAGTATTTAAGTGGTCATACAACTTACATGAAGTGATTACGACTCATGTAGAATATAATGAAAGTGTTTATGAATAATATTATGCCGACTTATGTAGAATATAATGAAAGTGTTTATGAATACTATTATACCGACTTATGTAGAATATAATTAAAGTGTTTATGAATACTATTATACCGACTTATGTTGTATTATGTAGAATATAATGAAAGTGTTTATGAATACTATTATACCGACTTATGTTGTAGAATATAATGTAAGTGTTTAGGAATACAATTTTGATGGTAATCAATAGTGATATATTTTTTTATTCTAATAGAATAACAAAAGTGTTTTTTTCCTCTCAACAAATAAAGTGTTTAGGAATACAATTTGCTTTTATTGTCGTATAGAATTGATAATACTGTTATGCTTTATGGGATGAATGCCGCCTCTTTATGAGTTGAGATAGAGAACAATGCCATATATATATATATATAAATTTAAATAATAAATTATTTAGAAATTAGAAATTAATAAATTAAAGTGTAATATTTAAATAAAATGAAAATAATATAAATTATAATGATAAAAACTAAATTTCAAAATTAATACACAAAAATATCTCATATGTACAAAACACTTAACAAGTGTCCAAAAGTAAATCACATAGAATAAAGATCATAAATAATATAGAAAAGGTTTATTTAAGCCTTAAAACCTATTGAGATCCAACGAAAACAAAGTAGAGCAATCATGACCTAGTATGTAATTCTATGTGACAAATTCCAACCCTATTATAACTAATTTTCTCTTTACTATGCTAGAGATCGAGACCTATAGAGTCCAGTTAGTTAGGTAGTATTACAAAAAGGACATGCACAAACTCTTAGTGCGATCATTTCCTTGTTTTTATTCCTTACGAAGATCACTCAAAGAATATTAAAGCTTAGTTACCCCATGATAAATGCCTTATGGATTTGAATAATGGTGTATTTGATGCGGGTAAGGGGTTGCAAATGAAAGTAGGTGTAGCAAACAAAAATAACAAGAAATTGCAATTTAAATTTAACATAATATGAATACACATCACATCCATTATGCTATCTTTATCAAAACTATAAAGGGTTTTAAATTCCTACAAAAACTTATTACAACAATTATTAGAGCCAAATCTACACTATACATTCTATCACACTCTTCTCAATAGCCAAAGGCCTCCAAGACATGTTATAGATTCATAAGCCAAAACCCCCAATTACATAGAACTCTCAAATGTTTTAACTATTTTGTTATCATTGTTCAATTCCAAGGATTTCTATTTCATGTGGTAACACAAGAATTTCTTTCATTACTTCCATTTCCACATAGCTAAGAATCTCCTCTGCATGTGCTAGATGCAAACTAGGCTTTGCTTTTTCAATAGTCAAAGCCAACTAAAAAACAAACACATGGAATGTAATTTGATATATGGAGCTTGTGAGAGAACCTTAAACTCAACATTTTTTTATTAAAATTTGCAAGTAGCTAGAGTTATATGTCCTCAACAAAATGGCCAAATTTCATAGCCAAAGTTAAAGATTTGAGGCCACGTTGGCTTAAACATTGGACTGTTGTCATTAATGATGGAATAGAACCTATGTTTTCCTGCATGTTCGATATGAATTTTAGGTGTGACCCTTAAACTCAATATCTTATGATGAAACTTTGTGGCTAGGTAAATGGATTTGCTGAAACATGAAAATGTTAAATGAAACAAGGAAAATTCACCAAAAATAGAAACTTAAAGATTTTCTTTTTTTATATAACAAAATTTCTGAAACCATAAGAATGCTCTTGCATTGTACTCCCTTATTTGAAAATAAGTGAGTATCTTGCTCATGGTGATGTTGATAGATCAATAACTGCATATGGTTTGGTCTTCTCATTTTCTTCTTCATTCTATACAAAACTCTGTACCTCTCATCATCATTCTGTCTTCTTCATGGAGCATCCATCTTCTTCTTCATTTCACTCCTTATCTCTTAAACTTTCACTCTCAAACCATTAACTATAGTTGAGAATTCACCCCTTTGTTCAATGCTATATCTTTTCTTTACTTGTATTTAACAATACTCTTGCAACTTGCAACAATCCAACTACATTACTTCTCCATGTTCTATAATTAGTTCTTATTGCTCCAGTTGTTCCTCATCTTTCTTCTTGGTTGCAATCTCCCCTCTTCTACAATTTTAACATGCATGTTGTAAATAATTTCTATGGTCCATCCATTCACCTCCTTTGGATTTCTTATTTCTTCTTGGATATGCTCCTTAAGCATCTCAACCTCAACCTTCTTCTCCTCAAGCTTCACCTTGCAATCTTCTTCAACTTCTCTTGGCTTGTCCATTGTTGTATTAGTTTGGGCATTCCCAATTTCCCATATTCCATGGACATTCTCCACTTTGAGCACATTCTCCATTTTCTCCAGCTCAAAATGGAGATATTCCTCAACTTATATAGGATTCATTTCTAGGTGATGTCTCCCATCACCCATTAATTTTAGTGTTCTTGTCTTCATATTTCTTTGCCTCTCTTGTTTTTTAATGCCCTTCTGGTAATTTCTTCCTAAATTTTAATCAAAATGATATGTATCTTCTTTAGGGACCTCTTCTCACTCATGTTTATTCTAACAAGCCATTTTCTTTAACTTCTAACTGTATTATGCCTTATCTAATGATTTCACTTGTATAAACATCTTTTACATTTCTCCTCTCCCCTTTCACTTATAAAAACATCTTTTACATTTCTCTTCTCCCCTTATCATAATCATTATCCTATGGAGAATGAGATATGATATTTCCAACATACTTGATATAAGGATTGGGAATGACTATAAAACTAAACATTTTTTTAATAAAGATAATGATTATTTCCTTGACAATATATATCCAAATTTTAGAAAAAACAAAGAAAGAGTAATTTAAAATTTGAAAACATAAAATGAAATTAAAAACTTCACCAAAAATAATATTAAAAAAAATTCTTTAAATAATATTAAAAAAATTCTCTTTTTATATTAGTAACTATCACACATATATTATAAAAATAATATTATGAAAATAAAAATGAATTAAAAGTATCATAATTGTGAAAAGAAGGATTAGCTCATCCCTACCCTTTAGTCTCTTCCCTAAGAAATTGGTTAGTTGTTTTTAAGTGTGTAGGTGGGCTTCCAAGTGCCACCCTTTATGCCTTACATCTCACGTACATACACTTTATGCAATAGGACATTTTCCCATGGCACTTGGATATATATTATTTTCTTTTAAAAAAATACAAATTATTGATTTTTTTGGGCTAATATCGAGATGGCATATAATATTAAACAAGATCCACGAGGTGGCAATGTCTCTGACATTGCCACCTATTTTTGGGGAGGGGTTTATATGTGCATTGTTGAAAGAGTAGTTGATTCTTTATTTGCTAAAGAGGTAAGTTGCACTTGTTTGAAGCAGACATAAAGGGACATATAGAGACATATATCGACTTGTTTGAACTCATATAGCATAACTTAATTGTCCATGCAAAGTTTCCATAAACCAATAAAACTTATCCAGCAGTTCAAGCTAGTAGTCAATAATGGTTAGCTGTGTTCAAACTAATGACATTCCGAAGTATGAAAATGATCTTAACAAATGAGACCTGAGAAATGTGAAAATGATGTTAACAAGTGCTTGCATGCTTAAAATGACACAACATATTCATAACAAACACCCAAAAAATGTTTTTATCCCTCCACTTCTTCAGTTGTTAAAGAAGATCTCTACTATAGATGTTCTTATCCCTCCACTTCTTCAGTGGTTAAAGAAGATCTCTACTATAGATGCAAATATTTGTATCTCTACATATAACATTTGACAAGTCTCATGGTTGTATATGTTATTAAACATGTATTTGAACTACATTCATGTAACAACATACAAATATCTTTTAGCTCATGAAGATTTTGGTTATAATGGTAAGAGGACCACTGTAATTACAATCCAATGGAATTTTTAAATGCACTACAATGAAATTTATAAGTGTAGTCGATCAAGATAGCCTACATACAATAATAGAATGTTCATCACATCCATTCAGGACTTCTTAAGAAAGATCCTACAATGACAAAGTGTTGGTCACATTCATCCACGACTTCCCAGGAGAGATGAATTTTGTGCAGACATTTTTCCCAAAAAAATAAAACTAAGAAAATAGCAAATTACAACTTTTTGAGTTTTTCTCTTGAATAACAAGAAGCTTATTTGACACAAGTTTTATACTTAACAAGCAATCATGCTTCCACATTGGGAACTATAGCAGATTATCAATACGTAGCATTTTGGGAATATTATGTACAAATCATATAAGCTATAACTGTGGGAAAATAATAAATTCAAAATGACATAAGCAATCTACCTAGAAATATTGAGTAGAAACAACCAGATCTTGGTATATTAGTGAGGTTAAAAGTCAAATTAAAAAGCGATGATTTTGGGTGCAAGTTCCAGGGAAATCTAGCATAATAGATACGTCTCAGACCTGGAATCTAGCAAAGGAAGTTCGTTTTATGTATTTCATCCCCTCATGTTTTTGTAAACATTTGCTTTAAAAGAATAATATTGAGTGAAACAGATATTTTAAACAATAATAGAATCAATTATCCACCAAGCAGTTGAAAAGCAAATCTAGTTGCATCTTTAATAGGAAACAACTCTTAATCTTGATCTAGACACATGTAAAATTAGTAGTAATATCTATCTATGCTTACATTGTTAAGGAGAGTATAACTAGTTAATTTCATGGTCATCTATTACATTCTTACTTTTCCTTGGGTTTTTTTGCCATCAAAAGCCTATTTAAGAATTTATTAGGCTCATACAAGAATACCAAGTAGAGCATTAAGAGATTGTGACACAAGTTTATGATGACGATGGTACACAAATGATTTTTATAAATTTAGTAATGAATGAATTGAGCCAAATTGCTTCATTTCCCTGGCTCTACCTCAATTTCCATTATCGTTTCCACCTTTAGTTCATCCCTAAATTTGCATAAATTCTCAACTAAGGGATAAGATTAGAATAATACGAAATAACTCTTAATATTCATCTAGACGCAGATTACGCTTCATGAATGCCTAGAAGACTAGCTTAAGTAATTTATATCTGTGCTCACATTGTCAAGGAGAATATAACTACTTATCTTCATGTTCATCTGTTTCAGTGTGAGAATGTTTTACATGAGATGAACCAAAAATATGTCCACTTATAAGTTCCTCCTTAATGCCCAACCTTGGATTCATTCATGACTAAATTCATATGCTGATATTGTGCACCATTGTTATCTTAAACGTGTGTCAAAAGATCTTAATGTTCAATTTGATAAGCTTGTCAATGCACAATAAATTTTTAAATACGCTTGTGAGGGAAAACACCTTGGAAATTAAGAATGTAAAAGCTTTCCTATGTGGGATAGAACTAATTACAAAATAATATATAAATGTAGCATTTCATGAAAAAGTGTAGAAAACCAAAGTGTTTTCTTTCCCCAGCTCTGCCCTAATTTTCAATATATTTTCCATCTTCAGTTCTTTGCTACATTTGCATAAATGCTCAAGGGATAAGATGACAATAATAGGAAATAACACTTAATTTGCATCTTGACACAGATTAAGCTTTTGCGTAGCAAATTAGTTGTACAAGCAATATCTCTCTATGCTCATATTGTTCAGGAGCTACTTACCTCTATGTTCATCTGTTTCGGCTTGGAAATGCTTTACATGAGATGTTTGCGGAAATGGCTGATCTAAAATTCACATCTGAGAATAAGTTGGCACAAGCTCGTGAGATTGTGGTGAGCACTGAAGAAAAAGCTCCTGCAGCAGAGTCAATGCTACATGTAGCTGAAGCCTTGCAAGCATAAATTAGCCACAAACCAATCTATGCAATGCTTGCTTCTTATACGGGCTGGCAACTATTTTCGCAATTGGGGATTTTCTAAATTTGTATTATAGCTATTTTTTCTATTGCAACATTCAGTTCCTACTTATTCAAATGCAATGACCTGAAACTCTCATCCTAATCTATGTTCATTTCAATTAGAAAACAACTATTCAATTCTATCTTATCTTTATGCAAGCACTTATTCAGAATTTGGCATGTGTGTTGATGTACTTATTTACTCTCAATTTGGAAAGTGTGCACAGGAAACTGAAAACTTGAAAGTAATTTATCTTCACTGCCAAAATTGTGCCCCTGAATCAAAGCATTTGAGAGAAGAGATAAAATTTTTGGCTCACAAACACAAACACAAGCGCATTACTAGATAAGTTGTGTTCTATAGCATGATAAAACAAACTATATGCTGATAAAGTGAATACATGATAACTTTAGCCTATCATCACAGAATGCAAACACTATAGCTATTGATCATTGATATGAAAAAAAATTAACATTTGAAGCAATGGAAAGCTACACATAGCAAGGACTGGAAAACTATCAACAACGATTAAGAAAGCTTACTGCTATATTGTTTCAAGTATTAAAAAAAATGTGGTTGTGCATCAGGTAAAAGAGTCTATGTACTGTAAATTCCACTAGCTATGGATTTGCACTGACAGTTGAAAACCTTAATAACAGCTGCAAAATTGCTATTGAGGCTATTTAGTATATGTAATATGTAGCTATCGAGGAAACATATAGTATGTGAAGTTGTTTTTTTGTCTATTCATGCTTTGAAAAGGTGGAAAAAAAACAAAAAACATGTCGTTGCAAAAGTAACCAAACATTGAATACAGTCCTCTGTAACAAATTGCAATTTTTGCAATATTTTCCATATGCTAGTGTCTTGCATAGAAAATTATATCAGCAAGGAAGTGCAAATGGTTCGTACGACCACATGACATTTGCAAAAAGAGGAAGGACAAAGCAACTGCAACACCAGCTCTTCTATTTTTTGCCTTATGCAAGGTGTTTTTCTTCCTTTGTATTTGCCTTGAAGATTGATTGATCGACATCTCCTTGAGTTGTTGGATGTGTTCCACCCTGTGAGTCTGGTAGCTGACTCTCGCATTAAAGCGATTAGACCAGGGCCAATTTATGCTTCCAACCACTGCAGCAATGGAAGGACTCGTACTATCCCCTGAACCAAGATGGTTCACATCGGCACCAATGTACATCACTTGATCATTGCCGAATCGTGGTAAATGGTGAGAAAGGTTCTCAAGAAGGGCAGCATTGCTTCCACCCACTTTGGCATTCATCTTCAAGGCCAAATTCGCCAAATACTATGATGCCTGCAATTGCGACCTCTGATCAGAGCATTTCTTGATGTGCTCAAACAGACAACATTGTCACACAATCCAATATCCTGTTTCGACAGTTGCAGATTTTGATATGTGCCATGGAGGAGAGGCTTTTTGGTGCACATTCGATAGAGTTTGTTGAAGAGCTTTCATATCATTGAACATCGCCATGGGTTGGCATTACCAAACAAGGGGATTTGGAATCATGCCTACTCCAACATCTGCGCACCTTCTTACCAGGAAGACGTGAACGTTTGAAGCACGTTGGTTAGCTGTGGTGAAGGCCTATCATAGGAGAAGTTTAAGTGACCCTGGATTTTTCAATCCATTTCCCATCAAAAACATGGCTATTCATAAGGTTCCATTGTCAATTCTCCTGGCCCAGAGTTACCTTGCGAACTCGACCTCCATCTCCGAGCTTCAGCCTGGGAGCATCTAGTACTCACCCCATCAGCTTAGTCATATCTCCAACTACTGCCATTCCAAAGTGGGGAAGAAAGGGACCGCTACAAATGCTAGAAACAATAGCTAAGTTAGCAGAATCAAAACACGGTATACCAATATCAAACAAAATGCTGCTACTACTGAATCTTCTCACAACCATGCTTGAGCTACTGAGCATTAATGGCAATGTATGAGCAAATCCATTGAATCTCTACGCATATACATCCTACACGATATATGAGCCTATGAGCCTATAATGTCATTAATCGTTGCTAGGTGCTTATTATTTGCCAATACTCTCACAACATAGCTAGCTATGTTCAGTGAATAAAAACCCTATATATGTCTATATCTGCAAAACAGTATTATACCACACGCCAAAAGTGAAGTAGCAGAATGATAAAAGAATTGGAATTGTGATTCCACCCACAATGGGTAAGAAAACCCTGTTGGGCACCATTTTGACCTCTTTTTGTCATCTAAATATCCTCCGTTTTCCTCCATAAAACCTTCATACTGATTTATAAAGCTTTAAATTCACCCACAAACTTTGGTTAAAAGGTATAAATGTCATTGCTTTTTAACGAATTGAATTTTGAGGTTTTTAAAGCATTTAAACTAAGGTTTTTATTCAGGATTACAGGATGAGCTAACTTCCCGTAATGTCTACAAGGTTGAACACTTGCAGGCCAGCTAGGCGTGAACTGAAAGATGGAGAAAAGATCCTCAGTGTCCAAGGATGGATAAACTTCCAACGAATAGATGATGTGGCTCTCATAGGTGTCAAGTCAAAGTCGATCAAAGACAACCACCTGTGCTACCACTCAGCACAAAAGCAGGGCAGTTCCGATTTTGTTGATTTTCACAGATCTGATAGAGGATCTCGAGGACTATGTTTCATTAATTAGTTTCCAGGTTAATAGCATTTCTAGTTTTCAAGAATTTGTATAAGTACTTCATAAAACAGAGGAGAAGATGATCACAATTTGAGACTAAAAACGCATACTGTTCTAGACTGCGTTATTTCTATTACTGTGTATGATCGATTTTATGGTGAATATATTTAAAGCTTAAAGCTCTGTGATTCTTCAATTGCGTGTGTGAACGAGGCATTGGAGGGCCCCCTCTGTCGAGTCTGCACACCCCTTTTATTTGCCAATGAACTATTGAATCGTTGCAAACGATTTGATTGTTGCCAGTGGTATGTTTTAATTCCTGTAGGATTCGATTTTCTTATTGCAGAACGAGTTAAACTAGTTTTCAATCAGTTTTATAAAGCTCTGTTATCTCATTGATTATACGCTGGAGAATGATCTCACCTTACTGTGCATTGCTTGACTATTCAATGATGGAGTACTAAGAACAATTACACATTACGAATGCTTTCCTGTAAAGGGAATTAATGTTTGATTGCTTATTCAATGCTGGGATAATAGGCAGAGTTTTATAATTCATATTTTAGGGTTAGGATTAATTTGTAATTGTTTTTTTATTATCTCAGAAGCTTTCACATATAAATTGTTGTGTAAATGAAATGTCAAATGAAGCTGTTCCTGTAAGGGAATTTTTTTTGTTTTCAAATCACAGTAACTTAGTTTGTTAATAGGTTTATTTCATAGATAAACTAGATTTTCAAGACAAGTCTAGCTTTGAGTCCTTATACTTGGATATGCCTCTAAGTCTACCAACCCGGATTGACATAAACTTAAGGTTTGATCTGCATTAGTAGATTGAAGCCCAACAAACCCCAAGAGAAGGGTGTGAGAGGATCGAGAGCTGAGGTGCCCAACCTCTAATTATCATACCTCTTTCCTTTGTTCTTTCTTCAAAACCTTGTGGAATCACACCATATTCATCAGCAGGCATACTACTTGGAGGATCCCTGATAACCCAAATGAAGGACTCTTCACTTGCTTCAAGCCCTGCTGCCATCTCCTCGATTTGATTATCTGAAAGGTAGGCCTCGCTACCAAAGCAAATATAAATAACAGACTTCTCTTTGCGAGAGTCAAGCCATTGAAGACATACTGAGTTATCGATTGAAGTGGGTTTCCCTCTTTCAATCATGGTTTTTCTCTGCTTCGCCTCGAACAAAGCAGGAGGAAGCAGAGGACCCACAGACCAAACATGCCTACCTGAAACTCTCTGCAGATGGTCTAAATAAAGAGATTCCAGATCATAGAAGGTGTTGATAATAGTACCCCATCTTTTTACATACAAATTCATGCCATATCTAATGAATTCAGAGACAAGATCTGACCTCTTATACGCGCGAGCAAGACACGAGATTTGATACTTTGGAAAACTAACAGGATGAGGAAGTTCAGGAATATAGACTATCATTATCTGATGATACTTCTTCATGCAGCATGTATTTCCTTTGCTAACTGATGACAGAAATAACAAAAGCACCAGATGGGTAGAATACTATGTTGGGTATACTGAGCTTGGTAGCTATGTCCTGAGTCCATCCGATGAAGAAATCGCTAATAATGCAAACAGGAGGGTCGAACCCATGAACTTGTCAATCAAACCTGCTATGACAACTGACCCAATACGTTCGATGACGAGAGCTCGTCACCGAGGCCTGGGGCATAAGACCCCAGGCCCGACGTCACCTGCACAGGACCAATAAAAAACGAAATAAACACAAATTTTAAAAATCTAACAATTATTTTAAACTATAGTTACAACTATAGACAGCCATAAAATTTTCAAAAAACTTGCAAATTAATCCAATCTCCTGAATCATAGGGACATAATAAATAACACTATATGAATTAAAGGTATCATTGAGAGGGTGTTGAGAACTCGATTTTTAAATGACATCATCTGCTTGCTTTTTGATAGGGTCCACACGACGTATGCACATGACGTATATTAGGGTTGTTACTTCTCTTGACTCACCACCTTCATTTTGAATTCAACGTTGTTGAACTTCAATGTTGAGGATCTATTCTCTATCTATTCTCTTCTTGAAAGAATCTATGACATTTGTATTCGCACTAGGTTTGGAATTTGAAAATCGATTAAATTTGTATTCGCCAATCGATTGGAATTTGAATTTGAAAATCGATTAAATTTATTTTAAAAATTAATTAAATGTATATTCGCTATTAGGATTGGAATTTGAAAAACACACTTGGATTATACATTAGGGTGGAAATTTAAAATCAATTTCATCAATGAAATTTTATAATTATAATAAATTTGTCAAATATGTATGTTTAACAACTAAATTACCTCATAACCAATAATTTGACCGTCAATAATTCCGGTTAGGCATTAACCAAGATTATCAAAAGCTCACTTCTTGATCATGGTAGTGATGTTTAAGCTCACTTCTTGATCAAGATGGTACAAGGTCCTGACACCTGGTTTTCACCCAGGCTGTCAGATAGAGGAGAGGAACATATGTTATTGTGATCGGAGGGGTCGGTGCGAAGTCGGCCCCTCCGCTCAACCGAATACACAATCACGTTAAGTTCAGGGAATCTTCTTGACTTCAACTGATTCCCTCACATCGACTCGGTTTACTTTCATATATTCCCTGTCGACTGCTACCACTATAAATTTTCCTTCAGTTTCCTGAGCTTTGCAATGTCGATACAGAATAGTCGATTATCACATATTTGAAAATTCTGCAACGACGACAGGTTTACGGACAAATCAAATCAACGAGGGGGCAGCCATTCCCCAAACAAGCTTCGAATTCTTCTGTATTGAGACAGACGAACATCATGGGTGCCAACTGCAGCTGTAGTTGCTTCGGCTCTGCCATGGGAGCCGAGGCGAGCAAAGTGCTATCTGAGTCGGAATCTTTGTGGCCGAGCTTCAAAGGGCGTATAAAACAGAAAAGCAAAAACCAGTCTTCCAAGGCAGCTGCTTTCTCAAATTACGCTGTCCAGGTTTCTCCTACTTGCCTTATCAGCGAGAAATCGAAGGCTGTGGTGAGGATTGTTTCTATTTCGCAGGATGGATCAGAATTCGTTCCTGTAATTCTGTCGCCTGTCGGAAAAACAATCCCCGATGAGCGGCAGCCCACCAAGACGAATACGCAACTGGGATTCGATGCAGCAAAGTTTAAGGTCAAGTTCGGCGATGAGAAGATTTCCGTGACTGAGTCACGCAAACTCGGAGTTTGTGGTGAAGAAGAAGATCAAGTTACCGTGAAAAAGTCGAATCGCCGGTCGTGGGTTCGAATTGCCAAGGCATTTCGGTCCTTAAAGGTATGCCTTCTATTGTTAACACATCTCAGCGGTTGTTATTAAATATTTAATTGGGAGGAATGTTTGACTGACGTTGTCCCTCCGCTATTTTTCTCTTCCAGGCGCCTGCTTTTCACGGAAATGGATCGAAGGTTTCACAAAATCCTATCCGAAGAAGTAATGCAAAAGATACCAAAACGCCAGCGATCAAGCAGCCCAAAGCACAAGAGGTCCGGCAAAAAAAGAAGATAGCAGACTCGATCCCGGGACCGATCGAGCAACTATCTAAATCTAGTCTCACCTCCGCCGGAGTGGATTCTAGCAAACGTCAGGGGATCAAATCCACTACCCTCTCACAGCTTCCCCGGCCAGGCATGAATAGCAGTACAACTAATTTCCAGCCTAAGAAGATGAATCTGTCGGCAAAAAGAAAGGGAAGGATTACAAGCGTAGGTGAAGGATACAGTATGTCTATAAATTTATCGATTTTCATTATAATAATGGCATGTTTGGTAGTGTTCTCAAGCAGGCTGTTGGCCGTTGTGTGTACATCCATATGGTGGTATTTACTTCCCGGTCTGCTGAAAAAGAATAGAGTGTCAGGAGCAGCAGGAGGCATCAATACAGAACAGTGGCGGATCAGATGACAAACACAAGAGGCAAAGAAAATTGAACGAGAGTCCCTGCCATGTCAGCGGTGCCATTCAGTGGTGAGATTATCGAAAGAACGATTACCGGCAGAGGGGTTGGTATGGTGCGGTGGCCATTTCAATATCTATGGAATAATCTCATTCCTCGTTTTGGTAATGTACAAATAACTTTTGCCGCTAATTCTTTATCAAATGCAAAGCTTGTTGACATGGGAAGTTGGGAACATCTATTTAGGGAAAAAATAATTTAAATAAAACAAATATATTTATGAAATTTAAAAAAAAATTATATTTATTAAAAAATGAATAGAATATAATTAATTTAATATTACTAAATAAAAAAGGTTTAGGTTTTTTATCGTGTTGAATCCGTTTCTACCATTAAAAAACATATTCTCGTGAAAAATATTCACACATATGATGATATGATGATGATGATGATGATGATTAATGTTCACGAGACCAATTTTCGTCTATCCCACCTTAAGAAGAAATAAGAGAATTATTTGGTTTCATTTAAAATTGTATTGCTATGTTCATGAAGTTTGGATTTCCTAGTTCACTATAGTTTTGGCAAGTTAAGAGGTTAGAAAGGTTTATATTGTAGCAAATACTATGAAAGCGAGATCTAATGTGGGACGTGTATGCAAGGCACTGTAAGAGACATTGTGTTTTAAGAATTGACCAATGCCCTGCTTGGCTATGGAGCTCATGAGAGTTTGTTCTTATCTTGGCTATATAATTTTTCTTCTTTGAACTAGTTAACAACTTAACACTAAGAGATACTTTTGATCTCCAATTAGGGTTAATGACCTCCTTATAGTTTTGACTTGATTTTAAAGTAATTTTAGTCTCTTGTCTCCCCTGTTATTTATCTTGTGTTTGTACATGAGATATTGGTCATAGCCATGCTCTCAATGGGGGAAAGACTGACTTCTATGAGGAGAATAGGATAAGGTGTATTGTTTTTAATGTTGAGGTTATAAGTTATAAAACGTTTGTAGATTTGCTCAATCTTTCTCCAAGACTCTCTAGAAATGTTGCAACCCCACACTTCACAACCCTATGAGAATGATCAAAGAGGAACTTATTTTTATTCCATATGACCAAGTTGATTGATTTACAATTGTTTTCAAAACCAAAATAAGCTTTCAGTTCATTGATACTATAGTTCTAATTAAGCTTTTGAAGAATATCAATTATGAGGTATTTGTAAGATGTCACTTCCTCCAATTTACTATTATCATATATAAAATTAATGTAAATGTCTTTCTTAGAGTTTATATTCATAACTTTTATCTTAATATCACCCACATAAAATAGAAGAATAATAATTATCCTAACTAAAATCTCATTATATATTATATCCCAACTAAAATCTCATTATATATTATATAATCGTTATATATAAAAAAATTAGAATAAAAGATAATGAAACAAGTTTATCACATTAAATTTAAAAGTAATCATACACTAGTTAATGGGCTATTTCATTGAGAGATAAAGTGAATAAGGTCAAATTTTTCTTTACACATTAAAGTAAAATTAATTTATATTAAAGTTAAAGTTAAAAATGATTAGTTAACTTAGTGATTTTTTTAAAACTTTCTTGTTCTTCATAATTGTTCCCGCGTCTAACTAATTAGACAATTATCCCTTCAATGAAAGGGAAGTGAAGTGTTACTTATTCTCTGCACTTTGCCTCGTACCTTTTTTGGGATTAAAATATTAATTTCTTTCTAATAAAATTAATCATTGCTATGTTTAAATTTAAATTTAATGTTTATTTATTAAAAAGAAAATTAAAAAAAATCTATTTAATTATAAAGATATTAGAATGACATTGAAAAATTGGAAAAGATCTTTTATTAAATGATATTGAGAAATTAGAAAAGATAATTAATAAAGATTACATATCACACCAAACTTGTTTTAAGTGATTTATTTAAATGTAATACTATATATATAAATATATACAATTGTTTTAAGTGATTTATTTAAATGTAATATTTTATATATAAATATATACATAAATGTTTGTTATAAAATAAACACATTATCTCACTACACTAGCAATTTATTAAGAGATTGCCTCAAACCCAAATCAACTTAGGTATTAAATTAGTTGTAGATAATCCTTCACATAACTACATTTAACTAACTCCTAAAACTTAGAAGTAGAGTAATTATGTAGAAACAAATCACAACTTTTTGTATGATGGTCAAAACCAACACACAATATTCCCTAAGATCAATACTAGTTTATAATTCATGTCTTGAGTCTTCATCATTGAATCTAGTCCTCTACAACAAATGCTCCCCTAGAAACTCAAGACACTTCTTATTGAAAATTTGCAAAAGTCTAGATAAAGGAACAACCACTAATTGGAATACATGTGTTTACAACCTAATTGTTGTAATTACTAATGAAGTAGGAAGCTCTTCATGTACATTGTTTATTCGACTCCTTAATGAACTCCCCTTGAATGTGAAAACAACTCCATCAGTGATTTCAAGAGCTAGCTAATACAATATAGTTGCACCACTTTCCATCGACATCTATCCCTTGAGTGTTAAACCTCATTATAACATTAAAAAACAAGATGTATACAAGTTTTTAGACCCAAAACATCATTTAGAGTCCAAACACAACATATGGCCCACTTGACACACAAGTTTTAACAACTCGTTCTACAAGTGAAGCACCTCCCCTTTAGGAACACTCAATAATGGACATCACCACTAGCAACCAGACCTCCAAGAAAATCAAGCAATCAAGCATACCTGAGTAGCTACCCTTTAGGCAATACATACATAGAATCAAGGATTTCACTTTCACTAGTAACTCAATTAAGTAGTCATAGATTGAACCTTCTATGCACACAATAAATGTTGAACTTCGGATTGTGAGTCTAATTAATGCAACAAATTCAAATTGAGGGTATGCATGTCTGAATAGGTCTTACAACCATATGTTGATCCATGTAACCTCCACTACAACATGAATCATAACCAGAACCAAAGATAAGTTAATACGTCCACTCCTCACATCTATAACTCCTATGTCATGCAGACGTGCATCAATTTCCCTCATACACAAACAAAGTTTAATGGTTAGATTGAATTATGCACCTCATCATGAGGATGAACAATAATCAACCAAAACATTGGTATCTCAAATGCATAAACGACATGCACAACACATTGACCACACTAAGTTCTTTCCCGGATTTACATAGTTTGACATGTAGCACAATAATGTGCACATAATCGATCAAATAGATGCACACCTCTTTCTAACATAAGAGCATAGGTAGCAAATCGATCAAATCATGTAGGGGAACAACAACCAATCACTCTCGATCAACACAAGCACACCAATGGTATCATGCATACACTCAATGTAAAAGAGCATGCCAATAGTATAGTAAATTGATGACATATAGTAAATTGAGAAAATCTCTTATATTGCCCCAAGGGACACACAATAGATTCCTCTCCCACACATTGATCTCAATAAAGTAATGAAACACATGTAGCAGCAAGCGAAATCGTGACAACCGCTACTTGCAAATCAATGGAAAATGGTATTTTTAGGCCTCTCTATGACACACAAATATTTTCATGAAGCAACACATGCTTCACTTTGTGAAACACACAAAATCAATTTTTGCAACATAGAAACGCTCAAAGAATAATATACTCTCCCTACCTTAAATCTCCAACTTGCAAAGGATTAATAAATTCGAATTTCCAAGGTGAGAGAGTCAAGCCTCTACCACTTCTAATACTATAAGTTAATAAACAAGAAAATATATGTATTTCCACACAAACCAATTTTTTTTTTACTAGATCTATTCAAATGTAATAACTTACATATATAAATATATGAAGGCTTGTTTCAACATAGACATAGTATCATAGCACATTAGGAACTTGTTGAGAGAATATCCAACCACACACTAACTTAGGAGCTAAACTAAGTGGAGAGAAAGAGACAAAATCTAATATACAATTGCCAATAAATTAACAGATCACAACCTTCTCATATGGTCATAAATAACACATAATATTCCACCAACATAGATCCATTTAAACATGAATCTATCAAGCACACTTAAGATGGATTTATGTTGGTTTTATTTCTTTAACTCCCCCACATACCATGTTAGACTAATCAAATTAATCATTGCACTGAAGTTTGAAAGTAGCAAGGAGTACAATGGAGTCCCAATGTTGTTACTTAATGTATTGTAATGTTATGTTACCAAAAATAAAAAGTAATTAAAAAATTCATGTCAATAAAATAAAAAATTAAAACCAAATAAAAAGTAATTAAAAAAATTCACCTTAAGAAATTGGATCTCTCTGAGTTTAAAATAGATTTATCATAATATAATAACACTCTAAATAACAATGATTAATACATTAACAAATTACAGAAAAAGAAAACAAGTTTTTGTAAATTATTTCAACATGGTGTGGTGATGTTCCAAGACTAAAAGCCCATATATGAGTTGTGTGTCTGTCTCAATAAAGTAATACTAGGGGGACATTGTCAATAAAGAGTGGGTGCATCTATTGTACTCATTAACTCTTGGAATCACTCATAGAGTTGTTTGCACATTCATTGATATTTTATTCAGCAATTGAATGAACCATATCTCTAAAGAACATCCGACCAAACCAATGGTTAGAATGATTAGATACTCATATATTCAAGTGTGGATGTCTCTTCCTTTATACCAACTTCTATAAATTGGTGATATCTACATAGTGTTTATACCAACTTCTATAAATTGGTGATATCTACATAGTGTTGATATAAAAAATCCAAGTGTTTAATCAAACCAAAAAATATACTTTCTTGATGAGGAATGTATTCAATTTTTAAAATATATTAATTATAAAAAACTAGATTTAATGATGAGAATCTTACCTAGGAGAAATTAAGAGAAATTCTCTTTAAAAGGAAATGTTAGTATTATTAGCTAATCAATATTTCACGAACGTCGATTAAGAACATACTAAATACATTCGTCACTGTCATGAATATTAATATTTAATATCTTTTTCTTTAATTTTTTTTTCAATATCTTTATATTTATAAATCAATCACCTTATACAAAGATCATATTAATTTTACATATTTTATTTTACATAAATATGATAAGTTCATAAAGTCCACTTAAGTCTCATACATTCTATAAAGAAAACAATCCAGTTTTAAAACATAAACTGTATACAAAACTGTTTTCAGGTTAAAACAATTTTTTTTTAAAGTAAACAGAATAGAACTAGTAGTGCAATACTACATTTTGGTTAAGAGAATAACACAGGAAAGATCTCTTTTTTAAATCTGAAGTAGGAAAAAGTCATAGATCGTGCTCCATTAGTGTATCATTTAATATTTAATAGTTCATAAACATGGTGTAAAAACATAATGGCATCTGGTCAAAGTTGCTTTATGAGCTAACATTATACAATTTGTTACTGGCCATTTAATGTGGGGGCAGCAAGCAGTTGGCAGCCTACTTTAATAATGTTTACCTGCTTTATGAGTCTTCCAAAACCCTAGATTCACCACGCCATTTATTAAAGTGTTTTTCTTTATCAAAGTTAAATGTTGACCATATCTCCCCATTTCACTGCTTTATGAGTCTTCCAAAACCCTAGATTCACCACGCCATTTATTGAAGTGTTTTTCTTCATCAAAGTTAAATGTTGACCATATCTCCCCATTTGAAGGTTCTTTGTGTGAATTAATTAAGATGTTCTTTTAACATTTAATACGCCTTTAAGATATAGTGTAATTACGCCTTTAAGATATAGTGTAATTAAACTGTAGGAGTTTCACTACAGAAGTGCATAACTTCCACGTTAGTTAGATACCTGTCACGTGGATAGTTCTGCTGCGGCCGGCTGCTGCCTCCTCCTGCTGATAACCTCCTCGACCTTTTCCGCCTCCTCCTCGACCTTTTCCGCCTCCTCTCTGCCGAGCTCGAGCTTATGCATATCCTGCCGCCGTCGGCCGCTGACCTCCTCGACCTCCTCCGCCTCCTCTCTGCCGAGCTTATGCATCTCCTGCTGCCGCCTGCAGCCTCCTCCCTCCTCCCGCCGCGAGCTCCTTCTTTTCTTCCCCGTGGCTATTGCAGCATGCTTGCTTGTGGAGGACAGCGGGGCTTCCTGGTTTGGCTGATAAACTGCATTATCAATAAACAAACTTGATGGTGTATTAATATTATTTTATTTTATGCAGAGTTAAGATCGATCGATCTACACTAATCTGTGTTCTTGAGGAATTGAAAGTATTTATTAATTTGATCAGACCTGTGTGCGACGCCCTGCCAACATGCCATATCTGGCAGAAAATGATACCTCCCTTCTCACGAACGCCATCGACCACATTTTTCCAGCCCTTAACTTGCTCATCGTTGTAAATGCCAGGAGAATGCGGGAACCTGCACATCATTAGTTGAAAAGGATCTGTTACTACGAGACAATTTGAGGAGAACGTACCCGATGGCTTGCTGTGAGACTGCATTTGCTTCGGTGATGAGGAGGCCGCCTCTCGTTTTTCTCTGAGAATAGAAATTCACGTGGGAGAACTGCGGTATGTTGTTCAGTGCACGGCATCGTGTCACCGAAGCTAAGTACACGACTCTATAGTTACGCATGAGTTAATAATAATACATATTCCCCGCTGTCGTTGCAGAAAATTATATAAATGACTTGCTATCAAAGGAGACTAGGAATTTTTTAATCTGGTTACCTGTGAGATAGATTGAATAGCGGACCCATCTGGAACGACGAAAGGAGGTGAGGCCTGGAGGTTCCGTTTGATGATCCACTTTCTTGGTCGTTTTGGTTTTGGCAAGAAATACCTCCTTTTCCCATTCTGAAGGAATAAATCAACAAATGAGCGCCTATAATATGGATATTATTCCATAACAAGGCAGAAATTGAAGCATTGTAAAGGCAAATTATCAATGGGAAGAATCTGGGGAAAATCAACAAATGAGCGCCTATAATATGGATATTATTCCATAACAAGGCAGAAATTGAAGCATTGTAAAGGCAAATTATCAATGGGAAGAATCTGGGGAGGACTTAACTTGGTGCAGCAGTTAGCGTGACCTTTATCTGATATGCCTGCCCATCTCAGAGCTGGGCTGCACCCCTCATAAAAAAAAAGGGAGAAAGAATACCACTAAGCTGTAAACAGAAATGAATACCACTAAGCTGAAGACAAATCCAATTCCAAAATAGCAATCAGTTGGCTGAGCATTAAATCCTACCATACCCGTCCAATTTGTAAAATAGGTATTAAACATACGGCTTACCTTTCAAGAGCTGCGACCTCACTCACTCAGTTAACATATATATAAAATATTCAATCCAGGGGCTGCTCATCCCAAAGGTTGTGCCCTCTAAACCTGTGGACGCATGCATTCAAAAAATGCATATCCAACTAAAATTGCCAATAATGCATGTGGAGATGCACTTCGAAAGCCCGTCGTTATTTAAAAGCCCGCCGCTCTCTTCAAAGTTTGAAAGCCCGCCGCTCTCTTCGAAGTGCATCTTCACGAGCTTCAACTTCCTGTAACTTTCTTTCTGCATCAGCCTCGTTTGCGGTTGGCTTCTGCTTGCAGGGCCTCTCCTGCATGCAACTTTGATTCAGCTGCAAGAGACTTTTCTTCAGTAGCAGCCACGAATACCATCTCACGAGCTTGTGCCAGTTTATTGTCAGATATAAACTTTAATTCAGCACACTCAGCGCGCATCTCATGTAAAGCCTTATCAAGCTGCAGTAAGTGCAGATAAAAAGGTGAAAAGGAGTGAAAATCCAACAAAGAAAAATAACACAAGCTGACAATGGTCTGATCAGTGATTCAGTACTATTTAAATTTGTATTCTAACAACAACTTCAATCATTTCTCTTCCTCTGACAATGCCACAAGACATTTATATGGCAAGGACTATCTGCCATGAGGACTATGCAGAGTTTGCACCAGTCCCAGTCCCAAGGCAATGGAGGTTGCATCGTTGGATGTATGAACGCCTTCATATCGAACTGCGAAACCTCATCTGCCTCGGGGCAGGTGCAAACCCCACATAGTGGATAGTGTTTACCCATTTGCATTGCAAGCAATAATGCAATAGAATGCCCTAAACAAATGAATCAGACCGTTGCACCAAGCAACATCTGTGCAATCTAGGCTGCCTGTTACTTCATGACAAGAATGGCAGACAATTAACAATGTTGTTAATGTCAAGGATAACAGCGGTCTAACCAAAAGGGATATTCTGTTTCCTTTAACGGCACTCAACCAGTCAATGTAATCGGCTTTTTAAAAGACATGTTTCAGTCGTGAAGGGCCAAAGCAATATGTCAAAGTAGCCAGTTGTCAATCATGGAAAAGGTTATGGTGACTGCAAGGAAAATCTACCATGATAAATATGGAACACTAGAAACACAAGCTTATTTTAGTCGGCAAGAAAGGCGATCCCATAATATCAAATGAATAATGCAGGGAGTATTAGCGACAGCAAAGAGCTGGTATAAAGTGACTAGAGAGTAAGATTTTAGAAGAACTACACTCTGGAAAAAATAAAAGACGTGCACCAGCAAAATATAAGAAAAACACACCAGCTCGACTCGTTTAAATAAAACCTCAGAAATGGTAGTATTTTAAGGAAAATAAAAAGGATGTCAATGCTTCAGATAAAATGTGACAATAGCTAAGTGCTAGAAAATGGTGAATTGTGGCCTTACATCAGCTACACATTGTTTCTCAACACCTAAACCCGTCTTAAGGATTTCTTCTTGCTTCTCTGCTTCAGCTATAGTAGCTGAAAGTGCAGCTCGTTCCTGCTTAAATTTCTCTTCCGTTTCACTTGCAGAAAATTGCACTTGTTCGTACTTGGATGCCCATTCCTTACGCTCTATTAAAAGAAGCCCCATATTACACTGATAATCATATAGCTGCACACTCAACAAAAACCAAGAAGAGTATGAATTTATCCAACTTAGAAGAAACCCAAATATAAAATAAAATCTAGCCTTAAAAAACAGAAGATTATTTTCCCACGATAAAATATACAAAGGTTAGAATCTAGAAGCATAGTGCAAGGGACGTGTCGTAAAAGTAAATTGTTACAATTTAAAACATAACAATGTCAACAGAAGTTGTGCAACCAAGTGAAATATAAAGGAATCCCCTAAAATTATGAAATATATTATTTCTAATCATCTGCTAAAATTATCAAATATATCATTTCTAATCATCTGCTCAGATATATAACTTAAAAGCCTTTTAGATCTGGACCAGATGTGACTGGTGGGCCAGTGTTGCTCTTTGGAGAACATATTCACGTTCCTTTGCAGAAAACATTGTAAAATGCAATAATGTAGGTTGATATTACAAAAATTAGAAATCAAGTTTACCAAGGTCAACGGATGTGGGTGCAGAAGCAGACACAGAGAACACTGCTAAAAATATGTCTGCTGTCTGCATAATAGAAATTGGAGCCCTTCCTAATGAAAAGCACGCTGCAATTTTGCTTTTAGGTGAAATCAATTTGGTTTAGTGTATCAGCTAAAGTAAGTCATCAGCTTGGTTTTATATCCTTTCTTGATATTTTTTGTTTAATTGGGAGAGGACTGGTTCAAGGGAGGGGTTCATAGAAAACAGTCGGCATTCCCAGGGATGTTTTCCTGGGTGCATCACTAAGATCAAGATGTAAGGTGTGTGTCATCAGCTCCCAAGGACTGCTATCCCACATTCAGTGCGTAAATGGCATTTTTGTGCATCCAAGACATGAAACCATGAATTCCTTTATAACTGAAACATTTCCAATAAAAAAACACATTGTCACTGTAACCCCTTAGTTGATGCAGGTCTTGGGATTCTGTTTGTGCCCTGCTATTTCTATCAATAGGCCATCCACACCTTCCAATTAAGCCAATCCAACTATATTATATCTTGGCCAATGGACCAACTGGATTGCTAGAAATAGCAGTCTAATTTGGTAAACATGAAAATTCTCAAAATGTAATGCAAGGATTTTTCATCTTCCACAAAACCTGCAACCCTGCACAGGTGTCTGAAGTGACCCCATGTTTGAGCTTTCTTTGATGCCTATTCAGATTGTATTCAATAGAAACAGACAAAACATTCAAACTTTGGATTGTACTTTCTACCAACAAAAATGTTGCCAGCCCTACATCACCTGACATCAGGATACAGGGACAGACGGATTTTAATATTTGATACAGGACACATAGACCCAGAAAACGGGACATGGAGGGGCATGCAATTGGTAAACACACAAAGGGTAACGGAAAAAATATACTATTTAAAAAGAATAGAAATAAAATATAAATATATAGGCATAAAAAACACTGCTTTGAGAGAAAATAAACTCAGCAAAATAATGGCAGCCAGTAGGAGCACCCGTGCAAAAAATCTCCATTCTCCTTCTCTGCACAGTCTGTACTAGAATTTCCGTGAGCAAAGTGTGTGAAATGGGGCAAATGCCTCTTTATTTCGATGTTTTAGTGACCAGGGCGCACCTTTTTTCATCACACAGTTCCGGCACATCGGGACGCATCCTCCTAGCACGTTGGACATGCACGAGACATGTGTCATGTGCATGAAACAAGCCTCCAATCTCCAAAGCTAAATGTGTACATGTGCATGTAGTGTTCCTCTCGTCCTTCCAATTGAATGGTGTGCATGTAATGTTCCTCTATGGCTCTCTTGACAATATTCAATAGGATTTTCTCAATCCATCCACTTGTCAAACTAACATGAGATCATATGTCATTTACAATGAAGTAAGACGTGATATGAACCTTGTGCCCAATTAATTTGACTCAAGTAAGTTTTAAATATTCTCCAACATAAGGTCTGGACAATGGATTGCACAAGGGGTCCAAATGGGGGTGCCTGACCATCATAAGTCTGACAACATGTCCATGCATTACCTCCATCACAATCTTCTGATATGATATGAAGCATCAACAATTTTTAAGAAACAAGGTTCCCCCAATACAAGAGAAGGAAATTTATACTGTTTTATTTCCTTATAAAGCTTTTGTACCTTAGAATAGATCATTAGGACCATTTAAAGTTCTCGAAACCCTAGAATAATGGGATTTCATGGTTTTTTCAGAGTATTTTATCAAACTGTTGTGATGTACTATTTTCATTTTAAATGTTTGGACAGTTGTGATGTGCTATTTTTTATTTTCAATGTCTTGGAATTGCGTTGTCTTCAAATTTCGTGGTTTATGCATCTGTTTTGCGTATATATCCTGATCTTGTGCAGGGGCTTATTAGTGATTGGGACCTCTTTGTTTAATCACTAATCAAAACAGGACGACAGAGTACCTTGTTGCAAAATTGCATAGGACCTTGTTGCCGAATTGGTTTTATTATGTGTTTGAGGTCACCATTTTGCCAAGTTTACTTCAAGGCCTAAATTATATTATTAGAAAAAAAGTGCACCTCACCTCACGTCATAGTGGCAAATTTCATCCAAAAAGATGCATTTTCACGAATTTTGCATATCTTTGGCTAAGTGGATCATTCAATCAAATCCGTGGAAGGACGTTAACAGGTTTTTTCAACCAAAAAGGACCACATCTTATTTACCATTCTGCCATGTGAGTTTCCTTTCAAAGAAAATGGGCATCCTAAACAAGAAAATATGCTTCTTTTATTTTTCTCTCTAGATTCCAAGTAAAGAAAATAAAACAACTAAGAGGGACACAAAACAAAGATTATTATAATTTTTTTTTTGTGATTTAGACAATTATGAAGACATGTATTGTTTTAAAAATATGTTTTAAAAATGGGAGGATGGAGGAATAAATAACATACATCATTTTGTAGCTAAGGAGATGTGGAGAATATTGACAGGTATAGGATTATAGTGCAACACTACTACATATGGGCAGATTGCTCCACGAAATATTTCCACGTTTTCAACATTCGTGGGTTAAAAAAATTAATTTTTATACTTTTTGTTTTTCAGGGTGGAAAAACCGTGGCAATATCCACGCTTTGTAATGTTCCACGAACTATCGTCGATATAGGGACGAAATTTTTTCATCATTATACTTTGCTTTCATTGCAACCACTCCTCTACTGCAATGATCTTCAAATTGTTTCTTTCTATTTAGCTTCATGTGGATCTATCTAAAGGTGTGTACCATGGAAGCTGAAAAGTATGAACACCAATTAGAGAATGGTTAGGTCCACCCAAAAAGGGTTGTTAGAGATATATATCAAAATGATCAACTTGATGCAAGGATTATGTTGATGTAGGTCACAAATAAGGATTTCCATGACCACACAAAAATGGTTGTGAGAGATATATACCAAAATGATCAATGCGATGCAAGAATTCATTTGATATAGGTCACAAATAAGGGTTTCTAGGACCCCCATTGTTTTTATCTGATAAGAGTATTACTCCCTCCTTTAACAATCAAAATTTTATCACCTTCCTTGTCACTGTTTTCATCATTATTATTCATCATAATCGACAATATAAACACTATTTTTCCACCCAATTCTATTCGTATGACCTAAGGATGTAATAAAATGCCCAAAAACCTGAAAGTCAAACCATTAGATTGACCATAAAATTAAGGTCGCTACTTTTCCTTCGAAAAGCATGACCTTGGTCACTACTATTTCCCCAAAAGGCATGACCTGGTCCTAAAAAGGTTTTTTAAGTTAAAAAGTTCCATTTCTCTCTTTCATAACAAAGTAGTGGCCAAAAGTGGACACTACCCTTGACCTGGTCAAAATCAATAACAAATCTACCTTCCAAAACCTTAATTTATCCACTAAGAAATCAAGGAGATGAATATAATACACATTAGTTAGATAGAAATTTCTATTGGCCACTCTTGTTCCTATAAAAGAATCCCTCAGGGTCACCATTCCATAGCAATTCCAATTTCATCAAAAACTTGTCATCACTCTAATAAAATTTCTACAGAAATAGAAGGATAGCATACTATACATTCTACTTTTTCCACAAAGGAGATCCATCCATGACATTTGTCTGGAGATTGTAGGTCACAAAGGAGACACATGAACCTTCCCTGGACAAGCTCCCAATGCCCCATATCCTCTACCATTATACTAAGGTGCGACTCTGTAAACATTCTTTGTGATATTAATGAAAACACATTCTTTCATTCTATGCATTTTATGTTGGCCTCTACTTCTCCATGATGATAATTGTTTGCTTTCTACTTCTCCATGATGAACACATCATGTATTCCTTCAGCATCTTCATCTTCAATATTTCTAGTTATCTACTTTGCATTTTCACTTAAACATCTTATCCCATGACAAACACGTTGTGTATTCCTTCATCATCTTCCTATTCAAGATTTCTCTACTACTTTGCATTTTCATCTCAACAACTTATTCACTTTGGCAACATCATTGTTTCATGTTTTATTTGGTCCATTCCACTTTCTTTTCTTTTGTTGCACATTCCACTTGACCTACAAAAAAATCAACACAAAATATTATGGGATATTCATATTATATTATGTGCTCGTGTGCTCCTGGTTTGCAGGTGTACCTACGGGGGTGTCTACCTATGATGTTCTTTTCGCAAGTCTCGCACTTAAATAATACTAATGTTTGTAACGTTTGGGGTTTGTCACCTTGAAATCCTTTGTTGGAAGTTAAAGTCCTTATTGAGCTTTCAAAGCATGTTGAACCTGCTATTACTTGTTGCCTTTACACACTACTTGGGGTCCTTATAATACTCCTTGCGTTTTTCAATTACTTCATTTGTCGTGAGTGCTCCACTACTATAGGGATCAGGACTTGTATCTAAAATTTGGTTTGGTGAGGGCAATATTAAAATTAAGTAACTCTACCATAGCACATGGTCACGTTGCCAGCTAAGCCAGGGTTTTTCTTCTTGGTTTCTACACCATCGAGGGTTTCGATGTCATAGTTCGTTTGTTGGAGTTCGTATGTTGGATGCACCAGAGGGTTTCGTGGTCTGAGCTGAGCTTGGCTCATGGTCATCCCACCACGAAGGTTGCATATGCAGGAATGGTGACAACTACACATGCAGGTAATACCCTTCTTGTCTTTCTTGTTAATTTGAATTGATACGAATACAAACTCAGGTTCTGACCGGTATATTTTTACTTACTTGGCAGGTAATAGTTTGGCCCTCTCCATTTGTGTGGTTACTGGTTGATGGTGCAGGTTTAGACTTGGAGGTGTTTGCAATTGGTAAGCTCAGAGTCCACATTTCATTACCTCTTCCTCTCGCCTCTGTGGAGTGTTTTGTGTTTCCTATGAGGAACCTTGTGAGCCCGATTGGGTTCACTGCGACTAGCATTGAGTTCCTGGAATCATCGTTGGCTGGATTGTTGCAAGAAATGTATTTATTGTCTAATGCAGGCCCTAGAAGGTCTTAGTGGAATATTTTAGGTCATTCGGCTCAATGTTTGAAATTTCGTTGAAGCTTGTGGATAAAATAGTAATAATAATAACACCCAATATGAACTGGGATTTGCTTTCAAAACCTATGTCTGTTTAAAAGGGCCCGGGATTTACCTTCTATATAAAATGGTGAATGTTTGGTTCTCTATTTAATCTCTGCGTTTTCCTATGTATAAGATCCAAGTGTATGCGTAGAAGAAATGGGGTTTAAGAAGGTCGCCCTATTTTCCTGTAGCATGAGAATCTATAAATGGTAACTGCTGATAGATATTCCATACTGAATAAAATCGTTTTGTTCTTCTATGTAGGAGATTTAGTTTAAACGTTTTTGTTTCCCAAGATACTTTTTCCTCATGTCTAAATTATTTTCATGGGACCTGGGCTTTTGGAATTCTACCCGGGGTTTCAATACTTGACCTGGGCGTCTATCGTTTTGTTGGTGTCAATGTGGGATTCGATCCTTGGATTCCGTCAGGTTTCTAGAGTTGCAATATAAACCTTAGAGTCTGCGTCCATAGGGTTTGAGCAGTAATAATCCTTGAAGATTCTGTTGTGTTCTGATATGGTTTCAATAAATCGTGTTTACAATGTAATGTTCCCATAATTGATTTCCTGAGTGATTTAAATTATGAGCTTTGGTTCATTCTTTACTACTGCGTTTCTGGAATTTCATAAATAGAGATACAAAAGAGTTTCAATGAGTGGAATGTTAAAGGGATTCGATCCCAATTCCTGCGTTTGAAACCCAACGCTTGTTTGTACTTAATGTATGCGGTTTTGATGAAAGATGGTTGTGGTGTTGATGATTGTTAATTCATTTGATTGAAAGATGACTGTATAAAAATCTCCTGCGTTTTCGTTAAAGTTGTAAAAGGAATGGAATGCCTGAGTCTACGTTTGCAAATCATAATTTCCTTGATATGGTTGAAGCACTAGATCTTTATAATGAGTTGGTCGATGTTAGATATCGTACAGTTGTTAATAGTATGAAAGTACACCTAGATTTAAAGATCAGCAATGAGTAATACTATTGTAGTCTCCTTCCCTAATCGATGTGTGGTGTATCTAGGATATTAGATGATTGTTTGCCACTGTTATCATTTCTATTTGGTGATTCTCCAACATAAAGAAGGGATGGCCCTAAATGTTTTAAAGAGAACCTAAGAAATCCCTACACAGTAACTAGTAAGAAAATTCGGACAGAAAAAAAATAAAAAAATATAAGTATTTAAAACAAGATAATAACTCTAAATTTATTCCTGGGGTGTTGTCTAGCATAGGCTAGCTTGGCTAGACTTGCTAGACCCTCCACTGGATTCTGGGCAGAACCTCGAAGTTGATAAAAAAATTGGTAATGGACAATGTTGCAGTATTTATCTACAACCAGACATCAAAAATTCCAGCCACACTACACTTTTCATTATCAAAACGTCCCTACGATTCAACCATTTGTCAAACTTTACATCAAAAGAAACACATCAAGTATTACAAAGATTCGTATTGCAAAAACATAGTTTCACATATCTGCACATAGGTTCCCATAATTCAATCGTCATCTGCATTTTATTTATGGGTGCCAATCCCAAATTTCATGGATCGAACCCCATCCCCAATCAAGGGCGCATCACATCACAACAAATCTATTGAAATACACAGTAACCTTAAACTGATCCTACGTTAGCCAAACCATTCATCTTTCTAAACAGTAAAATAGAAATTCATAGGAGGAATTGGGATTTCATTCTTTAAAGACTCACAGAAGTCAAACGCAATCGATACCACCGACAGACTTCAACAAACACGATTTATTCCCACTTTAAAGTCTTAACATCACACATAGTAGACTTACGAAGGCCACGACTACACACGAGTACAAACGCAGGCTTAAGATTACATCATAAAGCTTGAAAACTCTAAATGGGTGCTTCCCCAGTTCACGATTCCAAAACTCATAACCTAGGATAGGCGCCCATACTTTACAAAAAATGATAAACCACAGGTCTAGGTATCAAACCCCTGGAGTAGCTCATCTTGCCCAAGATCATTTATGACAATTTAGACTCAGGATAAAAGTATCACCGGTATCAACAAAATACAAATCTATCATTCAACAACCCAATCATCTAGCTACAGGATAAGACTATAACAATGCATACATTCTCATAAATTATGCCATAGGAAAGAAATATGCAAGACAAAGCCAGGGTATGTATCACATTTAATGTTTGGTGTTTCCTGTCTACTTTATATGTGTTTAGAAGATTGTGCAGTCATGCAATGGTTATCTATGTAAGCAACTTACATCTCGAGGACCAACTTCAGCACAGGGACCACACAGGAGTGCTGAAGTTGATAGAGATCAAAATTATGTTATAAAATCTTTTACTGTTGCTTTAGCACTAGTCAGAAATTTCGATGGTAATTGTGAGGAAATTTTGCTTCTATAGACCATATTGCTAAATTGAAAGGTAACACAGGTGGCTTTTATTTTCTAGAGTATAAGATACTATATTTGTACCCACACTTCATATCTGATTTCTGGTTTAATGTTGACGTGGAGATCTTCAACTATACCTCTCTTATTGTTATTTGATCAATAGAAAGAAATGAGGGATATTTTTATTTGGCATCCCACCACCCTTCCTTATACTGTGATGATGAACTTTTAGGTTATATTGGACGGCTGTACATTTGAGAGATATATGACTGGTTGTACCTTCCCCACCTTGTTTGAGCTATGATTGGTCTTGTGGTACCTTATCTTTCACTTGTGTTTAATGGGGTCATTTACCCTCCTTGAGTAACTTTTTTAAAACCACCTTGTTGAAGTTTTGCTCTTATAGAGTACTATGGTTGTTTGGACACATTTGGAGCATACCCTTGGTTCTAAGGGTCATGGGTTCCAAGGCTACCACCTTCAGGCTTGAAGTGCAGCTGAAAATGGAAGACACAAGTGTATTTTATTACCACCATGCAAATTTAATTTGACCTTTCAAATCCCATCACCATTTCCTCTCATACGATGTCCCACAACCATTTCTCTTGACACCCACTCTTCATTCATTCTATATGCATTTCACTATACAACCGTCTCAGATTCTCACTGCGTTTTCCTTCAATTAGTTTATCAATTCAGTATGACCCATGCCCACCGTCCGAGGAGTGTTTCCAGCGGTCTTGAGTTTTAGCCTAGCAGCGGTGGCGATTCATGGTATTATGTTTCCCTTTGGCTACAATATGGCAAACTTAAAGTTCACTACGAAGGTTTGTCTAACAAATTAGATGGTTTGGGTTCCGTAACCTCGGTGCCATTCAGGGACACTTTGAGGAATTGCTCCTGGGGCACAGAACCCAAACCATCACATTTGTCAGACAAACCTTCGTAGTGAACTATGAGTTTGCCATATTGTAGTCAAAGGGATTCAACATAATACCATGAATCGTCACCGTTGCCAGGATGAAACTCAAGACTGCTGGCAACACTCCTCGGACAACGGGTGTGGGTCATACTGAATTGATAAACTAATTGAGGGAAAACGCAGTGAGAATCTGAGACGGTTGCATAGTGAAATGCATACAGAATGAATGAAGAGTGGGTGTCAAGAGAAATGGTTGGGGGACGTCGTATGAGAGGAAATGGTGATGGGAATTGAAAGGTCAAATTAAATTTGCATGGTGGTAATAAACTACACTTGTGTCTTCCATTGTCAGCTACACTTCAAGCTTGAAGGTGGTAGCCTTGGGACTAGACATAGGTCGTAGGTGAAGTCCTTATCAATGTGATTGTAAGGCACTCTTTGAAGGTGAAGTACACAATTTTAAGTATTTTTCCTCATTTTCATGCCTTTTTGTAAGACAATAAGGAGGGTAGTGGCATCAACATTGAAAATGGTTTCCATCCAAACCTATCAAGTGTACTTTTAGGTCATCGATATTCTTGACTCTGAACTGTAGCAGCTGTTTGGCCATTTTGACCCTATGAATCCTTAGATTTACAGGGTGATAATGGCCAAACAGCTACTACAGTTCGTAGAAAAGAATACTGTTGACCTAAAAGTACACTTGATAGGTTTGGATGGAACAGATTACTGTGGACATCTATGTTGTCGTATTTTTGGTTTAATGTTGACGTGGAGATCTTCAACTATACCTCTCTTATTGTTATATGATCAATATGTTTATTTTATTACCTGTTACTGATTGAGTTATTAAATACTTGTTGTACCTTCCCCACCTTGATTGAGTTATTATTGGACTTCTGGTACCTTGTCTTTGACTTGTGGTTAATGCAGACATTTACCCTCCATTTTTTTTTATACCACCTTGTTGAATTTTTGGTCTTATAGAGTACTTGGCTTTAATCACCTGTGATCAGTTGTGGTGTGCTGATAATCACTTCTTTTATGCTGAGACTTGGTTGAAGTTTATAATTTTTGTGACTTTATTTATGTTGAGTTATGTACCGTGCTTGACTGTCATTGACCTAATCAACTCCAGTGATTTCTCTCTCTCTGGTTTGTACACACCCTCTTGTAGGGTTAGCTGGTTCCTAGAGAAGACTGGCCTCTCTGAGGCACAAACAGTCTTTTCTGAAAGTAACACTTCTGAGTATATTTTCAAGAATAGTTTCACACCTAGGTTGGTATCTTAAACTACATCTCTATTTTTGTTATATGATATATATGTTTATTTTATTACATGTTACTGAATATTAATAGTTTATCGTTTTAGTTTGCTTGTCAGTGTAACTCATTATAACAGTTTTGAATATACCAAAGAGCCTGTGTTAAGAACTTATGGGTTGTAAATTTGGAGTTCTTGGTTTCAAGAGGTAAGTATATTTTAGACTGACTAATGTATATCCATGGAATACTTTTTTCTGGAAATTTGTTTTTATTGTTTATATTGGCATTTGTGTTGTGGAACTAATGTGAATTGTGTTCACTACTATTAGTTGATACAGGGAGGGCACATACTACCTTAAAGGTGTTTGATTGTTATGGCATTCTTGTTTTTTTTTAAATGTTTTTTTGCACATTGACTTTTTTCTCACATCATTCAAGAAAAGTTTATAACCCTGCACTGTAATCACAACATCTAACTGCATGGAAGTTGGGACACTGTTACTTTATCACATGTGCATGTTCTCTCTGTTTTAAATAAACTTCAAACACATTTTTGTAACTATAAAGTCAATAAGTGTTTCCATCTCAAACTTGATTTAGACTATGCTAACAACTATTTGCTTTTGATCTGACTATATAATATGCATTCTGAGTTATCAGCTTTCCCTCGCATCAGACACGGGACCTTAGATTGATGCTGGTTTAGACTACACTGTTACAACTTTTGGATCTCATACAACCTATAGATGAACAGTGAACTACATATTGATTTACAAAGAATAGCATATTAAGAGGCAAAACACCATGCACTAGTAGTTCTACCTTTGAATGCAAATGACACAGATATAGACATAGAATGAGATATAGACACTGTGGTAGAACACATGATGATGTTGATTTATGTGTGATTGCATATGCAGCTAGAAAATATATAGAAGGTGGCATGAAATCAAATGAAATTCTGGGTAACAGCAAGTGCAAAGAAGTTTCATGTGTCACATAAGAAGACGACAATAGATTATGGAGAAAATCCCATCTCCATGAAGTGTTGTATGGAGTCAGAAATATTTGCATGGGAGATGTAAACATGGTTGTGCTACATGTAAAATTGTGTAATTTGTCTTTGTTTGAAGTTGTTTGGTCTTAAGTGAATACATCTTCCCATTTGAGTGCATGGTAATTGCATTGTTTTCATGTGGTGCCTATATAGTTAGTATTTTTGGCAAATCCTCTTACATAAAGTGCACTTGACAGTGAAAATTTATGCAACTCATCAAAATTTGCAATTGGGATCTTTATTTGTTTTGGTTTTTATTGGGTTGGTGCATTCATTGGATCAGGTGGCCTCTAACATGGAAGCTAGGTTGGGCTCTTCTATTGTGCCCTAGCTCAAGTATTTTGCAAGTTTGTTATCTTGTGGCGTGATGTAGTTTTGGGGTTCTGCATTCAACCTGCACATACCTTCTCTGTGCATTCTTTTTGGTGCGTTGCTTCCCACCTTTTTCATATCCGCACAAGTTAGAATTTATTTTGGTTGGATTCCTTTGTTGTAACTTAAATAATTGTTTGTTGCTACATGCTTAGTGTGCTTCTAGGAGACTTGGTAAACAAGGGCTTTGGTAGAGGTAAGATTAATTATATCAATTGACTTCAAAGTTTATTTAGAAATATTTTCAACCATTGGTTCCACTCTATTTATTTTCTATTCAATAAGCCTACAAAGAGTTGCTTGTTAAAAAATGCAGTGAGTGTTGAGAAGAGAAAACCGTAGCATTGCAAACTTCAAATGATAGAATTTGTGGAACAATTGTTTCCTATAGGGTATTCATGACAAGTATAATTGTGACCTTATTTCCTTGTAGGGGTCTAAAGTAAAACTTTATCATGTCATTGTTTTAATGCAAGATACTAATGAAAAACAATAAGAGAACAAGGGACACTCCCTTTCAACAAAAATCATCCATTGAAAACAAACCAACTGGGTTTTCTTTTGAAGCCCTATCACAAAAGAGAGTGCTTTTGATGAGATTGAATCCGTAAGTATAGATCATTATTGACTGGAGATAGTGAATAGGGATTTCTATTTTCATCATTTAATGCTTTCCCAATGTTTGGGTACGAGTTCCAATCCTCCAAGTCTCAGCAAATAGCCATTTATCTTCATCTTGGTTCAAGTCTTCTATCCTCAATGATATATTACCATAGAGGGAGAAGGGCCTGAGGGAGAAGCTGAAGGCATGACTGTTCACCTAGATGTGGGGTTCAGAATGTGACAAGAAGGAGATTCTGGTGGTTACCGAAAGTTGGAGTTTCGATGGTGATCGGATCACCATTCAACTGCTATCCACATGTGCTTAAGACTGGGGCTTACAATTCTTTATGTTTATACATTTAGTTCAAGTTCTTGAGATATCTATCTAGGACTGTGTTTGTTGTTTACAAGCTCATGAAAAGTTTGATGATAAATGACTCTGAGAAATTTTTATTAAGAAGTGAATAGAGCTAAGGTATAATTCTTTGTAAGACCGAGCTCATACATTGCAAAATGTTGTTTAAGCCTTATGATTATTCAAAGGACACAAGGAGAACATCAGTTATATCTTGAAGACCGAGCCTATTCTTTGTGACCAAATTGAGTTTGATTTTGAATATTTGTGCCATTAAAAGACAAAACTTGAAGTTGAAGAATTGATTGTTGAAAAGGGATAAGTATGAAAACTACTTGAACAAATTTTATTTGTGTTACTGCTTATCATAAAGACTTGGTAACTACTTTAAGGAATACAATGCAAGATTATTTGTTTGATGAAATTTGATAGAATTGGAAACCATCATTAAAAGACTTGTTTGCAGATCTGAAAGGAATCATTGATAAGGATTTGATTGTAGATGTAAGAGCTAGTTCATGAGAAGTGCTTTTAGTCTATCCGAAGCAAATCTATGACTGTATCGTCGCATTCAAATTTTTTTTTTTAAACTTCCAGGTATCGTCTGTATATCGACGCACACCAATGTAGGCTATAGAAATGTTTCGACGCAGTTGCTACACCTGCCACGAACGTTTGTGAATGTCAACGTGGATACTACGACGATGTTTCGTGGAACTATAAAATATCTTCCACGCAGATGTTGAACTTGCCACGAAAGTTTGAGAATCCATGCATGGATACAACGACGAACATTCATGGTAGGTTCAGTACCTACGTGAAAATTTATTGGAGTTATGCATCGATATAGCGACGCAATTGCGTGGCATGATTCATTTTCTGTAGATATGCAAATTGTTGTGTTGTTGACACGTGGCAACAACGAAGCGTTGTTATTGCCACAACGTGGAATTTTCGTCCCTATATCCACGGATCTCTTTCCACGAAAAAAATAAACCCCAATCGTTGCAACAGGAACGGAAATTCGTGGCTATTACAACGCAAGTTCGTGGCAAATTAGACCATATGTAGTAGTGCAAGATAGTTATTCATAAATATAATGATCATTTATCTGTGGAAGAATGGATGGGAAATCCCACCAAGTCTTACAAGTATTGGCAAACAATTCTCAATATTTTTCAAAATTTTCTTAAATTTCTTCACCGGAAAGAATTTGTCATTTTGTTTTGTAGTGATAATTTTGTTTCAGAACAATGCTCATCTACTAAAAAATGCTACAACTTATGTTATATGACTTAGAATGCTAACTAACATCAAACCAACCTTCAACCTAGCCTACTATGCTCACCTTGGCAAACAAAATGGGCATTCATAGATTTAAATGGATATTCATTGACATTCCAAAGGAGCTTGTAGATAAACCTATTGCAAATCCATAATTTCCAAAACATTAAATGACACTCTCTTGCTCTTGCTTCAGTTTTTCAAATTTGTGTAGACTTGATTGATCACAAATGGTCAACCACTTAAAAGGGTCAAACTTACCTAAGGCTGCAAATCCACAACAAAGGTTAACTATTCAACCAAAATGACCCAAGATTTACACTTAGCACCAACAATACTGCCAGGAATAAGGGACCTCCCCTAACTAACAAGCCATCATCCTCACCATTGAACAAACAACCTATTGACTCTTTTTCAAAACATTTTGGATGCTACTAAGGATCAAAGCCAAGATTTTGTGTGTGTCACATTATGAATTCTCAGGTCATTAACTACTATGATTAAGACCTTCATGGGCATCGAATGAACGACCAAAAAGACCAATCTATGGTTGAGATAATGGTGGATGTCTCTTTGCATTGGCATTAATGTTATCAACGGTGAATGCTCTATCTTGTTGAAGCAACCAGTGAAGAACAGCGTGGAGCTTTGACTGTTGAATGAGCTACTTCTTATTGCTCACATTATTCCCACATGGTCTTGTTTTACTGATATCGGAATAAAAATGCTGCCTTGAATGTGTAAGTTGTCAATGGTTTGTATTGGTGAGTTGTCAGACACCAATGCACCGCCTTTACTCTTAATCGTTTATAAAATTCGATGGGCAAATCCTCTTTGATTGTTTTGTTGTTTGCTACTGTTATTGTGACATCATCTCTGTTTCTTTCTCAACATTCGAATTGTCATCAATTTGTTCCTCTTTTACGGAGCAACAACCCTCTTGAGGAGCCAAAGGTTCTTGTTTTCTATTCAAAATCAAGGTTCTCCTCTCAAACCAAACTCATATTTCTTGTTATAATTACCCTATTCCTGTTTAATATTTGCAAACAAGGTTCTGCTGTCTTTTTGGGTTTTTTTGTTGGAAACTAGAGTCTATTTCTGTTAGTGCATTGTCATTTATTTACTCGTATTACTTGTATGTTCAATCTTTAAAGTTAGTATTTGATCATGTATGTGATTTATTTACTAGTTTCAGATGAAAGGGTGCTTGACTTTCAAATGAAAGGGTGCCTTCCAGATGAACAATCCTATCTTGTTCTCACTGTTCCTGTTTAATATTTAAAAACAAGGTTCTTAGAGGAAATTTACCCAGCATTGTGCTATCTTTTTTGGTGTTTTTCTGTTGGAAACTAGAGTCTGTTTCTGTTAGTACACTATGCACTGCGATAATGTGTGAGAGAGATCAGAGAGATGTTGGTAAATCTTTTGGGTGCAATTAAACTTTTATTTAAGAATCTTTTATATGAACAATGCTATCTTGTTCTCATATTTATTGGAGTTACCACTATGTTAAGTGGCATAGCACGCCCCGTCGACTGGTGTGTGCGTCACACCGACACACGTCCCAAAAGAAAGCCCGTCGGCGGCTTCTACGACTTTTTCCTAGCCATCGTGAAACAGTCCGCTTAAAAGCACGAGCCGCGGCGACCAAGTTGGTGTGACAAGACTTAAATGCGGCGAAATGGATGGGTGACGTTGTTCAATAGGGGGAGACCATACGGTGGAATGCTTAGTGAAAAAAACTTGGTCGCTGCTGGATGGTCGGCGAAATTATAATAAGAGCAGCGAAACGGCCGGCGAGATAGTCGAAAGAACTGCAACCGAAGCACTGCAAAACGAAGCAAAAGAGTTGGGCGAAAAAAGATGATGTAATGCGATCGCTGGCAGTAGAAAATACTTGGTCGGCGGAAATCTTATAAGATACAAGAAACGGATGACAACGAGTGACTTAAAACCTGCGACTGTGGTCGTCAAGAAAGAACAAAAACCGGCGAAACAAGTGAGCCGCGGGCCGCGAGACTAGTCGGCGTCAAATGAGTAAAAGATGGCGAAACAGTCGGCTATAAATGGCTAAACAGCTATGACCAGTTTTGGCCAAAATGATAAAAAAACTGCGAACTGGGTCGACATGTTTATACCTTCATAAAACCATATCGACTATAGATGGTGACTTTTGATAAATACTTAAAGTCAATATTATATTGTTTATACCCAAAAATTCTATGAAAGAGTTGGATTTTTCCATTCGGCGTTCCTTTTGCCCCTCTAAGAGCAAATGCTAGTTAATAAAAGATTACATGTCATCATCAAGATAGTGATAACTTTAATGTGCCATAGTCGTTCGGTAATAGTGACTCTGAACAGGAACATGATTTTAAAATATAACGTGATTCTAATGATATAATTAACGGGTCAGGAACATCAATCACACTTATCTTCACATGGGTTGGGTTTTACGTTGACATATTTCATGTAAATGATAGCTATTTTTATTTTCATTTTAAATATGGGCTTAAAAAAACTCATTTACAATTTCAGAAATTTATATGTACATTTTAAATAATTCTTCTCAAATTTTAATCAAATAAAAATATCAAAAATATAATTTTTTTAATAAATTATAAAATTTATAATTTAAAGTTGTTATAAATGAAAGATTTTTAGGTTATTTAAAAAAAATACAATAATTTTAAATATACATTTCTTATTAATATTTGTTAACTTTTAAAAAATTACTTTTATTCACTAATTACGTTATCAAATTTAAATCAAATTAAATAAATATATTTTATTTTTTTTATAAAATTTATTAGATTTATAAAATAATAAATATTATTTTCGTTAAATATTAATTAATAAATTAGATATAATAAATTTATTTCAATATACATTATATCATTATTGAAATGCTTCTTCATATTCAAATTATAAAAATTCAAAAGTAATTATTTTTTAAATTTTATATTCAAATTAAGATAAATTTAAAAATAGTTTTTTTTATTACATTTAATTTAATATATAGAAAATAAAGATATAAAAGTGGAAAGCAATGACGTGTTTGTGAATTAGCTTTCTATTAGCCTCAATAACTAGCTCAGTGGGTTGGGCCCCAGTTGAAAAGCCGTTGCAGGATAGAGGTCATGGGTTCAATTCCTGGGTGTTGGTTCCAGGTTCCTTCGTTTGAGGCGCCTATAGGGTGAGGCCCCTTCAGGTGGGCCCCACTAGCTATCCATGCATCAACTACCAATTTTTTTTAATTCTTTTTTTTTATTACATCGATAGGTGTTTTTATTTTAGAATTTGGGGCGGACTAGAGCCTATGCTTTTCCTAGGTTGCACAAGGATGAGACAAGTGTACTGTTCAGATTGATTTTATGGCACTTGTTAGAAATTCAAAATAAACAATTATATATATATATATATATATATATATATAGCTGATAGTTATGATGGATAACTGGTAACTGATGCATGATGCATGGATAACAACAAGTTCTTTAACATATGGGTAGTTTGTTAAGACGCGGTTCCTGTAACTAGCATGGAGAAAAAATAACTTATTTGTAGCACTTAGCTTGTGATCTATCAGTGTTCACCAACCACAACTTAAGTGGCTATGCTAGTATAATTGTTTATTTAGAATTTCGAACGACACCCATAAAATCAATCTGGATAGTATACTTGTCTCATCCTCCTACAATCTAGGAAAAGCATAGTTGTTACTCCACCCCAAATTCTAAAATATAAACACCTATCGATGTTATCAGGGGTGGAGGGGGTTTTTGAAAACCTAGGGTAAAATATGGTAATGGGGGGGAGGGGGGGTGGGGGTTGAGGCACCAAGGGGGTGGTGTAAAAAGACTTCATTCTTATCATTGCTTCATGTCGTCATGGAGTTCTGCTTCAGTTGTTTAGGTTCTGCTCACGTTCTACTTCAGGGTTTGTTCGAGTGTGCTTCATGGGGTTCTGCTTCAAGGTTTGTCATTCATGCTCCTGGATCTTATTCCCTTTGCATCTCGTACCCGATTTTTTAAATTTTGTTGGCAATGATATGCTATAGATGGTATCAGACACAAACCATCAACATTCTTTGTCAGTCGAAGTGCCTCTATTGGTAACGCAAAAGCGGTAGAGAGAGTACTCACGGAGGTGAAGAGATAAACAAAGGTATTGGATACAAAGTCAATTATATCTTCTGGTTGACCCCGAAACCAATGAATAACCCTGCCTTTAGGTAAAAAAGAAGTCAGAAGCAGTCGTTTCAGTACCAGGTTCATCAATTGATCCACCAGTTTCAAATCCTCCAATTGAAGATCCAACATTACCTAGGTATTTATGCAACAAATAATAGTTGTTCAAATAACATGGATATTTATTATTCATCAACATTTTTGAGACTGAAGTTAGCAGTTATACTAAATTTTAAAGGATGCCCATGTTATTTTGCAGGTGTGACTGGCTCGCAACTGGCTTGACACATATGTATCTTTTTGGAGGCCGTATCACAAATTTGGGCACAAACCATGGGGATGTCAGAGTGAAGGAGCTTGTTGCATCCTGCTACATTAGTTTTGTGAAAACTGTACCGTGCTTGTATTGCTAGAAAGTGGTTCTTCAAATCCTAGACTTGTCCTTTTATAAGATTATATTAGTGGAACAACAAATCAGAGAGCTTGGGTCCCTGGCAGTTAAGCGGTAAGTACGAGTTCTTTCTTTTTTCTTTGTTCTATTACATTTCAGGCTTAAAAACATTGGAAAATAATATTTTAGCATTTCTGTTTACATTTTCTATATTTCAACAACTTTGTGAAGCAATTTCAGTGTTTAAAAAATGAAAAATTAGACAAATAGAAGACTCAAGTGATAGGAACCTTTGTTGCACGTTGCATATAACATCAAAACTAAACAAACCCAACACACCCATACCTGTAATAGGCCACTTAGGAAACACCAACAATAGTGACATTGATTATGATAATGAAATAAACAACCTTGAATCCATGGGGGATAGGACAAAAACAAACATAAGTGCAAGTGCATCAGCAAATTAGAGTGGATATGGAGCCAATATTAACCCATTAAAGGCATTGGCCAAATTTGTTGAAGGGTATTCAATCCAAAAAACACTTCTGCTAAATGCAATGAAACAAGCCAAAAGAAGTAGGGAAAAGAATAGTTGTGGGTCATGTGATTGGAAATGCAATATTTGTGGCCATCATTGGGTTGGAAGTTATAGCAGGGTTAGGAAGCACCTCTTGGGGATTCCAATATAAGGATTTATTATATTTGACAAGCTAACTTTGCTTCAAAAATTTGAACTCTTGAGGTTGCAAATGGAAACAGATACAAGGGGGGATTTTTCGAGCATAAATGTCACCTCCAAACCTGAATACAATCAGGGAACAAGTTTCCAAAGGAAAGATTCCAATGATGACCCATCCACCCTTATTCCTTCACCATCCCATGTTGGGACTGCTACATAAAAAAGAAAGGATTCGCATTCAATGGAATAGGTACCACATTGACATGGATATATAATATGCGGTAGCAAGATGATATAGAAGATGCAATTGACAAATACTGAATGGTTTTTGGCTGGCTTTCAGCCCATACTTTTATGTCCATTGCAATCTAATACTTCTTAGCATATTAGGTTTGAATGAAACTGCGTAATACCTATACATTGTATTGTGAACTACTTTGTCAATACAAGAAGAAATACATGCAGCACTAAGTTTATTGTCTTCCTCGGTTAAAGGTTTCCAGGGTAAATCTCTTGGATATTGTGTTTGGTGCCACTGCGTACTTTCTGTTTTTTCTTAAGAATCTGTTAGCATTGCTTCTCTTACATGGGTTTATCAGTAACTACTTTCCACAAAGTGTAGTTTACTTTGACCTGGTAGAGCAGGTTGCTCAACAGGTTAAGTTCACCTATGAGTGCAGCTTACCTTGACTCGGTAGAGCAAGTGGATCAATCCACGTGTAATATATTTGGCATGCTTTAATGATGCTGATATCATTTAATATTTGGAGGTATTTTCAAGTTGCTTTTGCGTTATTTTTGGGATAGATTCTTCATTATAAAAGCACTTAAAATTAGTCTGAGGATTTCATTAGAACAAATCCTCGAGTATAAGAAAACGAATTTGATCTATCTCTCTACCTTCAGTGCTTCCCATGAGCCTTCCATCACAATGCCCCGCTAACCATAGCTCTCCATGCCCTCCCCTGCTCCCTCACAAACATCTCCACATGCTTGTAGACTTCCTCCGCCATTCTCTTCCCCTATATGAAACGCCCTCCTTGCCCCCTATTTATCCTCCCCACAGTCCCAACTCAATTCCCTTCCAACTTACTACACCCCGTGACCCCCCTCTCTTCCCCCATGAACTCCTTCCCCTTCCTCATCCCTTCTTTCTACTCCCTCACAAGACCCATGTTCCATCTCCCTTGTAACACTGACACCACCATCCATACTACTATCCTCACCTTTAACAATTACCTCCCTTCTAGCCATATTTCCCTTGCTTAACGGACAATCTACCAAGAGCGGACTCGAGGCCTGATCTCCCTAGATCAATGCAAGTCTAGAACAAATAGGACATAATATAAATCACTCTCCTAGATCTAATTAGAGATCAAGGAACTAGATGCGTTTACCTTATAGATCGCTGATCCTTTTCTCCTTGAATGCTGCTCCAAGCTTGACGATCTTCAGATCTGAGCTGCAAAACCTGTCAAGATAACAAGACTACAAAACAAGTAAAACACATCTATACAATAATAGATCTAAGTAAGCAGTTAAGGAGGCAAACTACGCAATACATCATTAACAAAATGAGATTGGTGGAAAGCACTTATATTACTGTATTGAAAAGGTAAGTACATAGGATGAAGAGATTACAATCAATGACTTAACGTAGCAATCCTTCTTCGATCAAGCCAATGCCAAAGCCTCCCAAGGAAGTGTGAGTCTCTCGATAGATGAGTAGAGATCTCTCCTAAGTTAATTTCACCAGCATGTAGACACTATAGACTTCCTCCCTTTGGTATGGGAGTGAGCCTCACTTATATAGAAACTAAGTGGATAGGGTAGGTTGAGATATGGTGGGAGAGAGATAGGGGATCCTTCCAAGAGGTTAGGAACCGAATGCCAGCTCTCCCAAAGGTCAGGGATAGGGATCCATGTCAGCTAGCTTCGAGAATGGGCTCGAAGAAGCTATTTTATTCCATTAACTGACATCGTCGTAGTCTGTAAGAGGCAAAGTTGTGACATCGCAGGTTGCATGAGGACAACCTGCGACGACCTCCCAAAACCTAGTATAAATGGATTTGCATCTCTTCCAGGTTAATGACTTAGTCAAGGAAACTTTAGGGATTTTTACACTGAGTCTCATGATGGTAATATTTAGGTGTAACAAAATGCCCCCCAAAGTATGAAGCTGTTGAAATTGGACAGGTGAAATGCTTTGACAGAAGGAATGGCAACGGACTTGTCGGACGAAGGATGCTGCTGTAGTACAACTGACTCTGAGCACATAGTCTCATATGACGTACAACATGGCTGCCGACCAATACAATGCAAATCCATGGTAGTAATGACCAAATGAGCACAATCATGGATACTAGACACAAGCGTAGATCCATGATGAGATGATAACACAGCCATGACCAATACAAATGTGGATCTGTGTGATGTGACTCAAAACAATCTCCATCGCAGCCTGGGTAAAACATGACTCCCCGGGGTCTTCAAGCCGAACCCGCAATGATACGAATCTATCCATGTGATTACAAATGTCTTGACGTCGAACATGGTAGAGACCACTTGATTACCAGTCATTGATGTATACCGTTAACAAGCGCGAGGGAAATCACCGTTAATGTCAATGATTCCCAAGGTATCAGAGTACATACCATCAAGCGTGAATAAATGAGTTGAGGTAGAACGCCAGATGAAATATTTCAATCAAGAGTCAATGATGTAAACTCATGTCGAAAGCGAGGTATGCAGGCCCAAGGTACTTGATTGGTTTCTAGATTCAATCCTCGGATGATGTGTTGAAGTCGACAAGGATGAATCCATCGAAGGAGGGCCATGATGTATCCCCCATCATCGACACGAAACACGCAAATGATATTTTGAAGTAGATCAAATGGTACAATAATATGCAAGATAGACTTAGAGTAGACTAACATGGTAGTATGCATACTGACTGCAGATAATGAATGGTGAGAGTATTCTTGAACATGGGAATGGCATGAATTGGCAGTATTTACATAACGAGTACGACACCGAATCCTAATGCAACTGATGGTAGAAGTATTCTTTGGATGACCTAAAGGAATAACAAGACTCGGGAAATAGTTGAAACTTGAGGACAAACGGATGATCCAAATATTGTATGCAAAGGCCAATGAGTGCCATGTTCAAGTACGACTAGGTACTGCCACAGATAAAGGGTGTAACATAAGAGCTTTCCTTTTTCCCCATCATGAATGATGAGTGCCTCATGTGTTTTTTACGAGCTTGATGAGGGTAACCACATGCTCGGTATAGCTCATCTCATAGATGAGTCCAATCCCAAATATTTTTCGAACCTAGGAGAGGAGGGGTTCGTCCCATGACGGGCCCTTCAATGTGAAAGTTTAACGAATCCATAGAAGGTAAAAATCTGTCGTCATTTCATATTTAGAGAGTTTGAAAAGAGCTAAAGAAGACTTCGACGATCCTTTTTCGTAAATTAACCTCATCGCTCGAAAAAGGGTAAAACAACACGGGAGAGGACTCTTCCAGTCATGATTGGTTGGAGTATTCCTTTTTCGTAAGTAGTGCCCCCAGGTCCGAAAAAGGGGTAAACTATCACCAGGGAGACGACCATTCAAATACTTTAACAAGCATGAACGTGACAAGTTCGCTTGGCAATCTTTTCGTATTTCGAGAGCCTGAAAAGAGCTTAAAGATAGACTCCAGGGGGGTCCTTTTCCATAGGAGTTTAACGAGCCCGGAAAAGTGATCAATCGTAACTCGGTAACTTCTTCTCATGGTTTTAAGAGCACGAGAAAGAACAAAGAGTAAGATCGTCATCATTAAATAATTACAATCTAACGGATGAAAAATAACGACAAAATATTCAAGGGGTTGTTCATACCTGAGATGATTGCTTCAATGTGAAAACGACGCAAATAGAACACTTAACGACTCTTGCACACCTGAAAACTAGGTCAAAAAGTCAACTGGATATTCAAATGCAATAAAAATGATCCAAACTATAGCAAATGACCTAAAAGCATCTAATATTTGAAAAAGAATACTCCTTTTTGTTTATAAATAGGAAAAAAGACCAAACAATAGTTACCATTGTTCATTTGCTAAATTGGGAGGAGAAAAGTGCCATTTGGAGCCAAAATTCACTTGTCGATTGCCGGAGCTACGAGCAACTATTTCACGAGTCGTTCAGAGCAGGTAACCCTAAATCCCATCCCGCACATTTCCAGTGGTTTAGAATTTCAATTTTAGTTCATTTTTTAGGTTTTTGAGTTTATTTTTGGGGATTTTGTGCGCCCTCGGGTTGTGGCAGGTCTCCCTTACGGGAACTGCGATGAACCCGGGTCGGCGCAAAGCCTATAAGGGTGTCCTCCGACGATGTCGCACTGTCCTTAAGGACGGGGTGCGAAGGCGGAAATGCCCATGTACAACTCAAAACCTAAGCCAAAAGAAAAATTTTGGATGGTTGGGGTGAAGCTTAATGGTGTTTAAATACTCCTTTTGACAGGTTGGTGGGCGCTGACATGGTTCTAGAGTGGCGTGAATGAGAACATGAGGTGGATGATGTGTAAGCTGCAAATGATCCGTTATGTGTGATGGCATTGAGGAACTATGGACTTCTAAATTTATTCCAGGTCCAGGGTATGAGGGCCCAAGTCCCGTTGCTAGAACATATGCTTCAGAGTTGGGATACAGCTCAACATCACTTCATGATTGGCGAGCATATATTGACCATAGATGTCGAGGACATCTACTTCTTGACTGGATTGTCCCGTAGGGGGGACAACGTGGCTCTTACTGGATCACGGGGAAGTGATCGGACTGTGGATGACTTGATCCTTCAGCATTGTACTCCTCATGCCCATGCCTCTAGTGGGAAGGTTCCCATCAAAGAGGTGCAAGATCGTCTGTTGCATGTTGTACCTTTTACCATAGTGAGGATAGCAGGGAGCCAAGTGGCTCATCTAGCTTCTAGGTCCCAAATGCTATACGCAGAGGATTGTATGTCTCTGAAGGTATTCAACTGGTGTGAGGGACTCCTAACCCACATTCGAGATCAACTGACCAAGTGTCGGCATGGAGAACTCAAGCAGTTCGGATATGGATCGATAGTGATCTCATTTCTATTGGAGCAGGTTCCCCTCTTGCGCCCGCAGGTGCCTTTGGATTAAGGGGATCCTAGGGATCCTCACATGGCCTGATGGATAGAGGTGATGGCCCGCCATGGTGGGGGTCCTATCATCAGGTACGGTCCTGAGTTCTTCACCTTGATGGAAGGCTAGCTACTCATGGTAGAGGACTACCCGTACAGTGGTACGGATAACAGGCAGGACCTAGACTTGGCACTGCCCAAGGGAGCAGAGTGGGGAGACATCGGTAAGAACAATGACCCTTGTACTTTTTAGTTTTGTGCATTTATGATTTTTTTGTTATAGTGCTGATAAGTTAATAACATGTGTGTACAGATGTGGTCCCTATGCGACCAATAGGAATTTCTCTTCTTGCGAGGAGAGGAGAGGGAGCAGCCATGGCCCTAGTCGTGCATGCTGCCATCGTGGAGATGGAGGACGTCTACGAGAACCTGACTAGGTTGGCGTTAGATGTTCTAGAGCCGATAGTAGATGAGTTACCACGGCCCATGCAGAAGTATGCGGTTGGGGCATCCGTGCACTTCAATGTGCTTCTCCGCAAGGTAGCGAGGGCAGTTGATTGCTTCCATGGTCAGCAGGTGAGATCTGCGAGGCCTAGGGTTGCACGGGCCAGGCGTTAGGCCCTATGTTGTTATTATGTATGTACTGAGAGCTTAGAAGCCTCATATTTTGTACTACTGAAAGCTATGAGGCTTTAGATTTTGTATAGACTCACTGAAATCCGTTGTGCTTCATATTTTTTACCAGCACTACTTTTTATGATGATTTATATATATACCGACATTTCCGGTTGTTTTATACATTAGGTGTTTTAGATGGATGAATGATGTGATCTTGTTTACATGTTTGATTTTATACAATGGATGATTTTACTTGTTATGAGCTTTGTGAATGTATTATGTGTGTGCGATGTACCAATCCAAGATGAAATTGGCCATCGAGTCAGCAATTGTGTTCATGTCTCGTGGAATGTGCAGGTATTGAACAGATTCAATGGAGCTTTCCAGGAGACGGAATCGTCTGAAGAGATGGAGCAAAGTGGGATCACGAATAGCGTGGAGCCGGTTGAGATGGGAAACCACTAGTTGTGAATCCAAATGGATGATAATGTGGTTCATACCCAAGGAAAGAGCGTCAGTTAGGGATCCAATCATGCTTGATACTCTGCGGCATTGTTGGTTGCGAATCCAAGACAATTTCCTCCTGAGCTAATGAGCTCGCCTGTTGGGGAATACAATACCCAGGTTGCCGAAGCAAGGTTATAGGTATGCCGGCTGGTGCCCTCCGCGAATCCATAGCAAGTTGCCATCTGCACAAGCAGACAAAACATGGTATAAGAAGCGGAAACAAGATCTAGACACACTAAATTAAACGCGTCACACCACACAAAAAACACACACGCCATGTACAATATATAAAAAATTACTATGCATGAAAAGTTCAGGCATAGTACCTCTTCAGGTAAAGCCCATTGCAGGGTTCACCTAAAGATATTCCGTCGTAGTCCTCGAGCTCGTAGGCTACTTTCTCCAAAACACGTTTAACGATGTAAGGTCCGTGCCACATGGACTCGAACTTTCCTGCCCCCAGCTTGTTGTGTTTTTGGTTGTAAGGACCAAATCACCCTCATTAAAGATGCGAGGTTCTACTGACTTGTCATACTGTGCTTTGATGCATTTCTGTGCACTTCATTGGCAAGAGCGGCATCTCGGCAAGACTCGTCAAGCTTCGCTAGGTAAAGGAATCGTTCTTACTCGGCAGTAGTGTTAGGAAGAAGTTTGACGGCGAGTTGGAGGGACGGAATCTCGCACTCTATGGATAGGACTGCCACCAATCCATGAACTAATTGAAAGGGGGTAAACCCAGTGGCGGTCTTAACGAAAGTTCGGTAGGCCCATAATGCTAAAAAGATCATATTACGCCAGTTGGACTTGTGCGTACCCACCATATGCTGGACCATAGTTTTCAACACCTTGTTAATGGTCTCGACCTGTCCGTTGGACTATGGGTAGTAGGGTGTTGAGTTTTCATGGAGAAAACCCAATCTATCGCTCAATTCTTGAACCATGTGGTTCTGAAAGTAAGAACCATGGTTAGTAACTATAGACTGAGGAACTCCAAACTGCGCCATGACATGATTGAACATGAAGAGTGCAGTAGTCTTGCCGTCGTTCGTGTATGTAGGCATTGCCTCGACCCACTTTGTAAAGAAGTCCATAGCTACGATGATGTAACTATGCCCCGCCGAGGTAGGCTTACAATGCATGAAGTCAATGCCCCATTTAGCAAAGGGGACAACGGAAATAACCGGGTGTAACGGGGTGGGATGGGTGCGCTTTTTCATATGAAAATGTTGACATGGAGGACATTTTTTTACGGCCTCGATACAATCTTTAAAGATAGACGGCCAATAATGTTCCGTGTGAAGAATCTTCTGAGTTGTAGACATCCCAGAGAGATGACCACCACAAGCCCCAACATGACAGTCATTTAGGACGTGTTCAGCCTTGTCATGAGTCAGACAACATCGAAGAATAGAATCGATACCATGGTGGTACAAAGTATCACTGATAATCAGGTAATACTTTGCATGGTGGCGTATTCGACGACGGTCATCACGAGACAATTGAGGGTTGAAACATTGGGTTTGAAGATATAAAGTGATATCTCCATGCCATGGATCAGACATACTGATAAGAAACAATGACTCATCCAGAAAAGATTCATTGGGCTAAGGTTCGACATCAGTATGGGGAAGGTCGCAGATGAGCTCAACAAACACCAAATACTTTTTAGACTTATCCTTCTCAAAAAGGAGATCGAATTCTTGCAATATCACTATCCAGCGTGAATACTTCCCCCAAGAACTTGACGTGTCAAAACGTGGTACATGGGGTTCGAATTGGCGATGATGGTGGTGGTGCGAAGAAAAATGTAATGTCGGAACTTCTGGATGACGATAACCGCCGTGAGAGAGAGCTTCTCAACATGAGAGTAATGGGTTTCAGTGTTAATTAGACCCTTAATTAAGTAGTATATCACATGTTCTTGGGTGTTCTGGTCTTCCTACACCAAAACCATGGCGATAGTGGTGTCGAAAGCCATGAGGTATAAAATGTAATCTCGATAGTAATTCGGCGGTTGGAGCACAAGGGCATGGGTAATGGCATGTTTGAGACTATTGAAGGATTGTTGAGCTTGATCGTCCCAAATGAATGGGACATCCTTCTTGAGTAGTCTCATGTAGCCCTGAGTCTTCTACGCGAAATTACAAATGAAGCGCCGTAAATAAGTCGCTCTTCCTTGCAGACTTTGAAGTTCCATAACATTAGTTGGAGGTGGGAGGGTGACGATGGCTTCCACCTTCAAGGGATCAATGCGGATCCCATCTTTTGAGACGATAAACCCTAAGAGGCATCCAGACTCGACATAGAAAATACACTTATGAGGGTTCAGATGGATATTGTATCGTTTGCATCTGAGGAAAACGGTCTTCAGATGATCTATGTGGAACTCGTGCTGCTTTGAGTGGGCAGGGAGGTCATCCAAGTAGGGTTCCACAAAGTCCTTCACATCATGGAAGGCGTATGGCATGGCCCACTGGAATGTGGCACCAGCGTTTTTAAGACCAAACGGAAGTTTACGATACACAAATGTTCCCCAAGGGAAGATGAATGCAGTCTTGTGTTGGTCGGTGGGGTGGATCTCAATCTGGTTGTCTCTGGAAAAGCCATCCATAAATGAAAAAATGGCACTTCCAGCACAATTATCGATAATCTGGTCAATAAAGGGAGTCGGGTAGTTGTCCTTAGGACAATCCTTGTTGAGATCCCGATAATCAACACAGAAACGAATAGTACCCTACATTTTAGTGACAGGGACGACGTTTGAGACCCATTCTGTCAATGGGACAGGGTAGATGAAGCCGGCCTTCAAGAGTTTCTCAATCTCTACCTTGATTGCCGCAGTCTTTCGAGGGTGTACCGGTCACAACTTTTGGCGGACTGGTTTGACGTTGGGATAGATTCTGATTTCGTGTAAAACAATGGTGGGGTCTATCCCAAGCATCTCGTCGTAGGTCCAAGCGAACACGTCTCGGAATCACTTGAATAAGGCCGTGTAAGCAATGACTTCTTCAGGGGAACACTTGTGGCCTAACTGAATGTGTTCCACTACACCAGGAGTAACCGAAATGTCAATCGAAGTGGTAGGTTTGATGTTCGCAAGGTTTCCCTCAGTGTCTGTATGACATGTGAGTATCGGGGATTGAGAGCAAGGGTAGACATTTGGCCAAAAAATGGTGCTAATGTTATTCTCCACATATTCCAATGGGGGAAGAAAATAAGACCGGTGGTGGAGGTCTTCCCATGGAGGGTCGTTCACACTCATTATCTCCATGATGGACTCATCAGAATGAAAATTCCAGAGCAGAGGATCGGGTAGCGATGACGTCCGTCGTAGAGAACAGGATGTGGAGGCCATAGCGAGGTGGTCCTCGGGTGCTGATTGGATAGCCTCATAGGTACGTTCAGTGGGCGAAAGAAGCATTATGTCTCCAATCATGTGTGTGGTGGATTCATCGGGTACAATCCATGTATCAATAGGGTTGGGAAGAGATGAAATCTCTGAGGAGATCATGTTCACCGAGGCAACATGATGAGGGGGATCCGGTGTCGGAAAAATGCCCATAAGAGATGAATATTTTATGAGTCCAACCCCCACACTCTCATACTGCTGCAAAGATTTCCCAAGCATTGGGACATTATCACCAGGATGAGAAGTGGTTTCTGGTGTGCAAAATTCCAGTTGGTCGACAGTGACAATTCAACCTTGGTGAGGGAATTGCACTATGTGGAAGACAAATGATGCGACCGCAGTCATGGCATAAAACCAATTATGACCAAGCAAGAGATTATAATCTAACGCGGCTGCGACAAATTCCACGTTAATGGTGGTGGTATTGCCCCCCAACTCAATTGGCAAAGCTTGTAGTAACCCATGGGGTTGAAAGCCATGTCCGTCGAATTCCTTCAAGGTGGTGGGAGAACGGTTCAGTTCGGGAGAGCCAATGGCTCTCCAACAAGCGACCGACATGAACAAGGTAGAATCCCCTTCGTCTAAGATAGTACGATGGACTATCTTCCTAGCAACGTTGGTAAAAACTTGAAATGCAAGCTGATGGGAAAGCCTCAGCTTAAAATACTCGAGTCTAAACATGATGGTATTCGAAGAATCCGGATTGACTGCACCGATGGCAGCGAGGAGAGTCTTGCATTGATTGGGACAATTCTGCAAGACTTCCAGCATCGACATGGCACAAGGCGCTTGTTCCACATCCTCTACAATATTGTAATTCTGAGCTGCACAAGCATTGGGATTGAAAACAACTTTCTGAATCGTGCTCTTGGGCGGACGCAATACTAATTCGAAAGAGGGCTTCTCAAAGGTGAGAGAGGTCAGCAGTATAGTCACCTCAGGTAGAGAAGTGGAAGATTTTACAGTATTACTTCTAGCAGGATCCTTTGAAGGGACTGATTCGTACGAACGTGATCAAGTGTTCAAACTGACCGTCTCACTACGTATCATGAGAACATGTGTGGTAGAGGATGCCTCTCCATGCGAAGGAGAGGTTTGAGAAATCAACTGCTGATTTTGAGTAGGGAAGGGATCGTTGAGAACTTCGGGTATGGGTTTTCCCTTAAGAAACTTTTGAACTTCGTCTCTATGGGGACACTCTTTAGAAAAGTGGTCATCATCACACAGTAGAAAAGGATACTTCAACTTCCTTTTTTGTTTGGTGTCATCAGGGGTTCTCTTATGTTCCTACTGGGTGGAAGATTTCTTAGGTTTCCCTTTGTTCTTCTTCTTACCACCAGACTTAGGAGGTGAATCTAATTTCACAGAATTTACTTCTTCGGTGATAGGAGGAGTGGATGATTTGGTGGTGCCATGACCAGCCTATGTTGGTGATGGGGAAGAACCTTGGGGGTTCGATGATCCAACGGTTTGAGAAGGAGGCTGGGTGTTATGGGATCCAATAATGCCTTTAGCTTTGGGTCCCTTGGGTGGTTTCGCGGGGTCGTATGTGTTATGGGGTGCATCAAGAAGAATATCAAACAACGTGCCAGATTGAGCATAGACTAAGTCTAGTAAATTGGCACAGGTGATGGCTTGTTCCTCAATGACAACCCCTCCCACGGAAACATATCGAGCTATGGTAGGTATGAGAGACTTCGTGAACCAGTCCGCTAGGAGTTGGTTTGGAATAGGATCCTTAATTAGACGCCGTCTCCTTCGCCACTCATGTATATGATCTGAGATGTGAGTAGCGGTATTTTGACGAAGCGAGGTCAGAACCTCTGTACCAGCTTCATACCGTATAGGCAACTGGAAATGAGTCAAAAAATTCATAACGAGAGAACTAAAATCGGGAAAAGAATGGGGTGGTAGTTAAATATACCACTTGGCAACCGAACCAGTGAGAGTCCATTGAAATAACCTAAGACTGATCGAGTCGTCCATCAAGGAGTTGGATGAACACCACAAGTGGTATGTCATCACATGGTTTTTAGGATCCTCACCTGTCTTGCCATCAAATTTGGGGATATCTAATGGGAGTTTCACCGGAATGGGTGGCCAATTAGTTTCATGGTAGATGGGGTCGTTGGTCAAGCGAGATAGGTCAGGCAGGTCTAAAGTAGCCAAAAAGGGCAGTTGCGGATTAGGTTGCGGGTACTGGTAGTACTGATAAGGCATGTAAGGACCAGTGGGACCTTGTATCGACTGACCATAGGGTGTTCCAGGAGGAAATTGGCCATAGGGGTACGGGCCGCTATTAACACCCAAAAAGTGCTCACTAGCTCATTCCCTTATTCACATGACCCATTTGTCCACTTTTCCACCATTTGAGCCTCTAAAGCCATCAAAAGGTCACCAAAAAGACCATAATACACCATTTTTCCTCTCAAAATATATATTTTTCCTGAAAAAACATAAAAAAAAACCCTCAAAAAGGGTCCAAAATTCCCAAAAATATTAAAAGGGAATAAAAATATTCAAAAAAGGAAAAAAGAGGGAAAAAGGTACCTAAACCATGTTGGTCAATACCATTGGTTTCCTTAAAACCACAATGGTATTCCCCATCATCAAAAACTATAAAAAGGTGATAAGGGCTCCTCACTTTCCATCCATCCATCATGCTATCCTCATGCTGTCAAAATCTCTCTTGAGTTCTTTGACCATTGTAGCAATCTTAGAGAAGAGACCATTGGAGCCTGGAGCATCTCAACCTTGGAGCTGCTCAACACCAAATATCCTCACTATTTGAGGTATTATAATATAAAAGTCATTTTTTATTTCGTTTCTTGTTCTTGTTCTTAAATCTTTTCAAGTTTATTGTTATATACACATGTTAAATTCAGATTAGTTCATAGTTGTATTTGCTTTCAATTTGAAGACTGCTACTACAAGTTAGTAGGTGCATCCTTGCACATGCTTGGTTGAAAAACCAAGCAACAGCCGCCCAGACCAAATGTAGGTTCGCCGCCATAGTAAGGTGGTCCGTTACCATAAGGTGGAGGTCCACCACCACTACCGGGAGGAGGTGGAGGTCCACCGCCACCACGGGAGGGGGTGGAGGGCCACTTCCACCGCCGGGATAGGGTGGAGGGCCGCCGCCACCACCGGGAGGAGGGGGAGGTCCATTGTAATAAGGTGGTCCCCCATCGCCTCCGCCTGGAGGGGGGGTGGGCCACCTCCATCACCGCTACCATAAGGGTAAGGTTGGCCACCACCGCTTCCACCATAATAAGGTGGTCCTCCACCTCCTCCGCCTGTAAGGGGTGGTGGGACACTTCCGCTGCCGGAAGGATGGGGGTCACCTCCATCGCCGCCACCATAATAATAAGATCCACCACTGCCTCTTCCAGGAGGGGGTACTGGACCACTTCCGCCACCTGAAGGGTGTGGTCCTCCTCCACCACCACCTTAATGGGATAGGCCTCCAACACCTCCACCATGGGGGGGTGGTGGATTGTTCCCTCCACTGCCAGAAGGGTGGGGGTCGTTGTCAGCGGAATGGGACGGGCTTCCGCCCGAAGGCAGAGGTCTGCCTCCTCCGGAATTCTGAGTAGGCCTGCCACCTCCAGCGGGAGGTGGGGGTGGACCAGTCGGGGGTGGTGGTACTTGAGGGATAGTTGGTAGGGGTCCATGTTGTAAAACATTCTGATGCCCCCATAGAGTGTATGGGTTTCTGGGATAAGGTATCCTGTAGAGTGCATTTTCGGGATTTAATTGACCCAGCACAGGGTTAACATAACCTGGATACGCTTGAATCCATGGTTGTTGAATTAGATTGGATGGTCCCCCAACATGGGATAATCCTGTGGTGGATGGGCCAGCAGGGAGTGTAGTGCCAACGGAAGACCCGATCGGGACTCCTGCTCCTAGATTCGGGTTAGGAGACGGTGGTTCCCCCCCAGCGACAATGTGTTGACCAAGCAATGATGGTTGACCCAACGCGGGTTATTGATTATCCACTGTAGGATTAAAATTACTTGTAAGGAAGGTAGGGGGTAAAGAGTATCCGCCCCGCGAGTTTTGAGGTGGGGGAGGAGCAGGTAATGTAACCGTAGTAGTGATAGGTGTGTTGGACTGCTTCCCTTCAACAGGTTCGGTCATGTGAGGTATAAGACTGGTCTCCTCTGAGGGTTGACCAGTTTCATGGATGGTCAGGTTGTGAATGGATGGTTCCGGTGAATCAAAAGATATCATGTGAATCGGGATTTCTCTAAACCTGGCCCTATACGCGAGACTTTGTCGTCGAACTTAATCACCCAAGGAAGGTAAATGATCCAAGCGCTCACAAAGAGGTCCGAAAATCTCGGCTGAATTGGGCCGTCTAGTTGGTGGAGTACCTTCTGGAGTGATCCAGGTAGGTGGGGATGCAATGGCAAAATGAGCCATTGGGTGGCCTAGAGATGAAGTCCAGTAAGCTGCTGAAGGGCCAACAGCTGTTGTAGGGTCATCCTGGGGTGGATTTATCCATTCCAATGATCCAGGCTCTCCCAGTAAAATGGGAGGTAAGTCTTGTGAAGTGGAAGTTTATGCCTCTTCACCCTGTGGAGGGTGGGAGGCAGGTGAATCTGGAGTAGTATGAGGAAACAAGAGTCCTCCAATGTTCAAAGTAGGGTTTTCCACTTCATGTGACCCGAACCTGGCTTGTGGGTCCATTCTTACCTTCGAAATTACCTCCTGATTAAGGGGATATTCTGGTGGTAAGTTATGAATCCTACAGGACCTTCTCCAAGGAAAGTCGGCCAGAGTGACTGAAACAAAAACTTCTCCTAAGGCAAGCTAAACAAAAGAAAAGCAGTCTAGAAAAAATCCTACACAAACTAAGGCTGCAAGCAAACTTGTGATAAGAGTGGATTCAACAGTCTGGAACCTCACGGGATTATCAAGGCTTCGCAACTCGCAATATACTCCAGGTTCCAACAGTTATACTCGGCCCAATTTTTTAGAGCACTAACCAGGGAGGATTGGGACCGTACCCCTGACCATATAACCCGACTACCTGATAGTACGTGCGTAGTAGCTACCTGAGTGTTGTTCTCAGTGTATTGCTCTGCCAATACGGCCAAAAGGTTAACTCAGTTGGTCTTAGGAATCCTAAGGGTGTCTCCCAATATACGCAAGGTACGTGGGAGTTCAAATACATAGTGGTGCCGTCTAATGCACAAGCCTATGGCACAAGACCTTCCTATATACTATCGAGTACGTGAAACACCTTTCTATATACGCCAAGTACGTGAAACACCTTTCGATATACACCAAGTACTTGAAGTACTTGGTGGGTACGTGAAAGAGCTTTGATATACCTAGTTGGTATGTGAAAGAGATTCGATATACCGATAAGTGCGTGGAAGACTACAATACCCCCGGAATACAGTGCTGGCAAATAACGACAGCAGCCACGCTTAACAATGTCGGCACACGTCTCTAACTTACACACAAGTTACTGAAAATTTTACCCTAGTTCTACCCTTAATTTTATCTTGGACAATTAGGTGAATGCATGAGGTGAGTACATAATCATAAACATAATGCAGGCCCTAACTACATGTAAAAAATGTACTTTTCTTTTGATGAACTCTATGTATGGGAGGGAGAAATTTCTTTCCAAGTGACTATTTCCAAAACAACAAAATGCAACACAATCTCGAATCTACCAAAAATGACTATGAAGTATTCTTTTCCTTTTCAAGCGAAACACGAAAATAACACTACTAAGCCAAATCAAAGCATGTTTTTCTTTTTCTTTTATCTTTTCAAAACAAAAAATGATGTTGAGTGATGAAAAGAGAGAGTTTCTAAGTAGAGTATGCAAGCTTTTCACTTTCACTATGATGGCTTAAAGGCATAAGAACCAAAAATGCATGTAACTTTTCAAGCATGGAACCACTTTTTCAAAACTTGATATCTATTTGAATTTTTCAAGAAGAAGAGTAATTCATAATTCGTGAAAAATACAAATAATTTTATTTGCTTTTAACTTTTTCAAAAGATCTATAAATGAGACATTCCAATGCATGTACAATTCTCCAAATAAGTTTGAAAAATGATGGAAATGAAGCACTTTTGATTTTTCAATGGATGCATCAAAATAACAATTTGATGACAGCGACGCTTTTAAACACAAATAATGAAATGAAAATATCACTTGCAGCACTCCAATGACTCAGAAAATCTCAATAAAATGACAAGCACTCATATGGACTGAAAATACACACAAAAACTCAAAATCAATCAGTAGCAAGCAACACTAAAGCAAGCAAAGCTAAAAAATGTATGCGAATGAGGTCTGGAAACCAATCCAATACAATGACCAGATCCGATAAGGAGAGGAGGGAATAAAAGGCTGAGTGGATGCAGGTGGGGGAGACGAAAGCGTCCACCACTACCAAATCTCAGACTTGCCAAGACGGAACCCAAAACAACTCCAAATGAAACCAAACACTTCAACACACTAATAAAAAATGGGGTCTTTGACTAAATCTTGCAGCACAGAGGGAGTTTGCACACCAAACCAAAACTCAAATTAGAAATAGAGAAGGGATGCATGTATGTCAGTTTTGACAGATCAGTGCAGTCTTTGTTTGTCAACAAATCGACGTCACAGGTCACTAGTGCGGGAAGTGCGACGATGTCGCAGTACACCAGTGCATGGGTTGCAACGATAGGCCAAAAGACAGAGAACATAGATCAAGAAATGACATAGTGTCGCTCTGGCTCCACTACCCAGGTGCGACAAGAGAGATCCAAGTTCAAGAATGAACAAATCTCCAAACAGTGAGCAATGAAATGGCTTAAAAATGGTGAGTACAAACTCATAGGAGGGCTACAGACTCTTCAAAGTGAAGATCTGATGGTGAAACAAGGCTTAGAAGGAAAATAAGATTATGGATGGCTTGCAAAAGCAATCAACTGAAAATGACATTCAAATTGAAAACTGCAAACAATGTATTCCCCAGTATGGTCGCCAGATTTGTTTGACGGACAATCAACCAAGAGCGGACTCGAGGCCTGATCTCCCTAGCTCAACGCGAGTCTAGAACAAATAGGACAAAATATAAATCACTTTCCTAGATCTAATTAGAGATCAAGGAACTAGATATGTTTACCTTATAGATCACTGATCCTTTTCTCCTTTTATGCTGCTCCAAGCTTGACGATCTTCAGATCTGAGCTGCAAAACCTGTCAAGATAACAAGACAACAAAACAAGTAAAAAAAATTTATACAATAATAGATCTAAGTTAACAGTTAAGTAGGAAAACTATGCAATACATCATTAACGCAATGAGATTGGTGGAAAGCACTTATATTACTGTATTGAAAAGGGAAGTACATAGGATGAAGAGATTACAACCGATGACTTAACGTAGCAATCCTTCTCTGATCAAGTCAATGCCAAAGCCTCCCAAGGAAGTGTGAGTCTCTCAATAGATGAGTAGAGATCTCTCCTAAGGTAATTTCACCAGCATGTAGACACTATAGACTTCCTCCCTTTGGTATGGGAGTGAGCCTCACTTATATAGGACTAAGTGGATAGGGTAGATTGAGATATGGTAGGAGAGAGATAGGAGATCCTTCCAAGAGGTTAGGAACCGAATGCAAGCTCTCCCAAAGGTCAGGGATAGGGATCCATGTCAGCTAGCTTCGAGAATGGGCTTGAAGAATCTATTTTAGTCCATTAACTGACATCGTCGCAGTCTGTAAGAGGCCAAGCTGTGACGTCGCAGGTTGCATGAGGACAACCTGCGACGACCTCTCAAAACCTAGTATAAATGGATTTGCATCTCTTCCAGGTTAATGACTTAGTCAAGGAAACTTTAGGGATGTTTACACTGAGTCTCATGATGGTAAGATTTAGGTGTAAAATCCCTTCCTCTCTCTAACCATGAACCCTTGATTCTCACCCCCATCCTCCTCTTTCTCCCTTCCAATTAACCCTCTACAACCTGTAGATTATTCAACTACAATTCTACACCAATTCTACAATATTCAGTAGGTAATGACTAGCATCATGATGATTAGAAACCTAAACACAACACAAGGCAAAGGCAACAAATAGTGATTTGAGAATTCATTGGAAATTTCAAATACCGAATTTCAATATTTGGTGAGGCAAATGGAGTAAGTTGAACTAATGAATCTCAATTTATAGGAAAAGGTCCATATTCCTACCGATAGGGTATCGAAAATGGAATCCAAAAAATCCTTTCTTAAACAACTAGTCAATGATACCAAAATACAAGAAACTCCACATACCTCAAGGGATTACTTACACGCTGAAATTCTGGATCTTAAAAACAAACATGAGGAAATCCACTCCCAATAGGCCTTATTCAAGTAAGAGGTCAAGACTAGATAGAAAACCATAATTTATTGGGTCCAATTTGTTAGGGGGAGGGACAATCGCCCCCTTTCCCCATGTAGAGTTTGAAGAAGCCATTTAGGTCAAACTCTTAGAGGATCATACCAAGTGGGTTCGAGAGTTGAACCTAAAGGTGAGGGTATTTCCACCACTTTTGACTTCTTTGAACCCCATTCAAGTAGGGGATTCTTTTCTTCGGCATACCTTCGACCTTCCTAATATTATTCTGAACAACACGTTGTTTGTCTTTGACTCCAATCTCTTCCTTCACTTCCATACTTTGGGAGACCTCCAGGATGAGCAAAGAATTTTCTCCCTCCCCCACAATATATTCCTGGTGTGGATATTGTGCAATCCCAGGTTTTTTAGCTCAAAACTTGTAGCAATAACTTGTTCAACTCAAGAATCCATCCAAGGTAGAGCTACCTTGATTGAATCAGAAAAATATGTTAGGTTCATGTGGGTTTGAATTAGTGGCATGCCTCCCTTTCCCTGAGACATTTTCATTGTATTTTTTTACTTCCCTCCTACTTCCTCGGGTTTTACTCTTCAATGTAATACAGACAAGGACCCATAACAAGACTTGCATGCCGATATTATTTAATACTAGCTATAGGGGACGTAATCCTCCTAGGGGATTTCAATACTCATAATAGCACTTCTAGGGGATTTCATCCTTATTGATTAGGAGCCACATGAGAACCATTAGGACTATATCTAACTATCATTACTTATTAATCTATAGACAAGGAGACCATCAAACTCCTCTGGTGTTTAAGGCTCAGGAGGCATTGCTTGTTCAATAGAGACTCTCTCCAAGGTACAATTACCTTGATTGAATTGAAAAACTTTGTTAGGTTCATGTGGGTTTGTATTAGTGTCATGCCCCCCTTTCCCCAAGTCATTTTCATTACAATATGTTACTTCCCTCCTACTTCCTCAAGCTTTACTCTCCATTGCAATTTAAATAAGGACCCATACCAAGACTTGTATGATAATATTGTTTAATTATCGACATTGAGGAACCTGATGTTTAACATAACACCAAGGTGATTTCCAACTATTTAAATACCATCCATATGATTTGAAGGGGGAGCCACTTTTGGAGTTCCACGTGCTTGGAAGAGCTCTTGTAGGGATCCAGTTTGGGAGTTGCATATGCTTTGAAGATAGCTCCATTGGAAATCCAATTTGAGGTTCCAAGTGCCTTAGAGAACATTTTCTCTATGCATCCTGCTCATGTGTAGGGAGAAAGAAGAAGGTTGTTGTGACTACTCTTAAGGTGAAGGTGGGCATGCTTATAGTCGTTTCTCACTGTTGTGCAGCCACATTTGGGATCCAAGTAGTGGATTTTCTCTATCATTAGAATCAAGCTCTTTGCATGGTATAAGAGCAGCTCTTCGATATTGCCACTGTTGTGGAAATTCTTCAACCACTATTGATGTGGGAATTCATCCCTTTTGTAAAAGGAAAGTATATTTTGAAGAAGAAAATAAAGCGGTTCGACGATTGAACGAGCCCAGATATGTAGCCAAGAGGTCTGGTGAACTCCGTTACCAAATGAGTATCTCTTGTCTTGCTCTTCTTTGTGCATGTTATGTTCCACAATTATTTTCATTATGTGATGATAAATCAGACTAATTAAACATTCATAAATTTAAGTATGCACATTTGATTCAAGCCTTTTCATTGCAATCAAGTTCAATAAAAATGATCCTATCGTTGATCCTTTTGTTAAGTGAGCCTTGAATCAATTTCTAGCTGGTTTCAAGGTCACCTTGGATCAAATCAAGTTTGGTATTAGAGCAGGATTGATAGGGATTGTAGGTTTTGAATTAGAAATGGGAAAAGCATCAAATAATGCATGGCTCAAAAAGCTTGAGGAAATCAACCAGATGATTCAAGTAGAGAATGTCGAGCTCATAAAATGTCTGCAAGTTGCAGAAGATGACAAGCAAGAGCTTCAAGACAGTCTTCAAAAGCCGTAGGAGAGACTTCGAGAGTTGCAACTTGAGTTGCAATCCAAGGATGAGATGTTGGCCAAGTCTCAAAACATTGATGAAGTGGAGAAGAATGAAGATCCTACTTCTACTACATATGTGGAATCCTTCACTGAGGTAAATAGTGTCAGTAATTCTTCAGTTTCTTGGTCTTACCACGATGATGATGATGGTTTTGGTGCTTTCAAAAAGAACACCAAGGGAATTGGAATGAAGCTGTTGAAGAAGATGGGATATGAAGGAAAAGAACTTGGAGATAATGGCTAAGGCATTATGCATCCCATCCAAGTAGCAGAACTACCTCGACATGTAGGATTGGGATATAGCAGAAAAGGAATATGGAGCATTCTCCAAGACGACCGATCAAAGAAAATCCAAAGACGTTAAAGCAAGCAAAGCTTCAAAAGAAGAGCCGAAGTTAGTACTAGAAGGTGACACAACACTCCATGATGATCGAGATTACGATTAATATCCAAAGGGAGACAATCATTACAAAAGAGGAGAAAAGGAAAGTTCTCCACACTTGAACCACACCAGAGACAACCAAACAAGGTATACAAAGTCTCATTATTCCAACATTGCTTTTGACTATAGGAAACTTGGAAATGTAAAGCAAAGTTTATGGCATAAAAGACCATGTACAATTTGTGGTAAGGATAACCATGCTATTTCCAAGTGTTGGAAAAGAATGGCTTTGTACAGGAAGGTTATGGAAACCAGGAAGAAGGCAAGACATGAAGACCCTTCTCCACATCAAGGGAAAAAGAAGGGCAAGAAAATATGGGTAAAGAAGAACCATTGCACCCATTGCAAAAAGGGTGGACATCAGGAAGCCACATGTTGGATGCTCTATCCAAAGTGGACAGGAAATTTGAGCAAGCACCTGTGAAGAAACCAGTTGACGAAGAAGCTCGGAAAGAAGGCCAAGTGCAGAAAGTTTGTGACCCCCCTAATAGATACTTACAGGGGAAGTTGTGAACCCCCCCTTAGACCCCCTTCATAGAGACCTAGAAGGGGAGTTTTTAAAAAACCCTCAGTTGACCACCCCAATGCTATTGGGGCAGTTATGCCAAAACAACCCCGAAAGACACCGATGTTGAAAGTTTTGGCCTTTAAGGGTGGCTTTTTAAGAGATTTGAACTTCCCACAAAACTTACATTTGGGGGTGGTTTGTGACACCCCATAATAGAGGATTACAGGGGCAGTTGGGAAGCCCCCTAGACCCCCTACATATAGACATATGAGAGCGGTTTTTAGAAAACCCCCTCTGTTGACCTCCTCCCTTATAAAAATATTCGGATCATATATTAACAATGACAACATACAAAAGTTCTTTTTTTGTGCATAAGAATGGAAGAAGGTTATATGCGACTAGTAATACTGTGCAAACACTGTATACACTACTCAAGTTTCTAAAAGGATTAAATCCATCCACTGCCATTGCAAGTCACACATTGCGAGGATCGTTGGAAAAATTAGGCCATCTAGAATCTATAGTTTTCCATGTTGGGCTATCAACTGGGTGGTGCATTATTCCATCATCACTTGAATTCTCATGATGCCACCTCATTTTCTACGAGATGTGTCGAGATTTGTAAAAATAAATAATTTTAATATATACATTACAATACGTAAGGAGAATAAAGAATAAAGAACATTCCAACTCAGAGGCAGTTTTGGCAAGGGGAAAAATGTGATCTGTTTAGTCTCTGTGACATGTGAAATTGTCATATTACCTGATCTAAAACTAATGAAGGCATTAGCTGTGTCCAACCAAAGTCCTCCTAATATTAAGTGATGTCCACCTAAATTTTATTTTGGTAGTAAGACATAGAAGTCTATTGGATACTCCCATGAATCCAATGAGACAGTTAAATCTTCCAATACACCCTTAGGTTTGATTTTTGACCTATGAACTAGTTCAAGAACTATGGGGGTAGGGGAAAGAGTGTAGTGTCCTAATCGGGGGAGAGACACTATATTCATTACATTGATGGTTGCTCCTAAATTGATCAGGGTGTTTTCAATGGGGACATTATTGATCAAACTAGTGACCACATGATTTCTTGGGTCCACCATTTTTTCAGTAGTGATCTGAGTAGACATAAGGCTAGCTATCCTTCCTATGACTTGAATTGTTGGAGGTTCCTTCTTTTGTCTTCCTAGTTTTCTGATATAAAGCTCCCTCACTATTTTCGCATAAAAGGGTATATCTTTTAGAGCCTAGAGTAAGGGGATTTTGACATAAATATTTTTGAGTTGAGCTATGAAATCAAATTCGATTGGAGTGTGTGGATTTTCTTCTTGTAGCCATTCTTGAAATGGAGGCTAAGTAGATTATGGCGTTTATATTTCCTGAGTGTTTATTGGTAAGGCTAATGACTGATTTTGATTTGTTTGATTTTGGTCTTGAAATTGTGATTGTTTATTGATGTTTGATTAAGAAGGAGTGGGATTTTCTTCCTCATCATTCTCCTAAACGACTACTGGAGGATTTTTATTATGAACTTTTCTTGATCTAAGATGAATTTCTTGTCATGACACATGCATAATGTCATTTGTAGGGAAATTTTGGATGCCAGCATTGTATGTAGGTTGGATTCGTTTATTATTTGGATTGGGGATGTGCTAGGAAGGGATTTGTGTTGGTGTTGGGGGGTTTGGAGGGGCAGGAAACAATAATTGTGTAGGCTAACTAATTTGAGGCTGAGGAAATGGTGGAGAATATGATGAGGTTGTAGGAAACACATACATTGCACGATATGTGTGCACTATAGGAAACGATGCACTACAGGATGCGTTGCATGAAACTGATGTGTTGCAGGATGAGGAAATTAGTTACGGGATCATAAGAAGGCCCACGCCAAACTTGTTTCTAGGGATTTTGTGGAGTTGGTAGAGGCATCTAAGCCTTCCATGGTGTTGATGCATTTTATGCTCGATTACATGAACTAGAAAATTGTTCTGCAAATTTTTGTGACATACCTAAAGATCGAGGTTGCCATGAGCATTGTGGAGTCATTGGATAAAGTGAGCTCGTGGTCTCTTGATCTCCTTGGTATATTGATTTCAGGCCTGGTATGGAAAGGTGATTCTTTGTAGGATGGTATTGATCGTAGATGACACAAAGTTCAACATCGTCTAATGGGAAGTCCCTTAGTGGATGCTTTTCCCTCCATTTTGCACAAAATACTGCCAATGCCTTTTATGCTTCATATCTCTTTCTGACCTGTAAGACATCAAGTTGGTAACTCAATGAACTGATAATGTTAGTTTTAAATTTTAAAAAGTGTACCAATCCCATCCCGTGTTACTCTTGTTCCTACACCATATTTTGTAAATCTCAAAGCATATATGGAACTTCTTCCATTATTTGCATTTCCTCTCGAATACCTCCTACACAAATCACATATTTAATCATACTTTAATTGATGGACATCCCCTGATCCCATCAGATTCAAGACTTCCAAGGAATCATCTCAAATTCCTCTAAGTAGGACCATTCTTAATGTATCTTTTCCCAATTGTGCTTGCCTTGACCGCTGGAGATTGTATTGGAAATGTTCCACATAGTCTTCCAACCTTTCATCTTCCTTCTGTGTCATCCAAAATATTTATTCTCTAAGATCTCAAGATTTTATATAGTCCCGGTACTTTTGCAGAAATACCTTCTTCATATCTTCCCATGTCTCAATATTGTTTGCGATAAGTTTGGTTCAACAACTACATTAATTCCTTCTTCCTATTTCCTTTCATATCCCCCAACAATGATTGATTCTACTGTAGGTTCTGTTGGGTGATTTGGAGGCTCCATAATTTCAGTTGTGCTCTTCCTATGCAAAGTTGCTTCTTTTGAAGTAGATGTCCTTCTAAATTCTACCATAGGATTTTTCCTAACAACTTCCCCTGCAAAAATATCTTTATTAAGCTTCCCTTCCAAATTAGTAGATGTGGGAGTGGGTGTGTTCACAATCCTTCCAAAACCAGATTTTGGAATGTCTCTGTTTTTTTTTTAATAAATATACCCTTACTATCTCTCTCCCTATTCATGTAGTACTAACCAACCATGCAATTCTTATCATGCTTCTAATATGTAAAATCTATTATGCCTTGTGCAAATTTGTCAAATCAAGCAATGCCTATATCATGCAATTAATATCAAACCTTAAACCATGTACTGCTTCAAAAGGTAATGCTATGAAAAATAAAGACGCAATAAAATAGTACTTTTAAAAAAGTTGAGAATTTTCACCTTTCTATTTTATCGATTCTACAATGGGCTCCACGAACCAAAGTAAGGAATCAAATTAAAAGCAAAGGAAAGAAGGCCATACCAACATGACAAGGTCTTGGAGAAACCCTAAAAACTGGACATGTAGGTTCTTACCTCTCGTCTTACTGCTCCTCCTCCTCCGAGTCTTAAATGTTGGTCAATCTGCAATCAATCGTAAATTTGGAAAAGCTATAAACTTTTTATAAACAATAATATCCAATGCAGCTATGAGTGGAACGCTGAGCTCCCAGTAAGCCTTTCCTAGTTGATATCAATTCTTAAGAGGGTCCAAACCAAAAATCAAATCTAGAAGGAAACACTTCAAACAAAATATTGATAATATTTTGGAATCAATACTATCCAACGTAGCTATGAGCGGAATATTGGGCTCCTAGTAAGCCTTTCCTCGTTGATATCAATTCCAAGAAAAACCTATCTACAACTTACTGCACTTTTTTCACTTTTAAAACCTTCCATTTAGCACCTCCCCGAAAACGGTGCCAAAATGTTGGCGGAAATTATGGGGTAATAATTCTTGAAACATAAATCATCAATTTGGATCAGTAGACTTGTGAGGTGTCGTGAAAAATATATGCAGAGATCATTCTCAAAGTGCTTTCAAGTGCTTCAAAACCTGTAATTACTTCACTAATCCATACAAATCAAATGAAATCAACTACATAATCGATCAACTAAAAACTAAGATGCATTCCAATATTGACAGGTTCAAACAATACTTGAATAACACCATTCTAATATAAACCACACCATGGTCATGGAGAACCAAGACCAGCACTATTCCAACTATGGGATGATTAGTTGTCCCATGAGTTAACATAGTAGTGTTAATCAAGACTCTGCAAGCCTCTGCTTAAGCTAATGTTGATCATATATTCCTATTATTTAAACCCAAACTATAATCATTAAGAAATAAAATCCTAATTTCAATGCTACAGAAAATAAAACTATGTTGATAAGAAAGCATAGTAGCTACAGGAAATAAAGTGATTTCATGAAATAAAGAAGCCACCAGATTAACTGATATCACACATTCATACTTAATCTATCACACCACACTTGTAGAGAAAGAAACACACAAATTTGTCGTTCTAGAGTTGAAGGGGGCTCTACCTTCACTCAGAACAGTACCCACTACTTAATAAAAACTCAAAGATGAAGATCAAATAAGCATCAAATCAGTTCTTTTATTAATGATAAAAGGTATTACAAAAGAGATCTTTCATGTATAGTACCATTGATTCCTAAAATCCCAAGCTAACTTCATATCAAAGGTATGACCAATATTTATACATCATTTGAGATCCAAAATAGAAAAACTATAGAATAGAGCTGTAGCATGCATTTAAGGAAGTTACATGAAAGATACCTGCTATCGCATCCCATAAACTAATTCAATTCGAAACTTGGAATAAAATATTAGATGGCTAAATAATCATAGCAGAACATAGCAAAGATAAGTTGGGTCTTCATTAAATGAATCCCATGACCAAAGGTATGGGATTCATGGTTGACACTCACGCTGCAAAATCATAGGAGAACATGACACTATGTAGATGCAATTCTCTGTCAAATCCATGTTCCCCTTTTTCTACATGTCAATCGGAAGTACCTCAAACTATGCACCTATTACTGAATTCCTAGCTCTGCAGGAAGCACCCTAGTTGCAGGAATTGAAATGGTTACCAGATTCGCCAGGCAGGCCTACTATAGGATTAGGTTTCCTGTAGCCTCATCAAATTAGACAACTTAATTCCCATTAAACTCAAAATAAATGAAAAGAAATATGGGATTAGGAAATAATTTGACACCTTTAGATCATAATGGCACTTTGCATGCAAAACATAGGGAATTAGGCTAATAAAGGTGCTATAACAAGGTTATCTACAAGAAAAGGAGGAAAAATATTTTCCGAAGATACACCAAAAGTGGTCAATTCATAGACCATACAAGAACCAAAAGAAGAATTAGTGAAATAGTAAAACGTTGTTCCTTGGATATGAATGGACTCCATACATTTGTAGATTTGAACATAATACCTCTTGTCTCTTATGATGTACTTATTGGATTGGATTGGTTGGATGCACATCATGGCATGTTATATTTTCATAACAAGACTCTCACTTGCCTTGATGAAGAAGGAACACATAAGATAGTGAAAGGCATTCCAATGCTTATTTCTATAAGGCAGGTCTCAGTTGTGCAATTAAAAAGATGTTTCAGAAACGGGTGTCGGTTGTATGAAGCTCATGTGGAGGAACCAGAAAAGGATAAGGGTCCCAACCTAGAATATTTTCTAGTATTAGAGGAATATGCAAATGTGTTTGAAGAAATACCTGGATTACCACCAAAAAGAGATATTGATTTTTCTATTAACTTGGTGCTTGAAGTTTACCCAATTTCCAAAATACCTTATAGAATGAGTACTCCTTAATTGAAAGAGTTACAAATGTAGGTTGAAGAGTTGTTGAAGAAGGGGTACATATGGCCAAGTGTGTTTCCCATGGGAGGACCAATACTCTTTGTAAATAAGAAAGATGGAATATTAAGATTGTGTATTGACTTCTGGCAATTAAATAAAGTCACATTGAAGAACAAATATCCTCTACCCAAACTTAATGATTTGTTTGACCAACTGAAAGGGGCAAGGATTTACTCCAATATAGACTCTCCAATCAAGATATCATCAAGTGAGAATAAAGGATGAAGATATCAGGAAAACAACTTTTAAGAACGATATGGTCATTATGAGTTTGTGGTATTGCCGTTTCGATTATCAAATGCACCGAATACCTTTATGTGTTTGATGAATGGCATATTTTTATAGTATTTGGATAAGTTTGTCATTGTATTTTTAGATGTCATTCTTATTTATTCAAAATCAGTGAAGGAGCACGAGGAGAATTTGAGATTGGTTCTGCAGGTGTTAAGTTATAATCAAATATATGCCAAGCTAAGTAAATTCTCATTCTATTAGAAACAAATTTAATACTTGGGACACATCATATATGAGGAAGGGGTAATAGTAGAACCAAGCAATATTGAAGCTATCATGGGATGGAATACGCCTAGGAATGTACCATAGATCAAATCATTTATGGGACTAGCTGGATATTATAGAAGGTTTGAAAGAGGGATTCTCAAAAGTAGCACATCCAATTACATCCTTACAAAAGAAGGGAGTAAAATTTGAATGGATAATCAAGTGTGAAGAAAGTTTCCAACAATTGAAGAGATTGCTCACTAGAGTACCAATTCTCAAAATTGCTGATCCAAATGAAGATTTTGTGGTATGTACAAATGCTTGTGAAGAAGGAATAGGAGGTGTACTCATGCAAGATGGGCATGTGGTTTGCTATGAATCCAAGAAGTTGAAGGAACATGCGAAAAATTATGCCACACATGATTTAGAGTTGGCCACTATAGTGCATGCCTTAAAAATGTGGAGACATTACCCCATGGGAAGAAAATTCGAATCAAGAACAAAATATAGTGGGTTGGAATATATGTTTGAGCAACATAATTTAAATGCAAGACATACAATATAGATAGAATTTCTATGTGAGTTCGACTTTGAAATCAAACATATTAAAGGCAATGTGAATAAAGTTGTAGATGCAATCAATAGAAGAGCACATATAATGCATGCTATAACCATCAGCACGTGCAAAATCATATTTAAAAGTCAGAATTCTTGAAGTTGTTATTTCAGATCAACATTATACTTAGGTGAAAGAAGGACTACAATAGAAAAATTTTATAGTAGAAATTTAAAGGATATAGGTTGGAAAATGATGGGTTTCTTATGAATAATAATAGAATTTACATTCCTAATTATGTTGAATGAAGAAATATGGTAATGGATTAAATGCACAAGGTTCCATATGCCATACATTTTAGATATCAAAAGACTATAACAACAATAAGAAGTTAGTTCTTCTGGCCATGACTGAAGAAAGATATAGCTGAGTATATAGTAAGATGTATGGAATGTCAGAAAGTAAAGGTTTAGCATGGGAATCTAGTAGGATTACTTCATCCATTTCCATTTCCAGAATGGAAATATGATGTGATGACAATAGATTTCATCACCAAATTACCCAGGACAATAAAAAAACATGATTCAATTATGGTAGTGGTGGATAAGTTGACAAAGGATGCACACTTCATTCCAATTAAGACAACTCACAAGGAAGCTAACATAGTAGAAATTTATATGAAGGAGATTGCATGGAATACCCAGGGCAATTTTTTTAGACAGGGATCCAAAATTTACTTCAAAATTTTGGAAAGGATTATTTAAAGGATTTAACACAAATTTGAATATGAGTACATCATAACATATACATAAAGGTGGGTAGACTAAGAGGGTTAGTCAGGTTATTGAATATATGCTCAGAATGCATGTGATGGATCAACCATCAAAATGAGAAGATTAGTTACATTTGGTAAAGTTTGCTTATAATAATGGATATCATGCATCTTTAAAGATGAGTCCCTTTGCAGCCTTGTATGGAAGAAAATGCAATACTCCAATCAACTGGGATAATCTAGCATACATAGTGGTTATTCGGACAAAATTGCTTAAGGAAATGGAAGAACAGATGGCTAAGATCAAGCAGAATTTAAAAACAACATAGGACATGCATACAAATTATGCAGACAAGGGATGAATAGCTAGAGAATTCAGAGTTGGTGATAATGTGTATCTAAAATTTAGGCTAAAAAAAGTTCCTTGAATCTTGGGATATTTCCCAAGCTAGTGCATAGATATTGTGGGTGATTTGAAATATTAACTAGGATAGGGCCTTTTGCATATGAGCTTGCATTTCCTGCTTGCATAAAAGTGCATAATGTATTTCATGTATCTTTATTGAAAAAGTGTGTTCCTAATCCTAACCACATCATTGATTGGGCCTTGATTCAGGTGGAACTGGAAGGAGATAAACCGGTACTACCAATGCATATAATGGATAGGAAAGTTACGATGCTTCGGAATAGGGCCATCAAGTAGGTAAAATTCCACTAGACACATTACATCCTTGAAGAAGCAATGTGGGAGCCAGAGGATGCTATGTGGAAGGCATACCCATAGTTTTTTAAAATTTTTGTATATGTAAATAATGGTTACATGCACCGAGGACGATACATAAATTAAAGGGGAGGGGAATGTAACAACTCATTTTTTACCCCAGTATGTAAATATGGATGAAATGGCTACAAGTCGGATATGAATTGTCCATCTGCATGACCAAATTATGTAATTATGTACATTTTCACTTTTTAATATAAACATCCAAGATTACAGTAGACTAAGAAGGACAAAGAAGAGATGGGGGGATATGATTCCATAAGAAGGAGAGTGAGAAGGGGGTTTAATGGGGAGATGACCCTATTGACTTATCCGGTTAAAGTCACTACCTTTATTTATTCATTTTACCCTATTTTTTATTAATCCCTCTTTATTAATGTTCATTAACCATAATCTTAGGAATAGAGGGGAAAAAGGTGTCCAACCCCATGTGTGCCATTTGTCTAGTTCTTATCATCCTTCATGCCACTTGACTAGTTCTCAACTTGCATATAATTATTGAGAACTAGTCCATTCTGCCATTATTCCTCCATGATTAAACTAATAATGGTTTTCAGATTAGAACTATATTCACCCATACCACCATCATCCATACTATAGATTGGAACCTTACTGAGAACAATAGAATTCCTTGGATTCCAGGCATGGAGAGTTCCTAGCCGTCTTGTGCTGGAGACCCGAAAGGGAATTGAGGTAACAAACCTAAGGGACTATTAACTCAGGGAAGGGAGCTTCATTCCTTGGGTTGTGCAGGTTGAGGGGGAAATAGTTATAGTGGATTGGGATAGTTGTAGCTAGATAAATCGGTACCTTCTTGTGGATAAATAGTCCTAGCTTGAGGGTGGCATGCTAAAGAAATATATGGCTTGACAGAGCCTATGGCTAGGAGGAATTTCCTTGGTATGCAATCAGTCGGTTTATATTTTCATATAAGTATTCATGTGTATAAAATGTGTTTTGTTTACCTCTCATATGTGCATTATTGTATTTAATGTTATGTAATGATTTAATTGCATGGAATTCTTGGCACCATGCGACTGCATTCATGTAGAAATTGCTTTCCTTAACTTTGTTTATGCATATGTAAATTATGAGTAATAATTTATGCATTTATTTCCACTGTAAATAATTGATTTGAACAATGGACAAATGTAAATGGAATATCATAGGTGTTCTAGGTTAGTAATTTGGTTGTTCTGCTACCCCAATAGCATCGTAAGCACCACTGGGTATATGACACACATGACTCTCCACCAATAAAAAAATAGCATTATCAAATTTTCAACAAAAAAAAAATTCTCAAAATTATTGTGTTTAATGTGTGTGTGTGTGTGACTTTGTAAAACTTTATGAAATTTGATAAATAAAGAGTGAAGTAATGTATGGTCAATGCAATTTGACCATCAATTGAGTAGTATAACCCCTATTGGGTAGGGACTAAAAAAATAGAAATAATATATATTTTGATGTTGAGAGTAACTATTAACATTTAGTTAGGCCAAATTTCAAAATTGGTACATGGATATGTCACAGACATAAGGAAAAAGACTTAATAAGAGTCCAAAAGTAAATCACAGAGAATATAACTCATAAATAATGTAGAAAAGTTTCATTTAATCCTAGTCCAACCAAAACAAAGTATAGCAATTATGGATTAGCCAATCCATGAGTAGACAATTGTGCCCCTGGTATGTAATTCTTTGTTACAAATTCCAACTATATTAGAAGTAATTTCATCTTTACTAGATGTTACTATGCTAAAGATTGAGACATATACATATAGAGTCCATTTTACTAGCTAGTGTTACAAAATGGACATGCACGCACACTTATTGTGATCATTTTCTTGTTTCTATTCCTTACGAAGATCACTCAAAGAACATTAAAGTTGAGTTACCTCTAAATAAATGCCTTATAGAATTGCAAAATGGTGTATTTGATGCATCTTAGGGCTTGCAAATGAGAGTAGATGTAACAAACAAAAATAACAAGAAATTGCAATTTAAATTTAACATAATAGGAATACACACCATAACCATTTTGATATTTTTATGAAAATTATAAGGGGTTTTAAATTCCCACGAAAACTTATTACAACAATTAGCAAAGTCAAGCCTACACTATACGCTCTATCACACTCTTCTCAACAATCAAAGGCCTCCAACATATGTTATAGGTTCATAGGCCAAAATTCTCAATTACGTAGAACCCCAAAACATTTTAACTATTTGGTTATCATTGTTCGTTACCAAGGACTTCCATTTCCTTGTGTAACACAAGAATTTCTTTGACTATTTCCACTTCCACATAGCTATGAATTATCTCTCCATGTGCTTGATGCAAACTAGGCTTTGTTGTTTCAATAGTCAAAGGCAAACTAAAAAAACAAACACAATCGGAATGCAATTTGATATTTCCATAATGTTGGATTTGGAGCCTGAGAGAGAACCTTAAGCTCAACATTTTTTTATTAAAATTTACAAGTAGCTAGAGTAATATGTCCTCAATAGTAATATGTCCTCAATAGTATAACCAAATTTCATAACCAAAATTGAAGATTTGAGGCCACTTTGGGATAAACATTGGACCCTTGTCACTAATGATGGAATATAACCTATGTTTTCCTACATTTTCGATATGGATTTTAGGTATGACCCTAAAACTTAATATCTTATGATGAAACTTTTTGGGTAGGTAAAGGAATTTGTTGAAACATGAAATTATGAAATGAAACAAAGAAAATCCATCAAATAGAAGTTTAATTTTTTTTTTTTAATTAACAAGATTTCCAAAACATTTGAAAATAAGTGAGCATCTTGCTCATAAGTTGTCAATAGATTAATAATTACATATGATTTGGTCTTCTTCATTCTACACAAAACTATGTACATGCCATCATGATTTTGTCTTCTTCATCCAACATCCATAAATCATTATTTCTTTCACAAACTATTCAAATTTTAGAGAAAAACAATGATTTAAGATAATACTCCTTACCTATAAATTACAACTTAAAATTTGAAATCTAAAAATATAAAATAAAATAAATAATTTCAAAAATTAATATTAAAATAATTGTTCTTTTTTTATAAAGTAAATAGATTACCTAAGACTCAAAAACACATATGCATCACTATTACAAATATATACGTAAACTGAAAAAAAAACATTATTAAAAAAATGAGTTAAAAGGTGTCATAATTATGAAAATAATTATTTTAAAGAAAGATTGGCTCATCCCTACCCGTCATTCAGTTAATTGTTTTTTAATTTATGAAGGTCGGCTTCCACCTTACACAAACTTTATGCCAGGGGACATTTGCACTTTGATACTAATTATTTGGTTTGGTTTTTAAAAATACAAAATATTGATTTTTTTTGTGGCTAATATCTAGAGGGCATTATAATCTTAAATAAATGACATATGACATCATTGAGTAGGGCGTTGAGAACTATATATTTAACTTCATGATCATCTACTTACTTTCTTTTATAGGGTCCACACGACGTATATACATGACGTACATCCTAGCCAATGTGGAATATTAGGGACGTTACTTCTCTTCACTCACCAGCACCATTTTGAATTCAAGCATGTTGAGCATCTCTTTTCGTTTTCAAAGAATCTATTAAATTTGTGCATGTTGAGCATCTCTTCACTCACCAGCACCATTTTGAATTCAAGCATGTTGAGCATCTCTTCACTCACCACCTTTATTTTGAATGCAAGAATGTTGAACTTCAATGTTGAGCATCTCTTTATTTTGAATTCAAGGTTGTTGAACTTCAATGTTGAGCATCTCTTCTCTTTTTCAAAGAATTTATTAAATTTGTATTGCAAGCAGGTTTGCAATTTGAAAATTGATTAAATTTGTGCATTCTCTTGACCCACCACCTTCATTTTGAATTCAAGAATGTTGAACTTCAATGTTGAGCATCTCTTCTCTTTTTCAAAGAATCGATGAAATTTGTATTGGCCATTAGGATTCGAATTTGAAAAGATCAATCTTGTCTTGTATTATACTCTAGGGTTGAAATTTAAAAGCAATTTCATCAATGGAATTTTAAATGTATATGTTTATTCACTAAATATTCGTAAGCAATAATTTGACTGTGAATAGTTCCGATTAGACGATGGCTGGGCTCTATTAAGGGAATTTCACGATCAAGATATCTCTGAAGAATCCCGTTTTCGCATCTACTGAATTTTAACATGTATTATAGTTAAAATTACAACTTAGTAGATGAAAGCTTTTGAAGAAATTTTGTATACATAGAGCCCAGGGGGATAGACATGTTTATTTGGAAATAGTTAATTTTGTGACACAAAGGGAAATTGTAACACAGTGAAAATGTTAAATTGTAGTATTTTTTATTTAATCTATGAATAGCAAGATTTTTTATTTTTTTTATATTTTTCTTCTTCTGAAGAAGAAAATAATTCCGAACCAGGACGTCTTGATTAAGATAGTGATATGTTTTAGCTCACTTCATTATCATGATAGTGATATGTTTAATCTGTGAAATATGTTTGGTAAGATTAAGATAGTGCTAGGTTTGATGTGTGACAAAGATTTGGTCTTTGAGGCGAATATAATTATAACGTGAAACCTAAAAGGGTGGGTGCAAAACTCCGGCAAGGGCACGGCATCTATAAGACAGAGGAATCAACCTATGTGACTGTGATCGGAGGGGCCCGGTGCGAAGTTGGCCCTTCCTATGAACCAAACGTACAATCCCGTTAAGTTCGGGGAATCTTCTTGACTTCAACATAGTCCCTCACATCGACTCGGTTTACTTTCATATATTCCGTCTCCTCATCAACGCGGACAATTGACGGGCGACTGCTACGACTATAAATTTTCCTTCACTTCCCTCAGCTTTGCAATGTCGACACAGAATAGTCGATTATCACATCTTTGAAAATCCCGCATCGACATCCCTGGAAGACAGCTTTACGGACAAATCAAATCAACAAGGAGGCAGCCATTCCGCAAACAAGCTTCGAATTCCTCTGAGACAGACGAACATCATGGGTACCAAAGGCAGCTGCAGTTGCTTCGGGTCTGCCATGGGAGTCGAGGCGAGCAAAATGCTACCTCAGTCGGAATCTTTGTGGCCGAGGTTCAAAAGGCGTATAAAACAGAAAAGCAAAAACCAGTCTTCCAAGCCAGCTGTTTTCTCAAATTACGCTGTCCAGATTTCTCCTACTTGCCTTATCACCGACAAATCGAAGGCTGTGGTGAGGATTGTTTCAATTTCGCAAGACGGAGAATTCGTTCCTGTAAATCTGTCGACTGTCGGAAAAACAATATCCGATGAGCGGCAGCCCACCAAGAAGAAGACGCAACAGGGGTTCGATGCAGCAAAGATTAAGGTCAAGTTAGGCGATGAGAAGATTTCGGTGACTGAATCACGCAAACTCGAAGTTTGTAAAGATGAGGTTACCGTGAAAAAGTCGAATCGCTGGTCGTGGGTTCGAATTGCCAAAGCGTTTCGGTCCTTAAAGGTATGGCTTCTATTCTTAGCATATATCAGCGGTTATTATTTTATTTAATTGGGAGGAATGTGTGACTGACGTTATCCCTCTGCTATTCTTGTCTGCCAGGCGCCTGCTTTTCACGGAAATGGATCAAAGGGTTCACATGAAGACCCTGTCCGAAGAAGTCATCTAAAAGATACAAAAACGGCAGTGATCGAACAGCGCAAAGCACAAGAGATCCGGCAGAAAACGGAAGTAGCAGACTCGATCCCGGGACCGATCGAGCAACTATGTAAGTCTAGTCTCACCTCCGCTGGAGTGGATTCTAGCAAACGTCAGAGCATCAAATCCACTACCCTCTCACAGCTTCCGCGCCCTGGCATGAATAGTACTACAACTAATTTCCAGCCTAAGAAGTTGAATCTGCCGGCAAAAAGAAAAGGAAGGATCACAGGGGACGCCTCAAGCGAAGGTGAAGGATACAGTATGGCTATAAATTTATCGATTTTGATTATAATAATGGCATGCTTGGTAGTGTTCTCAAACAGGCTGTTGGCCGTTGTGTGCACTTCCATATGGTGGTATTTGCTTCCCAGCCTGCTGAAAAAGCAGAGTGTATCAGCAACAGCAGGAGGCATCAACACTGAACAGTGGCGGATCAGATGACAAACACAAGAGGCACAGAAAATAGAATGAGAGTCCCTGCGATGCCATTCAGTGGCGTGATTATCGAAAGAACGATTACCTGCCTGGAGGGTTTTCCAGGGGTTGTTATGGTGCAGCGGCCACCGGCCATTTCAATTTCTACGGAATAATTTCATTCCTGAATTTAGTATGTATAAATTATGCTCCGTCTTATGTGGGTGCTGTAACATATCAAAATTTGTATTTCTTCTACCATGGTATTAATTCTCCATCATTCAATCTCCAAAATGCAAGCTTGTTGACCGGAGAACTAAAAACAAACGCATAGCTCCAAAAGCGTGACAATCATTTTTCACTTGGGTTATTGGGTTACAGACTTTTTGGGTAAATATCGTAAAAAGCAATTAAGTGTCCACATCTGGATGAATCAATTAAAAAACGGAAGCACTATAATGCCTAGAATCTATGGTTCTCCGAAAATGTCCCCTCGAGGCCAACAGTGAACACCATAGGCATTAGGCCCCTACTTACCATCTTGCGAAATTCTTGGCCATGAAATTGCGTCCCATGTATGGAAACACCTCATCATATGTAAAAGTCTTATCTTCCTTCGTACAATGTGTCACACTACACCAAAATCCGTGTGGGCAAAGCGATCGAAGTGATTAAGGATATGACAGATAATGAGATGACAAACTTGGTGATATTATGCCTAAAGTCTACATATCTCATATGCAAGGGATTTATATATGAGGAATTGCACAGGGTTGCTACGGGCTCTCCATTTTCCTTAGTGGTCTAAACATCTATTTGGAACACTTCAATATTCGAGTCCTTAACTCTATTTCCTTGACATCGAAAGAGTGGAAGAGATATGTAGATGGCAGTATTGCAAAATTGGGACAAAGAAGAAAAAATTAGATGATTTCTTAACACACCTCAATAACCTTTGAGAGCACATCAAGTTTACATTGGAGATGGAAAAAGACAATCAACTGCCTTTTTTATACATTCTTCTCATTAAGAAAGAAGATGGGCGATATTTAGGTATACCGAAAGAAAACAAATACTGACAAATACCTACATGCAAACTATAATCACCACCCAAACCAAAAAGTTGGAGTAATCAAAACCCTTGCGACAAGGGCCACAAGGATGTCTGATTCCAAACACATGAATCAAGAACTAGACCACCTTCGTAGAGTTTTTGCAAAGAATGGATACCATGCAAACCAAATTAACAAGGCAATCCTTCAAGCTCGGAATATAAGACACACACATCAATCATTAGACATCCCGAGAATCTCCCTTCCATACATAAAGGGTACCACAGATACAATCGCCAAATACCTGAATTAAATGAAACGTTCAAGTCACTTTCAACCCCCCCCCCCCCTCCCTAACACTATCAGGAAAATGGTGGATTCAATGAAAGATCAAGTGGATCTGATACACCTGAAAGGAGTGTATGCAATACCTTGTTCGTGTGGCAAAGTTTACATTGGGGAGACAAGAAGATCAATTGAAACTCAACTAAAAGAACATACGGCAGACATTATGAAAGATAGGACCAACAAATATGCCCTCATCAAAACACTTGCATAGATCCTCTCACCATATTTGCATCGAAAATACTAAGTTAATTATGAAGGAGGATCACTATCTTAAGAGAAGGGGGAAGGGGCAGTTGAAATTGAAAAGTGGAAGAACACATTAAATAGAGATGACACCATGAAGTTGAGTGCTGCTTGGAAACCAATAATCAATAAATCAATTGTTCTATGACATCAGAGTTGATTTTAAGAAATCTGATTTGAAGTTTTCAGTTGTAAATTGTATACGTATACTTGCTCTCTTGGTCCATAATTGGTCATCTCAATTTGTGCATGAAATCCCTCGAGGATGGACTCACATGGTAGTTCGAAACATCGAGTATAAAAACTGATAACATGCTTTCTCCCCTCTCAAAACATCCTGTCTATAGATGGAGTTGCTTTTCTCCAACACTAAATAAATAGAGAAATGTATTTTTGGGATCATTCATTTATTTAACTGAATAAAAAATTCAAATACTAAACCTTAGTTTGTTTTAAGATGACCTAAAACACTTCAATATAAATTTTAGGTTTTAATTATATATGTAAATTAAAGATATTTGGATTGTTTTAAGACTAGTTTTAGGTTTTAATTATATATATATACATTAAAGATATTTGGATTGTTTTAAGACGAGTTAACATTGTTAAATGTAATTTTTTATATAAACTTTTATAAATTTAACAAATAATAAAAAAACATTACTTTTATCTATTTATTAATTTATTTGAAAGTAAGTGAATTTAAATTTAAATAAAACAAAAATATTTATAAAAATTATTAAATATAATAAATTAAAAATTATTAAATTAAAAATTATCAAATATAATAAATTAAAAATTAAAAATTATCAAATATAATAAATTAAAAATTATCAAATATAATGATGATGAACAACCATATTCCATTGATTTTTTTTTTGTCAACCGGTAATAGAAGATGTCTCAATGGAATTGAACCCGAGTGGATGGAATGAAACAACACATTCCATTGAATATGGATACAAAGAACTCTCTCCCTATAATAAATATATATTAATATATAAATTATATCATTATGAATAAAATACTTTTTATAGTAAATTTAAAATATTTTTTAATTAAAGTTAACTCTCCATATAATAAAATTTAATATAATATAAACAAGATTTAGCAGCAAAGTTGCATATTCCCTACCTTGAGGGTTGAAATCCTTAATGTCGATTAGCTTGGATTTCAATTGAAATGGTATATGCTTGCTGGTCCACTGAATTTGACATGTTGTATTTACATTTGAAAATTAGCTTTCACATGCTATATCTTTTTCCTCTACCAAGTTGAAAACTTGGATGGTGAGTAGCAGTTTGAAGGCCATTGAACAATAATTGAGCTTGCTAACATTGACCAAATAGGAGATGCAAATATGAAGAAAGCGTGTAGGTTGGCTTAGCATTGGATAAAACAAATAGTCGGGATTTATTTTTGAATGTATGTGCATGTGTGCAAGATATAAAGTTAAATATGTAATTAATTGGGTAAAAAGCGTATGGCACTCTTGGTGCATGGCTGTTCAAAACGGACAGTAGATTTCTTTAGCTTGCCATCTATTGAAACTTCATAGTTTGATGTCACTGCACTACCGTTGGAAGTTGACACTCGGGTTCTCTGAAAATGGGGAGAGAACATTTTCAGATAAATACAATAATTGCGTGAAGCTAGATTTTTGTAAATTTTTCGTTGATTTTATGAATCGGAAGGAGCAAGTTCAACAACATGTGAGGAATTGCGATCTTAAGCATCCACCCGAATATGGGATCTATCAAAGTGGAACATTTTTTATGTTTTCATATCTTTTGAAATAAGATTTCATCTACAGAGAACATTGGCATTCAATTTAACTTTGTTTGGTGAAGATACCATAAGAAAGAGGTAAATGAGCAATTTTATTAATGACTGTAGCCTGGATGACCGAGCCGAACAATATTGTTCGCAATCCATCCACGAAATGTGGGGAAGTATTGGTGGGTTTCCCGTGCATCGTTTCCGCAGAAAAAAAACATTGTTCGCGATGATGACGGAGCATAGCCAATGGAAACTAATTAAATAAATATTTAAATCTTGAACTAATTGCAGTCCATGAAAACCTGCTCTTTCTCCATTGTCATAAACAATTGATTGGAAGCGAGGAGATCAAAGCTCCACCATGATTCACCCAGAACCATGCAGTGTTTGGAGAGCATATTCCTTGCCATTGAGTTTGTAAAGGTTTGAAACTTCCGAAACTATGGCCTTATTAGTTCTGCCATTGAGTTTGTGACCTTACTAGTTCTGCCATTGAGTTTGTAAAGGTTTGAAACTGTGACCTCACTAATTCTAAGAAACCAAAACGAGAATTGAATCATGCATTTCCTTGTATAATATCAATGCTTATAGCTTTATAAAATCTACCAATAAACTTAAACTTGTTCTTGTATAATATCAATCCTTATAGCTTTATAAAATATGCCAATAAACTTAAGCTTGTTCTTTTGAATGCTGGTTAAATTGAAATTGCTCATCAAAAATATAAATGGTCATCTCAATGAACTCTAAGATAATAATAAAAAATTAGTTAACTATGCTTAGATGTCGGTATGAGCTACTAAAACCAATGGAAACCGTTTGTTTATTTAAAGCTGATTGTCTCTTATGACTCAATCTTCTAACTTGCAATTCAACCACCTTTAATGAAAAATTTGGTAAAAGACAATAACATTATCTAGTCTTCATAAACAAGTATTGACCCAGCATGTTCTCCTTTTACTTTGAGTGAAAAATTCTTATACATTATGGTTCAAAAGTGTGATTGTTTTATACAACATGGTTCCAGGACAAAGTTTCATGTATCAACCACATGTCGTAATGCCTTCGATGAGTTGGTAAGCATCCTAGAGAATGTCGACAAAGGCTAGATGCAGTAGATACATACATGTGTGTCTAGTAAATAATCATCATGCTGAGTTGAAATCTAAACTAAAACAGTAAAACCAATAAATGAACATAAATTGTGACGCTATGTATCAACGGTGAAAGCACACTCTAGACATAATAATTGGGAAAGTGGCTCTAGCTCGGATCTTTTATCAATCCATGTAAAAGTTCCCTCCATGCTCAATGACTCACTCACTCAATTGAACTTCAGAGGCTACGGAGGATGCTCCAATAAAATGCAAATTTGGTCTTTATATGAATGAGAAAATGTTGTAGTATCTCTAGATTGTTCCCGCTGGTGTTGAACTTCCTTTGAGGTTTCTCGTTTGCACTTGGGTTGTTGGGTACTCTTGTTGAAGGATGTGCCTGAAGATTAAGGAAGCTCAACTGGGGTAGCTGCAGTGTGTTATTGGAAATATCATAATTAATGAGCTGATAGCGTATCATATTTACGCGGCTTTGTCAGACTCCAGTCGGTCATTTTGTCAGTCTGCAATGTCAGATAGTCAGTCGGTTTGCAGCCAATCCAATTCACGGCAAGTTAGTATTTAAGTAGCCGCATTTGTATTCCGCAAGATTAGATTTTCTTAAGTAGAAATTAATTGCAGTGTTTATTGCAACCCTGTAACTTCCAGGTGAAGCTAAACCTAAGTTTTTGTATAAATGAATATCTCCCACAAAAGATTAGATAGAGATGAAGAGATAGGGTGAGAGGAGTGAAGAAGAGAAGAAGTGAAAGACCCGTGAAGTGTATGAAGAACCCAAGCTCTGTGAATGTAAAAGATTGAAGTAAAATCTTATCTCTCTGTATTGCGGCAAAGTTACTCTGTTTCACAACGGTAATATATAAATCTATAGTTTTGTGAATTCATTCTCAAGAATGTTTGTTTATGCATGCAGCGCATCTATTTCATATTGATCTGTGTAAATGTTGTTTACATTTACGGTATGTAAATCAAATCAAGATTCCCAAAGTATTTCACGATGGTGAATGCCCTAGTTTAACGCGCAATAACTTCATCATATGTTTCGATTCTCATGTTTTAAGAAGAAATGTTTTAAAACAAAGTTTGCTTAAATTTAGGTTATGCGCAGTTAGAGAAGTATGCGAAGTTAACTGTGTAGTTAATCTTCGTAAAGTTAAAGAGGTGTCAAAAGTAATTTGTATGAAGTGCGAAGCTTATGCAAAATAAAGTATTCCGCAAAGTATTTTGTGAAGTTAAGAATTTCTGCGAAGTTGAGAACTGTGCATGTATTCTAAGTTCAACTGCGCAGTAAAAGTTGAATTACGCAGTTAAATCTCTGTGCAGTAGAAAGTGGAAACGTGCAGTTAATCTCTGCGCGGTAAAAGGTGAATCAAGCAATTAAGTTTGTGAAATAAAGTGTTCGATAAAAAGAGGAAGAAAAATTAGAGCAATGTATTTTCTATGAACACGCAGTCCCTTAGCAAAGAAAAAGAAAATATTTATCATCTGCACAGTTAATTCTTTTTAACTGCGCGATGCCCTTTTTACTTAATCTGGTATTAGAGCCTGGTTTACAGAAAGTAGAAATTGTATTTACAAAAGGGAAAAGTGATTAAGTATGCATTCCACTTTGGGTAATTTGTAAACCCCAATATTTTCTAGTAAAAATTATGAATATTGGTCTCTAACTATGAAGACTTTGTTTAGAGGTCAAGATGTATGGGAAATAGTCCAGAATGGTTATGCAAAACTAGCAAATCTAGCAGCATACAACAATCTCACACAAGATGAGAAGGATGTCTTAAGGGAATAAAGAAAGAAAGATGGAAAGGCGTTGTTCCACATACATCAAGCAACACATGAATCCATACTCCCAAGAGTAGCAGCAACGCAGTCAGCAAAGGAAGCGTGTGACACATTGGAAACTTCCTATCAAGGTTTGAACAAGGTAAATGCTGCCAAACTTCAGATTCTTAGAAGAGATTTTGAATCTCTGTCAATGAAAAACACAGAGTCTGTAAAATCATTCTATACTCGTGTTATTGGTCTGGTTAATCAAATAAAGTCTCATGGAAAAACTCTAACTAATCAAAGAGTTGTTGAAAAAGTTCTTAGAATTCTTCCAAAGAAATTTGAATCTTTGGTTGTGACCCTGGAGAAAAACAAAGATCTATCCACATTTACTATTGATGAGTTGCAAGCCTCATTACTCAATCATGAACATAGAATCAACGGCTTAGATACATCGCTGGAAGGTGCATTCACAACACAGTCATCCATAAGCCGTGGAAGAGGGATAGGAAGATCAAACTCTAGAGGCAGAGGAAGAAGTTCTTTCAGAGGAGGTCGCAGCAGCAACCCTGCGCATGTCACTAGTAGAGGTCAAAATCAGACCACCAGTCAGCCAAGTGGACAAAGGTATGATAAATAAAAAATTCAATGTCATTACTGTAAGAAATATGGACACTTCCCATATGAATGCAGGAAGAAGCAGTATGACCAAGGAAAGCAAGGTGAAGCTCAGTTAAGCAACAACAACACTCCGAACAGCTCGATGTTCTTAGCATGCGCGTCTCCACTGGAATGCAATGTTGTCCAAGAAATTCCAAATGACATATGGTATTTAGACTCAGGCTGTAGAAATCACATGACTGGTAATTTAAATTTATTTTCTAGTCTAGATAAATCAGTTCAAACTGATGTCACACTTGGAAATAATTTTCAAGTCACTGTGTTGGGTAAGGGTACTGTTGATATTCTAACCAAATAGGGGGAGCAAAAATATATGTCTGATGTGTATTATGTTCAAGGTTTGAAGCATAATTTGATGAGCACTAGACAACTGATGGAAAAAGGTTACAGAATCCATATGATAGGAAAGCGTTGTCTGATCAAAGACATATATCCAAGCAATCAGTTGATAGCCAAAGTGCAGATGACAAGCAATCACTTGTTTCCTTTGAAGATAAGACCCATCATAAGAGGAAAAACAACTCAAGTTGTTCATGAAAGATAGAATGAAAATTATGGATCTGCGCTCAAAGCAGAAAGCAAAGAAGCATAAATTTATTGCGCAGAGGAAGAAAAGGACAGCGCAATGCAAGCTGCGTTCCAAACAGACATAAAGGATGAATCTTAGTTATGGCATTTCAGATTTGGACATTTGAATTTTGGTGGGTTGAAGCTACTGCATATGAAGGACATGGTGAAAGGATTTCCATTAATTGAAAAACCAAAGAGAATTTGTGAACGTTGTATTTTTGGAAAACAACACAGAGAGACTTTTCCAGTCGGAAAGTCATACAGAGCTCGCACAGCACTTGAGATTGTGCACTCTGATATTTGTGGACCGATGCAAACACCGTCCATGGGAGGATGCACTTATCTTCTCACATTTATTGATGATTTCACAAGAAAAACACGGTTCTATTTTCTAAAACATAAATCTGATGCATTTAGTTGTTTTTAGCAATTCAAGGCACTCGTGGAGAAGCAGAGTGTTTACATCATCAAGATATTAAGAGCAGATAGAGGTGGTGAGTATGTTTCAAATGATTTCTTAAATTTTTGCAAAAATCATGCCATACAGAAACAATTCAATGCGCAGTATACACCACAATAGAATGGTATCGCAGAGAGGAAAAACAGAACCATTATGGAGATGGCACGCAGCATGTTGGCAACCGCACATCTGTCAAATGAATATTGGGATGAAACAGTGGCAACTGCTGTATACATCATGAATCGATGTCCGACAAAGAGCGTGAAGAACAAGGTTCCACAGGAAGCATGGACAGGTATGAAACATAGTGTTTCGCATTTAAAAGTTTTTGGTTATGTAGCATACGCACATGTTCTAGAAGAGCTAAGAAGGAAATTAGACAATAAAGGACAGAAATGCATCTTTATTTGATATTCTGAAGACACAAAAGCATACAAGTTGTATGATCTTGTTGCAAGAAAAGTTATTATCAGTCGAGATGTTCAGTTTGTAGGAAAATGAAGCATGGGATGGAACTGTAGAAAAGAATGTGAAAATCGTGTCACATGTTGAACATGATGACAGCGCAGAAGATGTGGATGAGACTCCGCATGTAAATCAGAACTACGCAGATCCATCTACTCCAAGGATTGCGCAACATGTTCCAGCACAAGGAACTCTGACACAAGGCGTAGCTTAAGCTACTCCGACAAGCACATCAAGTGCGCAACAAACTCCATCAAGCAGTTCGACACCAGCAACTCCATTAAAGACAAGAAGTATGCGCGAGATATATGATGCTGGTACACCTAATTCATTTTCATGTTTTGCATTATTTTCTCAAGTTAATGATCCTCTAATTTTTGAAGAAGTTGTTGAAGATAAAGTTTGGGCACAAGCCATGGATGAAGAATTAGAATGCATTGAGAAGAATCAAACATGGGAATTAGTTGATGTTCCTAAGGACAAGGATGTTATAAGCATGAAATGGATTTATAAGACCAAGCAAGATGCTAATGGAAATGTGCAAAAGCACAAGGAAAGATTGGTAGCAAGGGGGTTCACTCAGCAACCTGGCATAGACTTCAATGAAACCTTTTCACCTATAGCACGAATGGACACTATCAGAATAGTTTTGTCCATCGCAGCTCATAAGACATGGCCTATTTACCAAATGGATGTTAAATCTGCATTTTTAAATGGCTATTTGGAGGAAGAAGTATACGTGGAGCAGCCACAAGGCTATGAAGTTCCAAGACAAGGACACAGAGTGTACAGACTGAAAAAAGGCACTGTATGGTTTGAAGCAAGCTCCTAGAGCTTGGTACAATCGCATTGACCCATACCTCATTTAGAATGGATTTCACAGAAGTGAATGTGAGCCAACACTGTACACAAAATTCAACCAGCAAGGTAATAAATTAATTGTCTGCCTGTATGTAGATGATTTAATATTTACTGGTGATTATGGCATTCAAGAATTTGGAACAGTCATGGAAAGTGAATTTGAAATGACTAATTTGGGCCTTATGAAGTATTTTCTAGGCATTGAAGTCCAACAGACTGAAAGAGGTATATTTATATCTCAGTCAAAATATGCAAGTGATGTCTTGAATAGATTTAAGATGCTAAATTGCAAGACAACTCCAACACCAGTGATAACAGGTTTGAAATTGAACAAGGATGATGATGGATCCAATGTAGATCCTACGTTCTTTAAAAGGCTTGTTAGCAGCCTCATGTATCTTATAGCAACAAGGCCAGACATCATGTATGGAGTCAGCTTAATCTCAAGATTCATGGAGTCACCAAAAGAATCTCATTGGCAAGCAGGTAAAATAATTCTGAGGTATGTAAGTGAAACAAAAGACTTTGGTATTTTGTATTCAACCTCAGAAAATTTCAAACTCATTGGATACACTGATAGCGATAATGGAGGCAACATGGATGACAAAAAAAGCACATCTAGGAATACATTTCATGTAGGAGTAGGTGTTGTATCATGGGATTCAAAGAAACAATCCATAGTAACTCTTTCTTTAGCAAAAGCAGAGTATGTTGCAGCTACAAGTGCTGCATGTCAAGCAGTTTGGATGTGGAGGATGTTAAGTGATCTGTCGCAGAACCAACAAGAACCCACAGTCATTTACTGCAACAACAATTCAACAATTGCATTGTCAAAGAATAATGTTTCACAAGAGAACCAAGCACATCGACACAAGATATCATTTTATTAGAGAATTGATAAACAACAAATAAATCTATTTAGAATTTTGCAGGTTTGAAGATCAAGTAGCAGACATATTTACAAAACCATTGGCAAAGGACCCATTTCAATTTCTGCGAAGTTGTTTGGGAGTGACAAGTTCTGCGCAGTGAACTTTGTCATGAACAGAGCATGTTTCAGTTCTAAAATATTTTGTAATATTTTACTTTTGTTTAATGATCCCCATCCGCTCATAATTAAGGGGGAGTGTTGGAAATATCATAATTAATGAGCTGATAGTGTATCAGATATACGCGACTCTGTCAGACTCCAGTCGGTCATTTTTTCAGTTTGCAATGTTAGACAGTTAGTCAGTTTGCGGCCAATCCAGCTCACGGCAAGTTAGTATTTAAGTAGCCGCGTTTGTATTCCGCAAGATCAGAATTTCTTAGGTAGAAATTAATTGATGTGTTTATTGCAACCCTGTAACTTCCAGGTGAAGCTAAACCTAAGTTTTTGCATAAATGAATATCTCCCACAAAAGATTAGATAGAGATGAAGAGATAGAGTGAGAGGAGTGAAGAAGAGAAGAAGTGAAAGACCCGTGAAGTGTAGGAAGAGCCCAAGCCTCGTGAATGTAAAAGATTGAAGTAAAATCTCATCTCTCTGTATTGCGGCAAAGTTACTCTGTTTCACAGCGGTAATATATAAATCTATAGTTTTGTGAATTCATTCTCAAGAATGTTTGTTTATGCATACCACACATTCATTTCATATTGACCTGTGTAAATGTTGTTTACATTTACGGTCTGTAAATCAAATCAAGATTCCCAAAGTATTTCACGGTGGTGAATGCCCTAGTTTAACGCGTAGTAACTTCATCATATGTTTCGGTTCTCATGTTTTAAGAAGAAATGTTTTAGAACAAAGTTTGCTTAAATTTAGGTTATGCGTAGTTAGAGAAGTATGTGAAGTTAACCGCGCAGTTAATCTTCGTAAAGTTAAAGAGGCGTGAAAAGTAATTTGTATGGAGTGCGAAGCTTATGCAAAATAAAGTATTTTGTGAATTTAAGAATTTCCACGAAGTTGAGAATTGCGCATGTATGCTAAGTTCAACTGCGCAGTAAAAGTTGAATTACGCAGTTAAATCTTTGCGCAGTAGAAAGTGGAAATGTGAAGTTAATCTCCGCGTGGTAAAAGGTGAATAGTGCAGTTAAGTTTGTGAAATAAAGTGTTCGATAAAAAGAGGAAAAAAAATTAGAGCAATGTATTTGCTATGAACATCGCAGTCCCTTAGCAAAGAAAAAGAAAATATTTATCATCTGCGCAGTTAATTCTTTTTAACTGCGCGGTTCCCTTTTTCCTTGATGTGCCATGGCATGCAGGCTTGGATTTTTTTGACTTGGAGAAATTGTAGCCTCCAAAGAAGCAAAAAGACGATTTTATGCTATTTAAGCTCGCCAATGAGAAATGCGAATGGCAACGGTGTGAAAAATTAGCAAGAATTGTTGAAAAAATGTCAGTTGGTGATCTATAGATTCTTAAGCCGCAATATTAAACCAAAGCTGTGAAGTTCGCCCTGATCGGGGGCCTAAATTGAGAGGCATACATTTCAAGACATTTTGATTCCATCTCATCGGAGGAAAGTCTCTGCACTAAATGGTAATAGTACCCCAAGTAAAGAGGGTTATTCTGTAGTGATCAATAGTCATCGCTCCCAATAGGACGTGTACAGTACGAAGCTAGGCTCCACGTAGGGGTTGTTCACTATAGAAACCTCAAAATGGATTTACCTGCTCCCCGAGCGTGATCCTGACACATAAAATTTCGATTTACGACTCCCATAATGTCTATCAATTTATGTATGGAATTGTTAGGTCTCGGTGAAATCCCTCCATTGAAAGCGCTATGGTTTCCAAAATAAATTAAAAGGGCAATAATTATGCACGTGCTAAAGTGAAGAGATGGGGCAAGGTGGTCAATTTTGCAGTCGTAACACTACCCTTAAAATGGCTGGGATACCCAGTCGCTACTAAGATAAGGAGAAAAACGAGTAGCACGCCGCATGAGTGTAGTAACGTGAATCAAACCATGCTAATAGATCAATTCGACACTCAATATTGATCCATCTCTCTACTTAATCCAACCACGAAACCTCTAACCGTATGGAATAAACCAACACAAGGGGACAACCATGTAGCACAGTAAAATCGATGAGATGGAAAGCTTTGAACAATCTCAGTAAAAACAAAAGCAAAGGACACCAGGGGAAAGGGGAATTGCTCGCATAGGGAAGGGGAATTAATGGAAAAAATTGAGCATTTTGATTTGCTTCTCACGTTCTGGATAGGATTTCCTACCTTTATACTTCGCCTAAGCCCATGACCTCCACATAAAGAGTGTAAAAATCCTGCGGTGATGTATATTTATGCAAAACTTGGAGCATTTCCCGCTCCTGAAACACGAATAAATAAGGGATTCTCAGCAGCAGGCCAACATTAATGGCAGAGGACTCAACAGATTCGATATCTGTCGAGGGGCCTTGCTTAGGTGCAACAATAACATTGTTACGTAAGATGGAGAAGGAGACTAGGGAATTGAGGTCATGGCTGGTGATAGATGCCACAAGGAACACACAACTGCTCTAGGTTGGGAGGAAAAAAGCTCTAAAAACGCCATTTAATCTTGCACACACAATCCATGGTCAACATTATTTATAGATAATTCAAGAAAAAACAATAACAAAGTGGTTCCTCACCAGAGAAATAAAAAGAGACGGAAACAGAAGTTCATTGTTACAGCGAACGAACTTGACCTCTAGAAATTTATAAACCACTCAAGATATGGTCATTGCATCTATTTACTATCGATAGCTTACAACTTGTTCATTGCATCTATTTACTATCGAAAGCTTCCAATCTGTTGGCACTCCAATCAATCTCTTTGATTTTAGGAAATAAAGGGTCTCTATGGAAATTTTGTAAATATTTAGTACTTTTGATTTTCTTTTTGTATTGCTTGATTTACTTATTTGTTGGATGATCTCTTTTGGATCCTTGACTTCGTGTGCTTCTTTTTCTTTGGCTTGGCTTGTATAAAATAGGGATTTGCTAATCTGGTTGTCCAATAGCACTCACATGCTCTCATTTGAACTTATCCAAGTTAGTTCAATGCCTCTATTTGGAAAAATTGGATTCACGAAATGTTTTCGTTAGTCTTGCCTACCCTCTGCCTTTAATCCATAAATTGATTAAACTAGCACTTTAACACACTGTGATAATTTGAGTAAATGTTTTTACGAAGTTGAATTGGGTTCTTAATTCTGATATTGAATGATCTATTCAATTTATTAAGCTGTGAAATTTTATTTTTTACCTTATTTTGATCTTTTGACAAATATAAATAATTTTATTGGGGCTTAAACTTACTCGACTTAATCACGTGCATCATTGGATTTTACAAAGTTTATCTATATTTTGCTAACAAGTTTATAATTTGAAAATTAAAGGTGTTTTGAGCTATTTGTGAGGGTTTTGGAAGCATAAACAATTCCAACTAAAAATGCTTTCCGATTGAGAAAGAACTATTTAAATGTATACTTTTAGAAAATTAACATGAAATAATTTCGACAATTCAATACACCCCAAATGAAACTCTTTATACCTTTATTTTAGTATCTTGGCTTATGGAATTGGTAAATGAACATATTTATTTGTTGGGATCTTCCAGAAGTCATAACATCAACGTGGCATTTTAAACAAAAGCTATTTTTGTTGTTTTACATGAAAGTTTTGTATGCCATTTGAAATGGGAAGTTGGGAACATCTAATGGAAAATTAAAAACTTTTGCCGCTAATTCTTTATCAAATGCAAAATAACTTTTGCGGCTAATTCTTTATCAAATGCAAAGCTTGTTGACATGGGATGTTGGGAACATCTATTTAATTGAAAATTACCACTTTTTTTTTTGGTGGTAACGGACTTTCTGAGTAAATATCATAAAATCATTAATAAGTAGATAGCTGTACTTTTGGGTTCATTCCATTTTTGAATTAAATATTAAATTAACTAAATTTTATGTGCTCTTTTTTCTATAAATAAATCAATTAATTTATTTATGGAAAAAATTAAATATAACATTTTGATAAAATAGTTGGGTATGAGTTAAAATTGTTAAACATAATTTTTTTACGAGAAAATATTAATGTCATTTATTAATCAATTTATTGAAATTAAGTAAAAATAATTAAATAAAACAAATATATTTGTGAAACTTAAAAATTCTTATATTTATTAGAAAATGAATAGAAAGTAATTTTTATCTTCAACGCTGGTGTAAGAGCATAATAACATCTAATCAAAATTGTTTTATTGAAATGTTTTTCTTCATCAAAGTTAAAATTTGACCATAGAAAGTTCTTTGTATGAATTAATTAAGATGTTCTTTTAACTTTTAATAAGCCTTTAAGACATAGCTTAATTAATAAAAGATTACCTGTCATCATCAAGATAGTGATAACTTTAATGTGCGTAGCCGTTAGGTAATAGTGACTCTGAACAGGAACGTGATTTTAAAATACAACGTGTTGTAATGATATAATTAGAAATCCTAAACGGGTCAGGAACATGAGTCACACCTATCTTCACATGGGTTTTACGTTGACATATTTCGCGTAAATGAGACTATTTCTATTTTCATATAGTTGTTTGGTTGGTGTTACTACTATTAACTCAAGAATGGGTATACTTTTAAGAGATTAAGATACATGTAAATATGAACTTAAAAAATTCATTTACAATCTCAATAATTTATAATTATATTTTAAATAATTCTTTTCAAATTTTAATCAAATAAAAATATCGAAAATATTTTTTTAATAAATTATAAAATTTATAATTTAAAATTTTTATAAATGAAATATTTTTAAATTATTTAAAAAGAATATACAACAATTTTAAATATACATTTCTTATTTATATTTGTTAACTTTAAAAAAAATAGTTTTATTCACTAATTGCGTTATTGAATTTAAATTAAATTAAATTAATATATTTTAATTTTTTTATAAAAATTATTATATTTATAAAATAATAAATATTATTTTCTTTAAATATTTATTAATAAATTTATTTCAATATACATTATATCATTATTTCATTATTGATGAATGCTTCTTCATATTTAAATTGTAAAAATTCAAAAGTAATTATTTTTTAAATTCTATATTCAAATTAAAATAAATTTAAAAATAGTTATTTTTTATTACATTTAATTTAATATATAGAAAATAAAGCTATAAAAGTGGAAAGCAATGATGTGTTTGTGAATTAGCTTTCTATTAGCCTCAACAACTAGCTTAGTTGGTTGGGTCCCAACTGAGAAGCCGTTGTAGGCTAGAGGTCAAGGGTTCAATTCCTGGGTGTTGGGGCCACGTTCCTCTGTTTGATTACTTCGGGTGGGCCCCCTCGCTATCCATGCATCAACTACCAACTATTTTTTATATTTTTTTTTTTTTTTATTACATCGATAGGTGTTTTAATTTTAGAATTTAGGGTGGACTAGAACCTATGATTTTCCTAGATTGCACGAGGATGAGACAAGTGTACTGTTCAGATTGATTTTAGGGTAGTTAGAAATTCGAAATAAACATATATATATATATATATATATATATAACTGATAGTTATGATGGATAACTGATAATTGATGTATGGATAGCAACAAGTTCTTTAACATACGCAGTTCCTGTAACTAGCATGAAGAACAACTTATTTGTGGCACTTAGCTTGTGACCTATCGGTGTTCACCAGCCACAAGTTAAGTGGCTATGATAGTATAATTGTTTATTTAGAATTTGGAACGATGCCCATAAATTCAATCTGGATAGTACACTTGTCTCATCCACCTACAATCTAGGAAAATCATAGTTGTTACTCCACCCCAAATTATAAAATATAAACACCTATTGGTGTAACAAGACATTTAGTGGAGCTCTACTCATCAAAGCTTAGATATCCAATCGTCGCTTTAACATATCACACGAGGGCTTCACTCACTAAAGAATACCATAGCACGTACATTCACAAAGGGAGTTTTAAAATTCAAGATTTAAAAGCCAATATATTGGCATGATATTAGGGGTGCGGGGGGTTTGAAAACCTAGGCTAAAATATGGTAAGGGGAGGGGGGGGTTGAGGCACCAAGGGGGGGTTGTGTCAAAAGACTCGATTTTTATCAGTGCTTCATGTCGTCGTGGAATTTTGCTTCAGTTGTTCAGTTTTCGCTCACGTTCTACTTCAGGGTTTGTTTGAGTGTGCTTCATGGGGTTCTGCTTCAAGGTTTTTTGTTCATGCTCCTGGATCATATTCCCTTTGCATCTCGTACCCGATTTTTTATTTTGTTGGCAATGATATGCTATAGAGGGTACCAAACACAAACCATCAACATTCTTTGTTAGTCGAAGTGCCTCTATTGGTAAAGCAAAAGCGACATAGAGAATATTCACAGAGGTGAAGAGATAAAAAAAAGGTATTGGATACAAAGCCGATTATATCTTGTGTTGACCCTGGAACCAATGAATAACCCCACCTTTAGGTAAAAAGGAAGTCATAAGCAGTCGTTTTAGTACCAGGTTCATCAATTGATCCACCAGTTTCAGATCCTCCAATTGAATATCCAACATAACCTAGGTATTTATGCAACAAATAATAGTTGTTCAAATAACATGGATATCCATCAACATTTATTACGCTGAAGTTAGCAGTTATTCTAAATTTCAAAGGATGCCCATGTTATTTTGCAGGTGTGACTGTCTCACAACTGGCTTGACACATATGGATCTTTTTGGAGGCCGTATCACAAATTTGGGCACAAACAATGGGGATGTCAGAGTGAAGGATATTGTTGCATCCTGCTACATTAGTTTTGTGAAAATTGTATAGTGCTTGTATTGCTGGAAAGTGGTTCTTCGAAGCCTAGACTTGTCCTTTTCTAAGTTTCTATCAATGGAACAACAACTCAAAGAGCTTGGGTTCCTACAGGGTTCCTGACAGTTAAGAGGTAAGTACGAGTTCTTTTTTTTCTTTGTTCTATTACATTTTCAGGCTTAAAAACATTGGAAAATAATATTTTAGCATTTATGTTTACATTTTCTAGATTTTAGCATCTCTGTGAATCAATGTCAGCCTTTAAAAATCGAAAAATTAGAAAAATAGAAGACTCATGTGATAGGAACCTTTGTTGCACGTTGCATAGAACATCAAAACTAAACAAACCCAACACACCCATATTTGTAATAGGCCACTTAGGAAACACCAACAATAGTGACATTGATTATGATAATGAAATAAACAACCATGAATCCATGGGGGATAAAGGACAAAACCAAACATAAGTGCAAGTGCATCAGCAAATTAGAGTGGATATGGAGCCAATATCATCCCATTAAAGGCATTGGCCAAATTTGTTGAAGGGTATTCAATCCGAAAAAAACTTGTGCTAAATGCAACGAAACAAGACAAAATAAGTAGGGAAAATAATAGTTGTGGGTAATGTGATTGGACATGCAATATTTGTGGCCATCCTTGGGTTAGAAGTTATAGCAGGGTTAGGAAGCACCTCTTGGGGATTCCAATATAAGGATTTATTGTATTTGACAAGCTAACCTTACTTCAAAAATATGAACTCTTGAGGCTGCAAATGGCAATAGATACAAGGGGGGACTTTTTCGAGCATAAATCTCACCTCCAAACTTGAATACAATCAGGGAACAAGTTTCCAAAGGAAAGATGCCAACGCTGACCCATCCACCCTTATTCCTTCACCATCCCATGTTGCGACCGCTACATAAGAAAGAAAGGATTCTCATTCAGTGGAATAGGCACCACATTGACATGCATGTATAATATGCAGTAGCAATATGATTGATATAGAAGATGCCACTGACAAATCCTGAATGGGTTTTGGATAGTTTTAATCCCATACTTTTCTGTCCATTGTAATCTAATACTTCTTAGTAGATTAGGTTTGAATGAAACTACGTAATACATATACATTGTATTGTGAACTACTTTTTCAATACAAGAAGAAATACATGCAACTTTGAGTTTATTGTCTTCCTCGGTTAAAGGTTTCTATGGTAAATCTCTTGGCCGATATTGTGTTTGGTGCCATTGCGTACTTTCTATTTTTTCTTAAGAATCCCTTCGCATTTCTTCTCTTACATGGGTTTATCAATAACTATTTTCCACAAAGTGTAGTTTACTTTGACCTGGTACAGTAGGTTAAGTTCACCTATGAGTGCATCTTACCTTGACCTAGTAGAGCAAGTGGATCAATCCACGTGTGATATATTTGACATGCTTTAATGATGATGATGATATTATTTAATATTTGGAGGTATTTTCAAGTTGATTTTGTGTTATTTTTGGGACAAATTCTTCATTAGAAATGAACTTAAAATTAGTTTGAGTCTTTTAATGGAACAAAGCCTCGAGCATAAGAAAACGACTTTGATCTATCTCTCTACCTTCAGTGCTTCCCATGATCCTTCCATCACAATTCCCTTCTAACCATACTCACAATGCCCTCCCCTGCTCCCTCACAAACCTCTCCACATGCCTGTAGACTTCCTCCCTCCTCCATTCTCTTCCCGTACATGCAACTCCCTCCTTGCACCCTATTTCTCCTCCCACACTCCCAACTCCATTCCCTTCCAACTTCCTCCACCCCATGACCCCCTTCTCTTCCCCCATGAACTCCTTCCCCTTCCCCATCCCTTCTTTCTACTCCACCACAAGCCCCTTGTTCCATATCCCTTGTAACTCTCATACCACCATCCACACTACTATCCTCACCTTTAACAATGACCCCCCTTATAGCCATATTTCCCTTCCTCTCTCTGACCATGAACCCTTGATTATCACCCCCATCCTCATCTTCCTCCCTTCCAATTAACCCTCTACAACCTGTATATTATTCAATTACAATTCTACACCATTTTTACAATAGTCACTAGGTAATGACTAGCATCACAATGATTAGAAACCCAAACACAACACAAGGTGAAGGCAACAAATAGGGATTTGATAATTCATTGGCAAATTCAATACCAAATTTCAAGATTTGGTGAGGCAAATGGAGTAAGTTGAACTAATGAATCTCAATTTATAGGAAAAGGTCCATATTCCTAAGGATAGGGTATGGTAAATGGAATCCAAAAAATTCATTCTTAAACAACTAGTCAATGATACCAAAATACAAGAAACTCCACATACCTCAAGGGATTACTTACACGCTGAAATTCTGGATCTTAAAAACAAACATGAGGAAATCCACTCCTAATAGGCCTTATTCAAGGAAGAGGTCAAGACTCGATATAAAACTCTAATTTATTGGGTCCAAGTTGTTAGGGGGAGGGACAATCCCCCCCTTCCCCATGCAGATTTTGAAGAAGCCATTTAGGTCAAACTCCTAGAGGATCATACCAAGTGGGTTCGAAAGTTGAACCTGAAGGTGAGGGTATTTCCAACACCTTTGACTTATTTGAACCCCATTCAAGTAGGGGACTCTTTTCTTTGGGATACCTTGGACCTTCCTAATATTATTCTATACAACACATTGTTTGGCTTTGACTCCAATCTCTTCCTTCACTTCCAGACTTTGGGGGACCTCCAGGATGAGCATAGACTTTTCTCCCTCCCCCAAAATATATTCTTTGATGTGGATATTGTGCAATCCCAAGTTGTTGAGCTCAAAATAGGTAGCAATAACTTGTTCAACTCAAGACTCCATCCAAGGTAGAGCTACCTTGATTGAATCAAAAAAATATGTTAGGTTCATGTGGGTTTGAATTAGTGGCATGCCTCCCTTTACTTGAGACATTTTCATTGTATTTTTTGCCTTCCCTCCTACTTCCTCGGGTTTTACTCTCCAACGTAATACATACAATGACCCATACCAAGACTTGCATGCCAATATTATTTAATAGTAGCTTTAGGGGACGCCATCCTCCTAGGGGATTTCAATACTCATAATAGAACTTCCAGGGGATGCCATCCTTCTTTATTGAGATCCACATGAGACCCATTAGGACTATACTGAACTATAATTACTTATTAATCTATAGACAAGGAGACTCAAACTCCTCTCGTGTTTAAGGCTCCGAAGGCATTGCTTGTTCAATAGAGACTCTCTCCAAGGTACAATTACCTTGACTGAATAGAACAACTTTGTTAGGATCATGTGAGTTTGTATTAGTGTCATTCCCCCCTTTACCCAAGTCATTTTCATTGTAACATGTTACTTCCCTCCTAGTTCCTCAAGCTTTACTCTCCATTGCAATTTAAACAAGGACCAATACCAAGACTTGTATGCTAATATTGTTTAATTATCGGCATTAGGGAACCCCATGTTTAACAAACCACTAAGGGGAGCCACTTTTGGAGTTCCACGTGCTTGGAAGAGTTCTTGTAGGGATCTAGTTTGGGAGTTGCATATGCTTTGAAGATAGCTCCATTGGAGATCCAATTTGAGTTTCCAAGTGCCTTAGAGCACATTTTCTCTATGAAACTTGCTCATGTGTAGGGAGAGAGAATAAGGTTGTTGTGACTACTCAGAATGTGAAGGTGGGCGTGCTTATAGTCGTTTCTCACTGTTGTGCAGTCATATTTGGGATCCAAGCAGTGGATTTTCTCTATCATTAGCATCAAGATCTTTGCATGGGATAAGAGCAACTCTTCGATATTTCCACTGTTGTGGAAATTCTTCAACCATTATTGATGAGGGAATTCATCCCTTTTGTAAAAGGAGAGTAACTTTTGAAGAAGAGAATAAAGCAGATCGACGATTGAATGAGCCCGGAGACGTAGCCAGGAGGTTTGGTGAACTCTGTTACCAAATGAGTATCTCTTGTCTTGATTTTCTTTGTGCATGTTATGTTCCACAAATATGTTGATTATGTGATGATAAATGAGACTAATGACACATTCATAAATTTAATTATGCACATTTGATTCAAGCCTTTTCATTGCAATCAAGTTCAATAAAAACGATCCCATTGTTGATCCTTTTGTTAAGTGATCCTTGAATCAGTTTCAAGGTCACCTTGGATCAAATCAAGTTTGGTATTAGAGAAGGATTGACAGGGATTGTAGGTGTTGAATTAGAAATGGAAAAAGCATCAAAGAATGCATGGCTCAAATATCTCGAGGAAATCAACCAGATGATTCAAGCAGAGAATGCTGAGCTCATAAGACTTCTGCAAGTTGCAGAAGATGACAAGCAAGAGCTTCAAGACAGTCTTCAAAATCCACAAGAGAGACTTCAAGAGTTGCAACTTGAGTTGCAATCCAAGGACGAGATGATTTACAAGTCTCAAAACATCGATGAAGTGGAGAAGAATGAAGAGCCTACTTCTACTGCAGATGTGGAATCCTTCACTGAGGTAAATAGTGTCAATAATTCTTCACTTTCTTGTTCTTGCCACGATGATGATGATGGTTGTGGTGCTTTCAAAAAGCACACCAAGGGAATTGGAATGAATTTGTTGAACAATATGGGATATGAAGGAAAATTCCTTGGAGCTAATGGCCAAGGCAGCATGAATCCCATCCAAGTAGTAGAATTACCTCGACATGCAGGACTGGGATATAACATAAAGGAATATGGAGCATTCGCCAAGACCACCGATGAAAGAAGCTCTAAAGCGGTTTAAAAAATCGAAGCTTCAAAAGAAGAGCCCAAGCCAGTACCAGAAGGTGACACAACACTCCATTATGATTGAGGTTACGAGTCATATTCAAAGGGAGACAATCATTACAAAAGAGGAGCTAAGGCAATTTCTCCATGCTTGACCTACACCAGAGACAACCAAACAAGGTATAAAAAGTCTTATTATTCCAACACTCCTTTTGATTATAGGAAAATTGGCAATGTAAAGCAAATTTTATGGCATAAAATGTTGATGTATTTGTAACTTCGAAAGATATTCACTTGTATATTGTATGTATTACATTTGTACTTTATTGTATCCCCAATGGAGATGTATTATTCCTTCGATTGGAAGTGTCCTCATTTGTATTTGCAAGTGTCACAAGTTACATTGTAAGTGTCATCATTTATATTTGATGGGTTATTAGACCACCAGTGTGGGGTCAGCCTTGTATGAGTCATGTGGATCGGTTATTAGGCTTCCTTAGGAAGTTGGCCCTGTTAGGGTTAAAGGCAGGTCAAGTCATTGTACAAATAGAGAGTGTGTGTCTCTCATTCTATTCATTCACTCACTCATCCAACTCGCATAGTTGAGAGAGAGAGGTGCACACAAGTGGAGGAGGAGTAGCTGCTGAAGACATCTATATTTTGGGGATTGATCTTTGTGATATTTGTATTGGGGCTTATTCTATCTCTGAGGAAGTTGTGGGGTTTTTCACCTTCTTGGTTTTCCCCAATGAAATGCTTTGTGTCCATTGTCTCTTGTGATTGTTATGCTGTGCATGTTATTCTCTTAATGATCCTAGATAATATTGAATGAAATTATCAGAAATTTTACATGGTATCAGAGTTGACCTAAGAAGAATACATTGTGCAGCAGCAAAAGCTATGGCTTCTTGATTTTTGGGTTTCTCTCCACATGCCATCAAAGGAAAGAGGAGGCTAGACTAGAGAAGGGCTTTGCATAGAAAACTAGTCATCTTGGCACTTTCACTATAAATCCATTTCTGCGAAGGTTCAAGATCTTAAAATTTTACAGGATGAAGATAACATCCCCCTGTACCTTGTGTCCGAAGCTCAACATCTTATTAGTTGTACTTTCTGTTTTATGATCCGTACAAATTAGGGTTTTTGCCTGTTCCAGATCTCAGTCATAAATAGGTGACTTGGGGAAAAAGGTCGCAATGTGGGCTAGGAAGATCAAAATGAAATTCTGTAAAAAGTGTCAGTAAGAGCATGGATTGTAGTTTCATAGGTCCAGGTTTCAGAGGCCGAAGTTGAACCAGTGACATGTGGCACTCTGTACAAGTTCGTTATCCTCTTTTATCCCATAAACAAGTCATGTTGCGACGCTTGGAATATCTCTCTCCTAGAGAATACATTTGAGCTCAAAACTATGGGGTTGGAAATATAACAGGACAGGATACCACAGACCGAAGTTTCAGACCCTAAGGATTCAAAATTTTTGAGTTACACCAGAAACATTACAGTCACTTATGGAAGGTCAATTTTTGGAATCTCCACACCAACTTGCTCATCTAGTTCTCAGCATTTAAGTGGTAAGACCTAAAACTTTCTATTTCCATTTGAAGTACTCTTTAATATATCTCACCACACCAAGCTTGAGGATAATCTTGAAGGGGCTGATAACTTCCGAGCATGGAAGTATAGGATTGGGTTAATCCTAGAAGAGAAGGAATTGGATACCTACATAAGTCAAGAGGTTCCAGTTCTAGAGGGAGATGAGGCTAAGGCCTTACACAAGAAGAACTTGGTCAAAGCCAAGAGAATCATTGTTGATTCTATCAAATACCATCTCATACCCCATGTGTCTTCCCTAAAGACACCTAAGGAGATGTTTGACTCCTTGATCAAGTTGTTTGAAGGAAAGAATATAAATCGAAAGATGACACTGCAGAACCAATTGAAAGGGGTAAAGTTCCAGAATGGAGAGACCATCCAATCCTATTTAACCAAGGTCTCTCAAATCAAAGAACAACTTGAAGCTGTGGATGAAGTAGTGGAGAATGGAGAAATTGTGATGACCACATTGAATGGCCTACCTAGGTCATGGGACTCCTTCATCCAAGGAATCTGTGCAAGAAAGAAATTGATCTCTTTCAATAGACTATGGGAGGAATGCTCACAAGAAGAAGCTAGGCTTGTGGACCGAGAAGAGAAGATGGGAAGTGAAGACCAAGCTCTCATAGCACACACCAAGAAAGGTAAGTTCAAGAGGGAGAAACCTCATCACAAGAAATCTTCTCACTTCCATCAAAAGAAGAAAGATCTCTCTCGCATTAGATGCTACTCTTGTGATGAGAAGGGGCACTATGCCTCAAAATGTCCCAAGAATAGACAAGGATTCAACAACAACAACAACAAGAGATATCATGCTCATGCTACTGAAGATGATGAACCTCCTAGGAAGAAGGATAGAGAAGAAAGTGAAGAATCTTCAAGTGACGATGAATATGTTCTAATCTCTGCTCTCACAGGTATTGTTACACATGGGTGTAATGATTGGCTTATTGATAGTGGGGCTTCTAAACACATGACGGGGTTTAAAGAATCTCTTATGGACTTATCTGAACATGAGTCACCTCATAAGGTAAAACTTGGGGATGACTATCACTACCCTATGAAAGGAAGTGGTGAAGCCTCCTACAAGTTAGACTCTGGGAAGTCTTTAAAGATGCAAGATGTTCTATATGTACCTAGAATCAAGAAGAATATTCTCTCCATATCATATTTGGATGCAAAAGGAATGAGAATTGCATTTTTGGATGGCCAAGTACTTATGTGGTCAAAAGCTAAGACCATAGATGATGCAGTAGTGATTGGAGAGCAAGAGGGAGGATTGTACAAATTGAAGGGACAACCTGAAGATGCCATGGTACATGAATTAATGGAGCCAAGTGAACTTTGGCATAGAAGGCTTGCACATGTGCACTTAGAGCACTACCAATAGCAAGCAAAGGAGTAGAAGGTCTTCCTGAAATCCAGTCAAAGCGTGAAGGTGTTTGCAAAGGATGTGCAAAAGGAAAGAACGCAAAGAAGACATTTCCAAGCAGTGAAAGCAAGGCAAAAGGAATATTGGATATTATCCACTCCGATGTATGCGGTCCGATCTCATCCAGTTCTTAGAGTGGGTATGTATATTATGTTTCCTTCATTGATGATTTCTCTGGGGAGACTTGGGCTTATTTCTTGAAGAATAAAGATGAAGTGTTTGATAAGTTCAAGGAATTCAAAGCCTTGATATAAAACCACACTGAAAAGAATATCAAGACTTTTAGATCCGACAATGGTGGAGAATTCACTTCAGGAGACTTCAAGAATCTATGCAGTGATTCAGGAATTAAGAGGGAGTTGACCACTTCTTATAATCCACAACAAAATGGAGTTGGACTCCGGAAGACAAATTATCTATGGAAGAACCTCTCATCCATTTTTAGCATAGATTAAGGTGCACACTATCAGAGACTCCAGTTGTTCCTACAAGGAAGCAAAGGTTGAGAGGGAGTCCACCCAACAACCAAACAAAGATAAGTATTTGAATTGTCATTTCATTTCTTGTATATATGATTACTTAAATGATGTTTTTAAGTCATGTACATACTTATGTTCCTAGATTTAGGATGCATATTATGCATTTTAGAAAAGTTGCATTAATGAACAAGATACTACTAATATAGTAATGGGTAAGTGGCCTATGGTACTGTACAACATTCCATTGCTACTTATCTAGAATGAAACCTCTTTGCTGACATGTTGGGAGTTGTGCACACTCTTAACAATGTTCTGGTAGAGATGGAAGGCATCTAGAAAATTACAGAATATGGATAAATGTTGTATTGAAGCATTGGCTAAAATAATTGCATGACTGTATGCCATATGTCTTTATACGTAAGAATTTTTTCTAAAAGCTCTGAGATGTTTATAATCATGCAATTGAATTTGACTTGTAGGAAAGATCATGTACAACCACCTACAAAACAAGGACAACGACATTTATTCCAACAATGAAGTTCAAATGAAGATATTGAAGAATCTGAAGTTCCCAAGATCAGGGATGCAGTAATGAAAGGATGCCATGATTGAGGAGTACTAGTCGATCATGAAGAATGATGTTTGGGACGTGGTCCCAAGACTAGAAGGGAAATCTGTTGTGACTTTCAAGTGGATCTACAAGATCAAGCATGTTGCAGATGGAAGCATAGAGAAATACAAGGCAAGGTTTGTGGCTTCTCCCAGAAAGAAGGGATAGATTACGAAGAGACTTTTGCACCTATAGCCAGATACACTTCCATCAGAACAGTACTTGCTTTGGCTGCAGTGATGAAGTGGAAGATACACCAGATGGATGTCAAGACAGCTTTCTTGAATGGTGTAGTTGAAGAGGAAGTGTATGTGGAGCAGCCACTCGATTTTGAGACACATGAAAAGGAGTCATATGTGTGCAGATTAAAGAAAGCCTTGTATGGCTTGAAACAAGCATCCAAGACGTGGTATGGCAGGATAGACAACTTCCTGTCTAGTTTGGGCTTTACCAAGGGTAAATCGGATTCCAACCTTTACTACAAGGTTGAGGAAGGCAATCCAGTGATACTCCTATTGTATGTGGATGACCTGTTTGTGACAGGTGAGGATAGATTGATTGCTGGCACAAAGAGAAAGCTTGCTAACGAGTTTAAGATGAAGGACTTGGGTATGATGCATTACTTTCTAGGTATGGAGGTGTGGCAGAGTGTAGATGGGATCCTCCTTGGACAAGGGAAGTATGCAATAGAGATCCTGAAGTAGTTTGGGATGATGGATTGCAAGGCCATGGCCACACCTATGGCATCAAACCTGAAGCTATTGAGTGATGCTTCATCAAAGTGGGTTGATTCCATGATGTATCGTCAGATGATTGGGTCCTTGATGTACCTGACGAACGCGAGAGTAGATATTTGCTTTGCAGTGAACACCTTGAGCCAGTTCCTAACGAATCCTAGACATGTTCACCAGATTGTTGTAAAGCATATTTTGAGGTACCTGAAGGGTACGGTTGATTATGGGCTCAAGTATGATGTGAATCAAAAGTTTAACCTGGATGGTTATGTTGATTCAGATTGGGTAGGAAGTGCTACAGATAGGAAGAGCACTTTGGGGTGCTGCTTCAGTATGGGATCAGGTGTGATCTCTTGGTTTAGCAGAAAGCAGTCCTGCATAGCACTGAGTACATCCAAAGCAGAGTGTGTCGCAGCTTGTTCGGCTAGTTGTGAGGCAGTATGGCTAAGAAAGCTACTGTCTGATTTATTTGATCTTCAGTTGGATGCTACTTGTATCTATTGTGACAACCAAAGTTGTGTGAAGTTTTCAGAGAACCCGATGTTCCATGACAAGTCGAAGCATATCGAGATCAAATATCACTATATTAGGGATATGGTGCAGAGAGGAGCAGTGAAGCTCTAGTATGTTGCGACAGATGAGCAAATTGCAGATGTGTTGACCAAACCACTAGCCAGAGTGAAGTTTGAGTACTTCAGAGAGAGGCTTGGTATTCTTCAGATAGAAGATACTTCGAGTAGGAAGTGATGGAACACATTTGTAGGAGCCATTCCAAGCATGGTGGTAGGAGGATCCTTCCCATGGCTATGGATGTAAGTGTTGTGTGATGAGCATCGGGACGATGCTCCAAATGATATGCATCAGGATGATGTTGTGATGATGAATAGGATGATCATGCGATGATGATATGTATCAGGATGATGCTATGATGATGATCAGGACGATCATGTGTGGTGAGAATCAGGTCAATGCTCCATATGATGTACATCAGGATGATGTATTGTATGATGATGATCAGGACGATCATGTGATGATGATTTGCATCAGGATGATGCACTGTATGATGATGATCAGTGTGATTGTGAGCATCAGGATGATGCTCCATGCGAAGAAGATGATCAATGGGATCATGATGATACTCCATGGCCGTGGACAGGTTGTGTAGAAGCATGTAATCAGCCCTGGAGATCCGGCCAGGTTGTGCTAGTCATGTAAAAGATCCTGGGATGCTCTTTAGAGATCTTGCAGTTGCAAGACACTCTTTTAAGGTTTTTCTAGACCACATGTAATCAGTCCTGGAGATCCGGACTGTTGTTGTATATGTAACTTCAGAATGTATTTCATCTATATATTTCATATATATTTATTATACCCTTATTAGAGATGTGTTATTCCTCTATAAGGAAGTGTCGTCATGTGGATTGACAAGTGTCGCAAGTGTGTGTATTTGCTGATGGGTTATTATACCACCATGTGTGGGGTCGGCCCTGAAATATATATATTATATTGTGGATGTATCTAGATAGACAATTCGGCCCCATAGTGTAACTGGGCAAACAGGTTAGTATAAATAGAGATTGGGAGATCTTTATTTGGATAATTCGGAAAGTCACACTTCTCTCACTCAGAAAGTGGCGCACTAGTGAGGAGGAGGATCATCTACTCTAGGAGACTATCTCAAGTGCATTTTGGTTGTACTTTGGTTGAGCCATTGCTCTCTCTATCTCTGAGGAAGTTGTGGGGTTTTTCACCTTAGGGTTTTTCCCACGGAAACTCTGTGTCTCTTGTCTCTCATGCTTTTAATTCTGGTGATGCTTGTCATGCTTATTGTGATTGTTATGCATTGATATACTGTATATGTTATTCTCTCAGTAAAGATCCAAGAGTATTGTGAGTTAATGCTCAAAATTTAACATGGTATTAGAGCTAACCTGAGAAAAAGACATTTTGCAGTGACAAAAACTTGAGTTTCTTGTTTATTGGGTTTCTCTCCACAGATTTTGGAAACGTAGTATAGTAGATTGACTCTACTCATCAAGGAGAATCTATCTGTCCAATCAGAATTCAATTCTGAGCATTTTCAGATTTGGCCCTAAACATTAGGGTTTCCACAAAAATAGGAATTTCTGGAATCTGAAGACATAGCTGGAAGCTCCTTGCAAAAATCGAAGTTTAGAGCTTTGGATCGAGATTTTTGGCTGGGTAGATCTCCGGAAAACTCAAACCCTAATTCAGGGCTCTCCCTAGTGAACCCGGGAGGACAAAAAGGCAAATATGAAGGGTAAAACTTTGCTAATCTCAAATTCTGAATGCACCAGGATGATTAGCTCATCAAGGCGCAGCTTTCTATCCTTTCAGAAAGTTGAAATTCACATTTTAAATTTTTAGGGTTTTTTCGACAAACCCTAATCCGGGACCAGATCCAGTTTTCAGCATTTCAAGTGGTAAGACCTAAATCTTTTCTATTTCCATTTGAAGTACTCTTTAAAATGTCTCACCACACCAAGCTTGAGGATAAGCTTGAAGGGGTTGATAAATTCCGAGCTTGGAAGTATAGGATTGGGTTAATCTTGGAAGAGAATGAGTTGGACTCATATATAAAAGAAGACATCCCTATCCCAGAGGATGAAGAGGCCAAGGTATTGCATAAGAAGAACTTGTTCAAGGCAAAGACAATCATTGTTGATTCTATTAAATACCATCTCATACCCCATGTGTCTTCTCTAAAGACACCCAAGGAGATGTTTGACTCTTTGACCAAGCTATTTGAAGGGAAGAACATAAATCGAAAGATGACCCTGCGGAACCAATTGAAAGGAGTAAAGTTTCAGAATGGAGAAACCATTCAATCTTATTTTTCTAGGGTCTTCCAGATTAAGGAACAACTGGAAGCAGTAGATGAAATGGTGGAGAATGGTGAAGTTGTCATGACCACTCTGAATAGCCTACCTAGGTCATGGGACTCCTTTATTCAAGGAATCTGTGTAAGAAAGAAGTTGGTATCCTTCAACAGATTGCGGGAATAATGCTCTCAAGAAGAAGCTAGACTTGTAGCTTGTGAGAAAAAGATGGGAGGTGAAGATCAAGCTCTTGCAGCTCACACCAAAAGAAGCAAGCCCAAGAAGGAGCACTCTCACTACAAGAGATCCTATCAAAAGAATAAGAAGGATCTAAGATGCTTCACATGCAATGAGAAGGGTCACTTTACTTCAGATTGTCCCAAGAACAAAAGGGATAATAACAACAACTCCAGCAAGAAGAAGAAGGGCAGCAAAAGAAAGTTCCATGCTCATGCTGCCGAGGATGACGAACCTCCAAAAAAGAAGGCTAGGGAAGAAAGTGATGATAGTGATGATGACTCATCAAGTGAAGAAGAGTATGTTCTAATCTCTGCTCTCACAGGTACTATCTCCCATGGTTGTAATGATTGGTTGATTGATAGTGGGGCTTCCAAACACATGACTGGGTTTAAAGGATATTTTGTGAATCTATCTGAACATGAATCACCCCATAAGGTGAAACTTGGGGATGATTATCAATACCCAATCAGAGGAAGTGGTGAAGCCTCCTACAACCTATATTCTAGAAAATCTTTGAAGATGAAAGAAGTCCTTTATGTACCTGGGCTCAAGAAGAACTTACTCTCCATCTTTGCATTGGATGTAAAAGGTATGAGGGTTGCATTTGTGGATGGCCAAGTCCTAATGTGGCCAAAGGGTAAAACAATCGATGATGCAGTAGTGATTGGAGAGTAAGAGGGAGGTTTGTATAAATTGAAGGGTCAACCTAAACATGCCATGATACATGAATCCATGGAGCCAAGTGAACTTTGGCATAGAAGACTTGCTCATATGCACTATAGGGCGCTTCCAATTGCAAGCAAGGCTATAGAGGGTCTTCCTGAAATCAAGACCAAACATGAAGGTGTTTGCAAAGGATGTGCAAAAGGTAAGAACATTAAGAAGGCTTTCCCAAGCAGTGAAATCAAGGCAAAAGATATCCTGGAAATCATCCACTCAGATGTATGTGGTCCTATGTCATCCAGTTCTCTGAATGGGTATGTTTATTATGTCTCATTTATTTATGACTTATCCAGGAAGACTTGGGTATACTTCTTAAAGAATAAAGATGAGGTGCTTGATAAGTTCAAGGAATTCAAAACCTTGATGGAGAATCAAACTGACAAGAAGATAAAAACATTCAGATCTGACAATGGTGGAGAATTCACCTCAGGTGACTTTAAGAAGCTTTGCAGTGATTCAAGGATTAAGAGGGAGTTGACTGCTCCTTATAATCCTCAACAGAATGGAGTTGTAGAAAGGAAGAACAGAACAATCATGGAAGCAGCAAGGGCAATGCTGCATCACCAGGATCTACCTATGCATCTATGGGCAGAAACAGCTAGAAAAGATGTATATGTGTAGAATAGAACACCCCACAAGATATTGGACAACAAAACACCATAAGAGGTCTTTTCTGGTAAGAAACCCGAAGTTAGTGATCTCAGAATATTTGGTTGTCCAGTATACACTCATGTCCCAAAGGAAAAGAGGACTAACCTAGATCCTTCAGGAAAGAAGGGTATCTTTGTGGGTTACAGTGAAAGCTCGAAGGCTTACAAAATATACTTTCCAGGGTTCAAGAAGATTGATGTCAGCAGGGATGTAACATTTGATGAAAACTCAGCATTCATCAAATCAAGGAAGGCACCTATCGAAGTTTATGAAGAACCTAAGGAAACTAGATTTCAAGCAGTTCCAGAAGTTGTTCGTGAGTTTGAAGATCCGCAAGAACCTGTAGATCCACCCCGTGAGGATAACTCTCATAAGAGGAATCCTGCATGGGCTAGAGAGCTCATTCAAGATGCAGAAAGATTTGGCATTCCAGAAGAAGAACACAGAGCAAAGAAGAGAACCAGATCACATACTAGCTATGTTGCTTTACTCTGTGACATTATGAACAAAGAGCCTTCCAGTTATGAAGAAGTAGCGGAAAAGAAAGAATGGAAGGATGCCATGGTTGAGGAATACCAATCAATAATGAAGAATGATGTTTGGGATGTTGTCCCAAGACCTAAAGAGAAGTTTGTTGTGACTTCCAAATGGATCTACAAAATCAAGCATGCTGCAGATGGCAGTGTAGAGAAATACCAGGAAAGATTCATAGTTCGTGGCTTCTCTCAGAAAGAGGGAATAGATTATGAAGAAACTTTTGCACCTGTAGCCAGGTATACTTCCATCAGAACAGTACTTACCCTGGCTGCAGCAATGAAATGGAAAATACACCAGATGGATGTCAAGACTGCTTTCTTGAATGGTGTAGTTGAAGAGGAAGTATATGTGGAGCAGCCACTCTGTTTTGAAATACACGACAGGGAGTCATATGTGTGCAGATTGAAGAAAGCCTTGTATGGCTTGAAACAAGCTCCCAAAACCTAGTATGGTAGGATGGACAGTTTCCTATCTAGTTTGGGCTTTACCAAGAGTAAAGCAGATTCCAACCTCTACTACAAGGTTAAGGAAGGGAATCCTGTGATTCTACTCCTGTATGTGGATGACTTATTTGTAACAGGAGATGACAGACTAATTGCAGATACTAAAAGGAAGCTTGTTGCTGAGTTCGATATGAAAGATTTGGGAATGATGCATTATTTCTTAGGTATGGAGGTGTGGCAGAGTGCATGTGGGATCTTCCTTGGTCAAGGAAAGTACACAGTAGATATCCTGAAGAGATTCGGGATGATGGATTGCAAGGCCATGGCCACACCTATGGCATCGAATCTGAAGCTTCTATGTGATGCTTCATCTGAGCCGGTTGATGTCTCTATGTATCGTCAGATGATTGGGTCCTTGATGTACCTGATGAACACGAGACCAGATATTTGCTTTGTTGTGAACACATTGAGCCAGTTCCTGATGGATCCGAGGAGTGTTCACCTGGTTGCTGTAAAGCATGTTTTGAGGTACCTGAAGGGTACAGTGGATTATGGGCTCAAGTATGAAGCGAATCAAAAGTTTAACCTGCAGGGTTATGTTGATTCAGATTGGGCTGGCAGTGCTGCAGATAGGAAGAGCACATCTGGATGCTGCTTCAGTATGGGATCAGGTGTGATCTCTTGGTTTAGCAGGAAGCAGTCCTGCGTAGCACTGAGTACAGCTGAGGCAGAGTATGTTGCATCCTGTTCAGCTAGTTGTGAGGCAGTATGGCTAAGAAAGTTACTGTCTGAGTTATTTGATCTCCCATTAGATGCTACTGGTATCTTCTGTGATAACCAGAGTTGTGTGAAGCTGTCCGAGAACCCAGTGTTTCATGACAGGTCGAAACAAATAGAGATCAAATATCACTATATCAGGTATATGGTCTAGAGAGGAGCTGTGAAGCTCCTGTACGTTGTGACGGAAGATTAGATTGCAGATGTGCTGACGAAGCCACTAGCCAGGGTGAAGTTCGAGTACTTCATGGAGAGGCTTGACATTCTTCAAATTGATGACACTTCGAGGAAGAAGTGATGGACACATTTGCTAAAGCCATTCCAAGCATGTTGGAAGGAGGATCCTTCACATGGATGTGGATGTAAGCGTTGGATGATGAGCATCAGGATGATGTTCTGGTTTCTGCTTTGTATGATCAGTTGGATCATTTATATGTATATGTATGTACACATCATGTTGGATGTTGGATATGATCAGTTGGATCATTTATATGTATATGTATGTATGCATCATGTTGGATGCTGGATATGATCAGTTGGATTATTTATATGTATGTACGCATCATGTTGGATGCTTGGACCATGTATCTGTATATGTATCAGGTGGATACATTGTATGATCAGGTGGATCATGTATTTGTATTTGTATCAGGTGGATACATTGTATGATCAGGTGGATCATGTATGATGATATGTATCAGGTAGATACTTGGTATGCATCAGGTAGATGCATTGTATGATCATGGATGACGAGCTTCAGTATGTTGCTCCAGATGACATGCAGTAGGATGTTGCAGTGATGATGATCAGGATGATCATGTGTACATCAGGATGATGTATGGTGAGTATCAGGTTGATACTCTATGGCTGTGGATCAGGTTGTGCAAATGAGCATATAATTTGGCCCTAGGAGATTTGCAGATAGTCTTTCGAGGTTTTGCCTATGGCATATAATTTGTCCCTAGGAGATTTGCAGATAGTCTTTCGAGGTTTTGCCTATGGCATATAATTTGGCCCTGGGATATCTGGCAAATGCTCTTTCGAGGTTTTTCTCTGGGAGGACATATAATTTAGCCCTAGGAGATCTGCAGATAGTCTTTCGAGGTTTTGCCTATGGAATACAATCTGGCCCTAGGATATCTGGTAGATGCTCTTTTGAGGTTTTGTCCTATGGCATATAATATGTCCCTGAGAGATCCGATAGGTTGGGTTGTGTGCCCGTAATATGTTAGAAAAACAGGATCGCAGAGCAATAACAATAAACAGAAATGCAAATATAATCACACATACACATTACAAGAGAGACACAGATATATCGTGGTTCACCCAACTTGGGCTACGTCCACACTGAATTTTCCATTCCTTATTATTATTACCGTCCAGCAAGGTGAAGGGATACAACCTGCAGCACAACCGCTACACTTCCTCTTCTTTGTTTCATAGTCTCTCTCCTGATCTCAGAGATCTTTTACAATGCATAAAACCTAATACATCCTCATCATACCTAGTCGTATTACAATGTCTTTATTTTATAAGGGAAATACAATGGGAAAATACCACGGGATACCCAAAACCATGGGCCCGCAAAACAGCTACCGAAAACAGCCCCAAAAATTTCTTCGAGGGCGTTGCCCCCGAACCCCCATTTCTCGGGGGCGCTGCCCCCGAATCCCCGCCGAGGGACCACTATCCCCCAGACCCCCCAGTCAGGGGGGATGGTCCCCCCTGGAACCCCATGGGGGGGCGATGCCCCCCCGCTAGGGTGAGTGTACAATCCACCTACATATCATATAAAACTGGGGTACAAACACGGCTGATACAATATCATCTATGAAACTAGAAGATCTGGCTCCACAACCAACAATCTCCCACTTGGAGACTGATCACAGCAACTCCACCGCTACTGCACTTGCTGGACTTGGACTTGGAAAATTTCTCCTCTTCACCTTCATGCTAGAAGGCCAACTGAAACCGAGCACGAACTCAGTTTCTCTCTGGTCACTACCTTTGTGAACATGTCTGCAGGATTCTGGCTAGTATGTATCTTTTCCAGCTTCAACATTTCATCTTCCAGAACAGAGCGTATGAAATGGTACTTTAGCTGTATATGTTTAGTCCTAGAATGGAATGCTGAGTTCTTTGCAAGGTGAATGGCACTCTGGCTATCACTATACAGTCTGCTATCCTTCTGCTTCTTACCCACTTCCTCCATAAACCTATGCAACCAAATCATCTCTTTAATAGCCTCTATAATGGAAACATACTCTGCTTCTGTTGTTGAAAGTGCAACAACCTTTTTTAGTTTCCAAATCCAGCTTACTGTTGTTCCACCTACAGTAAACACATACCCTGTGGTGCTCCTCCTGCTATCCTTGTCACCTGCCATATCTGCATTAACATATCCCTGTAGAACAGTGTCTGAACCTCCAAAACATAATGCCTCAGTGGTAGTACCTCTCAAATACCTGAGAATCCACTATAGTGCCTTCCAATGTTCTTTACCTGGATTGTTCATATATCTGCTCACAACTCCCACTGCATGTGCAATATCTGGTCTTGTGCACACCATGGCATACATCAAGCTTCCAACTGCTGATTGATAGGGAACCTTGGACATGTAATCTGTCTCTTCTTGTGTCTTGGGACACATTTCCTTACTTAGACTGAAATGGCTAGCCAAAGGTGTACTTACAGGTTTTGCATTCTGCATTCTGAACCTCTCCAACACCTTTTGTATGTACTCACTTTGAGACAATGTCAATGTGCGATTTTTCCTATCTCTCATTATTCTCATACCAAGGATTTGCTTTGCAGCACCCAAATCCTTCATCGCAAATGAATTAGCTAGCTTACTTTTGAGTACATTTATATCCTGCATGTCAGACCCTACAACAAGCATGTCATCCACATACAATAACAAGATAATATATCTTCCATTGTCTAGCTTCTTGAAATAAACATAGTGGTCAGAATGACATCTAGTATAACCTTGTTCTGTCATAAACCTGTCAAACTTTAGATACCACTGCCTTGGAGCTTGCTTCAAGCCATACAAGCTCTTTTTCAACCTGCATACCAAATCCTCCTTACCTTTGACCTCATACCCTTGTGGCTGCTGCATATATATTTCTTCCTCTAAATCCCCATGGAGGAAGGCTATTTTTACATCTAACTGTTCAAGATGCAAATCTTCTACCGGCACTAGACTTAAGATAGTTCTAATTGAAGTCATCTTAACAACAGGAGAAAATATTTCATCAAAATCTATACCTTTCTTCTGTGCAAACCCTTTTACAACAAGTCTGGCCTTGTACCGCTACTTACCTCCTTCTTCTTCCTTCAACCTATAAATCCATTTGTTTTGCAATGCTCTTTTACCAACAGGAAACTGAACCAAATCCCAAGTCTGGTTTCCTACCAATGAGTCCATCTCCTCATTCATGCCTTGCTCCCACTTCTTTCTAGTTTCCACCTGCATTGCTTCTTCATAACTTTCTGGTTCACCAAAATCAGTCATCAATAAATAATACATTGAAGGAGAGTATCGTTCAGGGAGTCTACTTAAACTGGTAGATCTTCTTGCAGTTGTAGTAGTTTCAGGTACTTGGTGCTGCTCTTGATTTTCTGGCACCTTCGGAACTTCATTTTCTTTAATTTCATCAAGCACTATGTACTCTGTGTTTTCCTTTTCCTGTTTCTTTCCCTGCAACTGATCTTTATACATGACCTTTTCATTGAATATCACATCTCTACTCCTGATGATTTTGTTATTTTCATAATCCCATAAACGATAACCAAATTCATCAACCCCATATCCAATAAAGGTACATTTCTTGGATTTAGCTTCAAGCTTTGTTCTATTTTCTTTATCAATATGGACAAATGCTTTACAACCAAATGTTCTAAAAAATGAGTAGTTTACCTTTTTATCTGTCCATGCTTCCTCTGGAATACCACCATCCAAAGCACTTGAAGGTCCTCTGTTTATTAAATAAACAACAGTATTTACAGCATCCACCCAAACCTATAAGGGCAACCCTGCATGCAGTCTCATACACCTTGCACGCTCCATGATCGTTCTGTTCATCCTTTCTGACACACCATTTTCCTGTGGTGTTCCTGGGACTGTCTTCTCTCTACGAATCCCATGGTATGAACAGTAACTATCAAACTCCTTGCCACAGTACTCACCTCCATTATCAGATCTGAGACACTTCAATCTTTTTCTTGTCTCATTCTCAACCAAATCTTTCCACTTCTTAAACGTAGCAAACACATCAGATTTTTGTCTAATGCAATAAACCCAAGTTTTTCTAGTTGCATCATCAATAAATGTAACATAATAATGAGAGCCACCAAGAGATTGTACCTGAGCCGGTCCCCATACATCTGTATGCACAAGCTCTAATTTTTCATTCTTCTTCTGTTTCCCAACCCTGAGAAATCTGACTCTCTTCTGTTTTCCATAAACATAGTTTTCACAGAATTCCAAACTTACCTGCTTCAAATCTGGCAGTAACTTCCTTGAGTGGAGAATCTGCATCCCCTTCTCACTCATGTGGCCAAGCCTATGATGCCACAATGCTGTATCTGTTCCTGTGGAAGCTAAAGAGATAGAATGGTCAGTATTATGAGGACATAAATACAACGTACCTACTCTATCTCCTTTTGCTATCACCATTGATCCTTTAGTGATCTTCCACCACTTTTCTCCGAACGTAGATAGACAGCCGCCATCTCCCAACTGCCCTGTTGAGATCAGATTTCTTTTTATAGCAGGAATATGCCTAACTTCTTTCAACAACAAATCAGTTCCATTCTTAACTTTTATTCATACCTTTCCCATTCCAACAATTTTACATGGCTCATCATCACCCAATAAAACATGTCCAAAGTCGCCAAGAACATACTCATGAAAGTATTTCCTATGGGGTGTAGCATGACATGAAGCTCCTGAATCTACTATCCAATAATCACTAGTATTATCTAATGCAAGAATCAAAGCATCTTGTAACACATCACTTGCTACATTTGCTTCCTGGGTAGTTTCCTTCTGTGCATCTCCTTTCTTCTTTAGAGATTTACAGTCTTTCTTCAGATGTCCTTTCTTTCCACAGTTCCAGCACTCTATCTTTCCTAGTCTGGACTTGGATCTACCCATTTTAGACTTTCCACGATTACCTTGGCTCTTTCCTCTCTCCTTTTGCCTTCCCCTGCTCTCCATGGTCAACGCATTACCTGATGTCTCACCTGTGCTTTTTCTTCGAATTTCCTCGCTAAGAATAACACTAATAACATCATCAAATTTCAAGGTGTTTGAACCAGAGACAGAGTTACTTACAGCCATGACCAAGCTATTCTAGCTTTCTGGCAATGAACACAAGATTAGAAGAGCCCTAACCTCATCATCAAAGTTCACACTTACAGAACTTAGCTGATTTGTAACCGTATTAAACTCATTTAAATGATCAGTAACAGATCCACCTTCAGACATCTTCATATTAAATAAACGCTTCATTAGAAATACCTTGTTGGAGGCCGAGGGTTTTTCATACAGCTTACCCAATGCGCTCATCAAACCCTGTGTTGTCGTTTCTTTTGAGATATTGAAAGCCACCGACGAAGCCAGGCTCAATAGTATTTTTCCCAGAGCCTTTCTGTCAAGAACCTCCCATTCTTCGTCCTTCATAGCCGTCGGCTGCTTTGCTTTTCCTCCCAATGGTAGGAATAGATCCTTCTGGTATAGATAGTCCTCCATTTGCATCTTCTATAACCCAAATTTTTGGCTGTTAAACTTCTCGACCTTAAACTTTCCTTCTTCTACCATTGCTCCCACTCGAACCAGAAACCCTAGCTTCCTGCGGGTTTAACTGCCAAATAGACCTTTGGCTCTGATACCAATTGTTAGAAAAACAGGATCGCAGAGCAATAACAATAAACATAAATGCAAATATAATCACACATACACATTACAAGAGAGACACAGATATATCGTGGTTCACCCAACTTGGGCTACGTCCACACTGAATTTGCCAGTCCTTATTATTATTACTGTCTAGCAAGGTGAAGGGATACAACCTGCAGCACAACCGCTGCACTTCCTCTTCTCTGTTTCACAGTCTCTCTCTTGATCTCAGAGATCTTTTACAATGCATAAAACCTAATACATCCTCATCATACCTAGCCATATTACAATGTCTTTATTTTATAAGGGAAATACAATGGGAAATACCATGGGATACCCAAAACCATGGGCCCACAAAACAGCTGGCGAAAATAGCCCCAAAAATTTCTTCGTGGGCGTTGCCCCCGAAACCCCATTTCTCGGGGGTGCTTCCCCCGAACCCCCCAGCCAGGGGGGATGGTCCCCCCTGGAACCCCGTGGGGGGGTGATGCCCCCCTGCTGGGGTGAGTGTACAGTCCACCTAGATATCATATAAAACTGGGGTACAAACACGGCTGATACAATATCATCTATGAGACTAGAAGATCTGGCTCCACAACCAACATAATAAGTCCTAGGATGCTCTTGCGAGGTTTTGCCATGACCACATATAATCTGTCCTTGGGAGATCCTATAGGTAGAGCTGTGTGCTCGTAACAGCCTGGAATGCTCTTGCGAGGTTTTGTGGTGACCACATATAATCTGTCCCTTGGAGATCCTATAGGTAGAGTTGTGTGCTCGTAATAGCCTGGGATGCTCTTGCGAGGTTTTGTGGTGAGGTCACATATAATATGGCCCTGGGAGATCCTATAGGTAGAGCCATGTGCTCGTAACAGCTTGGGATGCTCTTTCAAGGTTTTGTGACGCACGTAATAAGTCCTGAGGATTCCACAGTATGGCCAGTGATGATGAAGACCTACAAGTGGTGGGCCTACATCCAGTATGAAAAAGGATTGGCTCTGTAGAACTTCCTATGATGAGTAGAGTCAAAGATTGGTTGAGATAGTAGCAGCAGTGATGATGATGATGACGATGCTCCCGAGAAGAAGACTTGTCTAGCAGATCTGTGTCGAGAAATACCTTCCTAGTTAAGAGGAAGTGTTGATGTATATGTAACTTCAGAATGTATTTCATCTATGTATTTCATATATATTTATTGTACCCTTATTAGAGATGTGTTATTCCTCTATACAGAAGTGTCGTCATGTGGATAGACAAGTGTCGCAAGTGTGTGTACTTTCCGATGGGTTATTAGACCACCATGTGTGGGGTCGGCCCTGAAATATATATATATATTATATTGTGGATGTATCTAGATAGACAAGTCGGCCCCATAGTGTAAATTGGAAAACGGGTTAAGTATAAATAGAGATCAGGAGATCTCTATTTGGATCATTCGGAAAGTCACACTTCTCTCACTCAGAAAGTTGCGCACTAGTGAGGAGGAGGATCATCTGCTCTAGGAGACTATCTCAAGTGTATTTTGGTTGTACTTTGGTTGAGCCATTGCTCTCTCTATCTCTGAGGAAGTTGTGGTGTTTTTCACCTTAGGGTTTTCCCCACGGAAACTTTGTGTCTCTTGTCTCTCATGCTTTTGATTCTTGTGATGCTTGTCATGCTTATTGTGCTTGTTATGCATTGATATACTGTATATGTTATTCTCTCAGTAAAGATCCAAGAGTATTGTGAATTAATGCTCAAAATTTAACACGGATAGGTTGTGCTAGTCACGTAAAAGATCCTAGGATGCTCTTTAGAGATCTTGAAGTTGCAAGACACTCTTTTAAGGTTTTGTGGAGACCACATGTAATCAGTCCCGGAGATCCGGACAGGTTGTGCTAGTCACGTAAAAGATCCCAGGATGCTCTTTAGAGATCTTGCAGGTCGCAAGACACTCTTTTAAGGTTTTGTGGAGGTCACATGTAAAATATCCTGGGAGATCCAATAGGTTGAGCAGTAAGCTCGTAAAATTCTTGGGATGCTCTTTCGAGGTTTTGTTGACGCACGTAATCAGCCCTGAGAATTCCATAGGATGGCACACTCGCAGAGATGATGAAGACCTATAGGATGCTAGGCCTACATCCAGCATGAAAAAGGGCTGGCTTTGTAGAACTTCCTATGATGAGAATAATTGAGAGATAGCCCAGCGATCGAGATGACGAGTACAACAACAGTGACGATGATACTCCATGATCCAGTGACGATGATCCAGCTCCAGAATTGAAGACTTGTGCCGATATGTATTGATGACCTATGTCAAGAGAATACATTCCTAGTTAAGAGGGAGTGTTGATGTATTTGTAACTTCGGAAGATATTCACTTGTATATTGTATGTATTACATTTATACTTTATTGTATCCCCAACGAAGATGTATTATTCCTCCGATTGGAAGTGTTGTCTTTGTATTTGCAAGTGTCGCAAGTTACATTGTAAGTGTCGTCATTTATATTTGATGGGTTATTAGACCACCAGTGTGGGGTCGGCCCTGTATGAGTCATGTGGATCGATTATTAGGCTTCCTTAGGAAGTCGGCCTTGTTAGGGTTAAAGGAAGGTCAAGTCATTGTATAAATAGAGAGTGTGTGTCTCTCATTCTATTCATTCACTCACTCATCCAACTCGCATAGTTGAGAGAGAGAGGTGCACACGAGTGGAGGAGGAGTAGCTGCTGGAGACATCTATATTTTGGGGATTGATCTTTGTGATCTTTGTATTGGGGCTTATTCTATCTCTGAGGAAGTTGCGGGGTTTTTCACCTTCTTGGTTTTCCCCAGTGAAATGCTTTGTGTCCATTGTCTCTTGTGATTGTTATGTTGTGCATGTTATTCTCTTAATGATCCTAGATAATATTGAATGAAATTATCGAAAATTTAACATAAAATACCATGTACGTTTTGTGGTAAGGATAACCATGCTATTTCCAAGTGTTGGAAAATAATGGCTTTGTATAGGAAGGTTATGGAAACCAAGAAGAAGGAAAGACATGAAGACCCTTCTCCACATCAGGAGAAAAAGAAGGGAAAGAAGATATGGGTAAAGAAGAACCATTGGACCCATTGCAACAAGGGTGGACATCAGGAAGCCAAATGTTGGACACTCCATCTAAAGTGGACAAGAAAGATGAGAAAGCACCTGTCAAGAAACCAGTCAACGAAGTAGCTCAGAAAGAAGGCCAGCTATAGAAGGTTTGTGACCCCCCTAATAGAGACTTATGAGGGCGGTTGTGAACCCCCCCCTTAGACCCCCTTCATAAAGACCTAGGGGGGGATTTTTAAAAAAACCCCTGGTTGACCACCCCAATGCTATGGTGGCAGTTATGCCAAAACAACCACCAAAGACACCAATGTTGAAAGTTTTGTCCTTTAAGGGCAGTTTTTTAAGAGATTTGAACCGCCCCCAAAACATGCATTTGGGGGCGGTTTGTGATCCCCCATAATAGACGATTACAAGGGAAGTTGGGAACCCCCCTAGACCCCCTACATATAGACATATGAGAGCAGTTTTTAGAAAACCCCTCCGTTGACCTCCTCCCTTATAAAAATATATGGGGGAATTTTTGCAAAAAAAAACACCTCATAGAGAGTTTTAGGGTCGGTTAAGAACCCCCCTCGTAGAAATCAAAGAGGGAGGTTTTGGACCCCCCTCATGATGTTGTAAGAGGGTAGTTGTGGACCCACCTTGTGATGTTGTAAGAGGGTGGTTGCAGACCCCCCTAGTGATGCTATAAGAGGGAGGTTGTGGACCCCCCTCGTGACTCCCTAAAAGGGAAGTTTGAAACCCCACTTTTAGCACCATAAGAGGTCGATTTGAAACCCCCCTCATAGAAATGGATGAGGGAATTTTTGAAACCCCCTCATAGTAGTCTAAATGGGTGGTTAGGAACCACCCTCATAGCTACCTATGGGGGCATTTTTTAACCCCCCTCTTAGTATTCTACAGGGTTGGTTAGGAACCACCCACATAGATACCTATGGGGGTAGTTTTTAACCCCCTTCTTAGTGGTCTATGCGGTTGGTAAGAAACCACCCTCATAGCCACCTATAAGACAGTTTAGAATCCCCCCTCATAGAAACTTGCAATGAAAATTTAAAACCCCCTCATAGCAATGTACAAGGATAGTTTGAAACCCCCATTATAGAAACCATAAGACAATATAAGTGAAATTTGTACGTGTCAAAAATCAATTTACATGTGTCAAAATCTATAAATCTAAGTCCCATGCTACCCTTTCAACATCTGACACTACATAAGATAACATCATCATCCAAACTTGATTGATAACTATTGGACTATTACATTATTTCATGGCATTGGTTTCAGGTAAAATATGGTAACATATATCTTTAGTTACAACAGTCTTGCAACATGGGAGAGAAATTTGATAGCATGCAATGGATAAGTTTTTATAGCATACCATCTCTTTGTTTTATTCAATCCTGTAACAAGAACTTTTTTATGCATAGTGACTTGTTTTTGTACAGTTTTTCAAAACAAAATCAAAGAAGTAAGCAATCTTATACAATTTCTCAAGATCCAGAGATATGTTACAAAAGCAAGATCTTATAAACAAAACTTATAAACGACAATATTTGTGTGAATGTATTACTCAACTACAACAACAAATAAAGGGTAAAGTACATAAATTTGTCATTTCCAACACTTTTTTTTAACTTTATGTGTGAAAAACAAATGGGAGATCCAGGTGGAAGAAAAAAAAATGAGCCTTCAAATGGTGCAGGTGGAAGACACAGTTTTTTCCTTGGTCTTGCGGCCCTTGTGACCTCCTTATACCCAACCGTTGTAAGTCATCATGAGAATTTTTTCCATCCTTTGATTTTCCTTTTATATCCATAAGGGTGCCAAAAATATTTTCACATACATTTTTTTTCTACATGCATTACTTCTAAAATGTGATGTACTAGGATTTTCTGCATCCAACAATATCAAAACGAATTTGGAGGAAAATTTAAACAATGGATTAAAATTAGACATATAAACTAGTGAAATCCTTCGAACATCATACATTTAATAATTACCTAGATTTAATGTGTGTACATACCTCCTAATATGAATAATTGAATAGAATTGACCTTTTCTTCCACACAACAGCAATGGAATTTTCACCTTTTCTATATTTCTCTTTCTTTTTTTACTTTCACTCTTCCCGAGTTCTCTTCCTTTCCTTTTGTTTCTACAAAAATATCTTTCACTTGTACAATTTTAGGTGCAATGTGATGCTCGGGATTCCTGTTAAATGATCCTTTTTGAGAACGATACTTATGATTTGATAGAAGATATTATCTTATGTTTCCCATGTACACACACTTCCTACTACGTTTGAGATACTCTAAATCCGTGTTCCTTCCACATATGGGACATGCATAAAACCTTTTAGTGGTGCAACCAATCATATTTCCATAAGCAGGAAATTCATGGATTACCCACATCAATATAGCCTTCATATTAAAGAATGATCTTAAATGAACATCATGTGTACTTACCCATTTGTCCCATGATACCTTTCGTTCCTCTACCAAAGGTTCCAAAAAAAAATCCATGTCATTTCCCCGTTGCTTCGGACCAGATATTAACAATGACAACATACAAATGTTCCTTTTTGTGCATAAGAATGGTGGAAGGTTATATGTGACTAGTACTACTGGCCAAACATTGTATACACTACTCAAGTTTCTAAAAGGATTAAATCCATCCACTCCCATTGCAAGTCACACATTGCGAGGATCGTTGGAAAAATTAGGCCATCTAGAATCTATAGTTTTCCACGTCGGGCTATCAACTGGGTGGTGCATTATTCCATCATCACTTGCATTCTCATTATGCCACCTCATTTTCTGCGAGATGTGTGGAGAGCTGTAAAAAATAAATAATTTTAATATATACATTACAATACATAAGAATAATAAATAATAAAGAACATTCCAACTCAGAGGAAGTTTTGGCAGGGGGCAAAGTGTGATATGTTTAGTCTCTATGCCATGTGAAATTGTCATATTACCTGATCTAAAACTGATGAAGGAATTAGCTATGTATAGCTAGGGTCCTCCTAATATTAAGTGATGTCCACCTAAATTTGATTTTGGTTGCAAGACATAGAAGTCTGTAAGATACTCCCATGAATCCAATGAGACAGATACATCTCCCAATACTCCATTAGGTTTGATTGTTTACCTACCAGCTAGTTTAAGAACTATGGGTGTAGGGGAAAGAGTGTAGTGTCCTAATCGAGGGAGAGTATCTATACTCATTACATTGATGGATGATCCTAAATTGATCAGGGTCTTTTCAATGGGGAGGTTATTGATCAAAATTGAGACACATGATTTCTTGGATCCACATTTTTTCCAGTGGTGATTTGAGTAGACATAAGGCTAGCTATCCTTCCTATGACCTTAATTGTTGGAGGTTCCCTCTTTTGTCTTCCTGGTTTTCTGATATAAATATCCCTCACTATTTTAGCATAAATGGGTATATCTTTTAGATACTAGAGTAAGGGGATTTTGACACAAATATTTTTGAGTTGAGCTGCGAAATAAAATTCTATTGGAGTGAGTGGGTTTTCTTCTTGTATCCATTCTTGAAATGGAGGCTAAGTAGATTATGGCATTTATATTTCCGGAGTGTTTATTGGTAAGGCTAATGACTGGTTTTGATTTGTCTGATTTTGGTCTTGAAATTGTGATTGTTTATTGATGTTCGATTCAGAAGGAGTGGGATTTTCTTCCTCGTCATTCTCCTAAATGACTACTGAAGGATTTTTATTATGAAATTTCCCTGATCTAAGATGAATGTAATGACACATGCATAATGGAATTTGTAGGGAACTTTTGGATGTCAGCATTGTATCTAGGTTGGATTATTTTATTATTTGGATTGGGGATGAGTTGGGCAAGGATTTGTAATGGTCTTGGGGGGTTTGGAGGGGTAGGAAATAGTAATTGTGTAGAATGACTAATTTGAGGCCGATGCATTTGTGGAGAATATTATGGCGTCGAAGGAAACACATACGTTGTAGGATATGTGTGCACTATAGGAAACGATGTAGGAAACTAATGTGCTACATGATGCGTTACATGAAATTGATGTGTTGCAGGATGATGGAAATTAGTTACAGGATCATAAGAAGGCCCACGCCAACCTTGTTTCTAGGGATTTTGTGGATATGCTAGAGGCATCCAAGCCTTCCATGGTGTTGATGCATTTCATGCCCGATTACATGAATTAGAAAATTGTTGAGTAGAGCTTTGTGACATACCTAAATATCAAGGTTGCCATGAGCGTTGTGGAGTCATTGCATAGAGTGAGATTGTGGTCTCTTGATCTCCTTGGTATATTGATTTCAGACCTGGTATGGAAGGGCGATTCTTTGTAGGATGGTATTGATCACATATGACACAAAGTTTAACATTATCTAATGGGAAGTCCCTTTGTGGATGATTTTCCCTCCATTTTGCACAAAATACTGCCAATGCCTTTTTTGCTTCATCTCTCTTTATGACCTGTAAGACATCAAGTTGAGAACTCAATGAACTGATAATGTGAGTTTTAAAATTTTAAAAAGAGTACCAATCTCATCCTGTTTTAATCCTGTTCCTGCACTAGATTTTGTAAATCTAGAAGCATCTATGGAACTTCTTCCATTCTTTGCATTTCCTCTCGAATACCTCCTACACAAATCACATATTTCATCATACTTTAATTGATGGACATCCCATGATCCCATCATATTCAATACGTCCAAGGAATCATCTCAAATCCCCCTAAGTAGGATCATTCTTAATGTATCTTTTCCCAATTGTGCTTGGCTTGACCGCTGGAGATTGTATTGGAAATGTTCCACATAGTCTTCCAAACTTTCATCTTCCTTTTGTGTCATCCCAAATATTTATTCTCTAAGATATCAAGCTTTTATATAGTCCTAGTACTTTTGCAGAAATACCTTCTTCATATCTTCCCATGTCTCGATATTGTTTCCTCCTAGGCTCACGAACCATTAGAGTGCTTCTCTTTTTAGGGTGGCAGGAAAGAGACTTAATTTCTGACCATTAGTATAATAATTGTAGCTTCTACAAAGCACGACAAACTCAAATAAAAATTCATTTGGATCCTCATTTTCTAGCCCATGAAAATTTGGAAGAATGGATGGAGGAATATTTTTCATATGTGCTATACCACCAAGATCTCTAATAGGGAATTCAAAGTGAAGGTTTCCTCTTGATTGGAATTGTTTCCTTCTACCTCCGCCATTTTTCCTTCTCTAAACAAACTAAACATTGTTTCAAGCAATGAGAATTTTGGTTTAACAACTACATTAATTCCTTCTTCATGTTTCCTTTCATATCCCCCAACAATGATTGATTCTACTGTAGGTTTTTTTGGGTGATTTGGAGGCTCCACAATTTCAGTTGTGCTCTTCCTGTGCAAATTTGCTTCTTTTGAAGTAGATGTCCTTCTAAATTCTAATTTTCCTAACAACTGCCCCTACAAAAATATCTTTATTAAGCTTCCCTTCCAAATTAGTAGATGTGGGAGTGGGTGTGTTCACAGTCCCTCCAAAACCAGATTTTGGAATGTCTTTGTTTTTTTGAAATAAATCTACCCTTACTATCTCTCTCCCTATTCATGTAGTACTAACAAACCATGCAATCCTTGTCATGATTCTAATATGTAAAATCTATTATGCCTTATGCAAACACGTCAAATCATGCAATTCCTATATCATGTAATTACTATCAAACCTTAAACCATGTACTGCTTCAAAAGGTAATGCTATGAAAAATAAAGACACAATAAAACAGTGCTTTTAAAGAACTTAAAGAATTTTCACCTTTCTATTTGATCGATTCTACAATGGGATCCACAAACCAAATTAAGGAGTCAAATTGAAAGCAAAGGAAAGAAGGCCATACCAATAGGACAAGGTATTGGAGAAACCCACAAAAATGGATGTGTAGGTTCTTACCTCTCGTCTTACCGTCCTCCTCCTCTGCATCTCAAATGTTGGTCAATCTGCAATCAGTCATAAATTTGGAAAAACTATAAATTTTTTATAAACAATAATATCCAACGTAGCTATGAGTGGAAACCTGGGATCCCAGTAAGCCTTTCCTCATTGATATCAATTCTTAAGAGGTTCCAAACCAAAATTCAAATCTAGAAAGCAACACTTCAAACAAAATATCGATAATCTTTTGGAATCAATACTAGCCAATGTAGCTATGAGCGTAACATTGGGCTCCCAGTAAGCCTTTCCTTGTTGATATCAATTCTAAGAAAATCCTATCTACAACTTACCGCACTTTTTGCACTTGATATCAATAGAAGAGCATATATAATGCATGCTACAACTATTAGCACGTGCAAAATCATATTTAAAAGTCAGAATTCTTGAAGTTGTTATTTCAGATCAACATTATACTTAGGTGAAAGAAGGAATACAATAGGAAAATTTATGGTAGAAATTTAAAAGATATGGGTTGGAAAATGATGGGATTCTTATGAATAATAATAGAATTTACATTCCTAATTCTGTTGAATTAAGAAAGATGGTAATGGATGAAATGCACAAGGTTCCATATGCAAGACATTTTGGATATCAAAAGACTATAACAACAATAAGAAGTTAGTACTTCTGGTCATGACTGAAGAAAGATTTAGCTGAGTACATAGTAAGATGTATGGAATGTCAGAAAGTAAAGGTTGAGCATGGGCATCTTGTAGGATTACTTCATCATTTCCATTTCCAGAATGGAAATAGGATGTGATGACAATAGATTTCATCACCAAATTACCCAGGACAATAAAAAAGCATGATTCAATCATGGTAGTGGTGGATAAGTTGACAAAGGATGCACACTTCATTCCAATTAAGAAAACACACAAGGAAGCTAACATAGAAGAAATTTATATGAAGAAGATTGCAAGATTGCATGGAATACCCAAGGCAATTTTTTCAGACAGGGATCCAAAATTTACTTCAAAATTTTGGCAAGGATTATTTAAAGGATTTAACACAAATTTGAATATGAGTACATCATATCATATACAGAAAGATGGGTAGAATGAGAGGGTTAGTCAAGTTATTGAAGATATGCTCAAAATGCATGTGATGGATCAACCATCAAAATGAGAAGATTACTTACATTTGGTAGAGTTTTCATATAATAATGGATATCATACATCTTTAAAGATGAGTCCCTTTTAAGCCTTGTATGGAAGAAAATGCAATACTCCAATCAACTAGGATAATCTAGGATACATAGTGGTTATTGGGACAAAATTGCTTAAGGAAATGGAAGAGCAGATGGCTAAGATCAAGCAGAATTTAAAAACAACACAGGACATGCATAAAACTTATGTAGACAAGGGATGAATAGCTAGAGAATTCAGAGTTGGTGATCATGCATATCTAAAAGTTAGGCCAAAGAAAAGTTCCCTAAATTTTGGGATATGTCCTAAGCTAGTGCCTAGATATTGTGGGTAATTTGAAACATTAACTAGGATAGGGCCTGTTGCATATGAGCTTGCATAAAAGTGCATAATGTGTTTCATGTATCTTTATTTAAAAAGTGCATTCCTAATCCTAACCACATCATTGATTGGGCCTTGATTCAGGTGGAACCAAAAGGAGATAAACTGGTACTACCAGTGCATATCCTGAATAAGAAAGTTACACTAATCCAAAATAGGGCCATCAAGTAAGTAATTTCCTCTTTACTAGATGTTACTATGCTAAAGATTGAGACATATAGAGTCCATTTTACTAGTTAGTATTACAAAAGGGACATGCACACACACTTATTGTGATCATTTCCTTGTTTCTATTCCTTACGAAGATCACTCAAAGAACATTAAAGTTGAGTTACCTTAAAATAAATGCCTTATAGAATTGTAAAATGGTGTATTTGATGTATCTTAGGGCTTGCAAATGAGAGTAGATGTAACAAACAAAAATGACAAGAAATTGCAATTTAAATTTAACATAATAGGAATACACACCATAACCATTTTGCTATCTTTATTAAAATTATAAGGGGTTTTAAATTCCTACGGAAACTTATTACAACAATTAGCAGAGTCAAGCCTACACCTCTATCACACTCTTCTCAACAATCAAAGGCCTCCAACATATGTTATAGGTTCATAGGCCAAAAGTCTCAATTACATAGAACTCCAAACCATTTTAACTATTTGGTTATCGTTGTTCGGTACCAAGGACTTGCATTTATGTGGGTAACACAAGAATTTCTTTGACTATTTCCACTTCCACATAGCTATGAATTATCTCTCCATGTGCTAGATGCAAACTAGGCTTTGTTGTTTCAATAGCCAAAGGAAAACTTAAAAAAACACAAGGAATGCAATTTGATATTTCCATAATGTTGGATTTGGAGCTTGGGAAAGAACCTTAAGCTCAACATTTTTTATTAAAATTTGCAAGTAGCTAGAGTAATATGTCCTCAACGGTATAGCCAAATTTCATAACCAAATTTGAAGATTTGAGGCCATATTGGGATAAACATTGGACCCTCGTCACTAATGATGGAATAGAACCTATGCTTTCCTACATGTTCGATATGGATTTTAGGTATGACCCTAAAACTTAATATCTTATGATGAAAATTTATGAGTAGATAAAGGAATTTGTTGAAACATGAAAAATGTGAAATGAAACCACGGATAATTTTAAGGACCCATACTTATAAAAGTGTATAAACCTTGGCAAATCTTACCAATTCTTAAAATGTCAACTATAAAATATTTGGCGATATTATATAGTTTATATAATAATTTGGCGATTTTTAGAGTGAAAAAAGTTTACCTCATCAAAATTAGGCGAAATGGGGCTTTTGAAAATGCAAATTGGCGAATCTTTTTTTGGAAAAATACATGGAAAAATAACCCATGCGTAAAATTTCGCCCCCAAAATTATCCTTGAATGAAACAAGGAAAATCCACAAAAATAGAAGCTTAAAAGATTTTTTTTTTAATTGACAATATTTCCAAAACATTTGAAAATAAGTGAACACCTTACTCATAAGGTTATCAATAAATTAATAATTGCATATGATTTGGTCTTCTTTCATTTTACACAAAACTATGTAGTTGTCATCATGATTTTGTCTTCTTCATACAACATCCATAAATCGTTATTTTTGCACAACTTATTCAAATTTGAGAGAAAAACAAAGCCCTGAGATAAAACTCTCAACTTATAAACTACAACTTAAATTTTGAAATCTAAAAATCTAAAATAAAATAAATAATTTCAAAAAATAAAATAAAATAAATAATTTCAAAAAATAGATTTGAGATAAAACTCTCAACTAATAAACTACAACTTAAATTTTGAAATCTAGAAATCTAAAATAAAATAAATAATTTCAAAAACTAATAGTAAAAAAAATGTTTTTTTAAAATATTTATAAGTTTATAGAATTACGAAAACTAAAAAAACACGTATGCATCACTATTACAAATATATACATAAACTGAAAAAAAATATTATGAAAGAAAGGAGTTAAAAGGTATCATTAAAGAAAGACTGGCTCATCGCTACCCGTCATTCTCTTCAATAAGCAATCGGTTAATTGTTTTTTAATTTATGAAGGTCGGCTTCCACCGTACACAAACTTTATGCCATGGGACATTTGCACTTTGATACTAATTATTTGGTTTGGTTCTTAAAAATACAAAATATTGATTTTTGTGTGGCTATAATCTTAAATAAATGACACTACAAGGTATCATTGAGTAGGGCGTTGAAAACTATATATTTTATTTTCTTTTATAGGGTCCACACGACGTACATCATAGCCAATGTGCAATATTAGGATGTTACTTCTCTTGACTCACCACCACCATTTTGAATTCAAGGATGTTAAGCATCTCTTCTCTTTTTCAAAGAATCTATGAAATGAAATTTGTATTCAGTAGTAGGTTTGGAATTTGAAAATTGATTAAATTTGTGCATTCTCTACTCGCCACCTTCATTTTGAATTCAATTATGTTGAACTTCAATGTTGAGCATCTCTTGAATTCAATTATGTTGAACTTCAATGTTGCACATCTAGGTTAAGCATCTCTTTTTTTTTTCAAAGAATCTATGAAATTTGTATTAGCTAGTAGGTTTGCAATTTGAAAATTGATTAAATTTGTGCCTTCTGTGGACTCACCACCTTCACTTTGAATTCAAGGATGTTGAACTTTAATGTTGAGCATCTCTTCTCTTTTTCAAAGAATCGATAAAATTTGTATTGGCCATTAGGATTCGAGTTTGAAAAGATCAATCTTGTCTTGTACATTAGGGTTGAAGTTTAAAAGCAATTTCATCAATGGAATTTTATAAATATAATAAATTCTTTAAATGTATATATTTAGCCACTAAATTACCTCGTAACCAATAATTTGACCATGAATAGTTCCGATTAGACGATGGCTGGGCTCTATTAAGGGAATTTCACGATCAACGAGAAGAATCCCGTTTTCGCATCTACTGAATTTGGTCAGATTTTGAAGAAATTACAACTGAGTAGATGAAAGTTTTTGAAGAAATTTTGTATACATGATGTAATGATATATAGATAGTAGTAGATGGACATGTTTATCTGGAAATAGTTAATTTTGTGACACAAAGGGAGTCTGATTGTAACATAGTGAAAATGTTAAATCGTCTATGTTTTGTAACACAGTGAAAATGTTAAATAGTCCATAAAACATGTTAAATAGTCCATAAAACATGAATAGAAAGTTTTTTTTTTTTTCTGAAAAAAAATTTAGGAATCAGGACTTCTTGATTAAGATAGTGATATGTTTAAGCTCACTTTACTATCATGATAGTGATATGTTTAATGTGTCAAAAATGTTTGGTAGGATTAAGATAGTGCTAGGTTTAATGTGTGACAAAGTTTTCGTTTTTGAGGTCAATATAATTATAACCTGATTGTGAAACCTAAAAGGGTGGGTGCAAAACTCCGGCAGGGGCTGGGCACCTGGTTTTCACCGTGCCTATAAGATAGAGAGGAATATTTCTAAACGTCTCTGTTTCTGCTGAGTTTCAAGTTCTTGATATATCTGGCTTGGGAACTGTTGAATATAATGGTTGTTATTCGCATGGTAAAAACAAATAGAGAAGAACATATGTTACTGTGATCGGAGGGACCGGTGCGAAGTTGGCCCTTCCTATCAACCAAACCAAACGTACAGTCCCGTTAAGTTCGGCGAATCTTCTTGACTTCAACATATTCCCTCACATCGACTCGGTTTACTTTCATATATTCCGTCTCCTCATCAACGCGGACAATTGATGGCTAACTGCTACGACTATAAATTTTGCTTCAGTTCCCTGAGCTTTGCAATGTCGACACAGAATAGTCGATTATCACATCTTTGGAAATCCCGCATCGACATCCCTGGAAGAGGAGGCAGCCATTCCGCAAACAAGCTTCGAATTCTTCTGTATTGAGACAGACGAACATCATGGGTACCAAAAGCAGCTGTAGCTGCTTCGGGTCTGCCATGGGAGCCGAGGCGAGCAAAGTGCTATCTGAGTCGGAATCTTTGTGGCAGAGGTTCAAAAGGCGTATAAAACAGAAAAGCAAAAACCAGTCTTCCAAGGCAGCTGCTTTCTCAAATTACGCTGTCCAGATTTCTCCTACTTGCCTTATCACCGACAAATCGAAGGCTGTGGTGAGGATTCTTTCCATTTCGCAAGATGGTGAATTCGTTCCTGTAATTCTGTCGCCTGTCGGAAAAACAATATCCGATGAGCGGCAGCCCACCAAAAAGAAGACGCAACTGGGATTCGATGCAGCAAGGATTAAGGTCAAGTTAGGCGATGAGAAGAGTTCGGTGACTGAATCACGCAAACTCGAAGTTTGTAAAGATGAGGTTACCATGAAAAAGTCGAATCGCTGGTCGTGGGTTCGAATTGCCAAGGCGTTTCGGTCCTTAAAGGTATGCCTTCTATTGCTAGCATATATCAGCGGTTATTATTATATTTAATTGGGAGGAATGTGTGACTGACGATATCCCTCTGCTATTCTTGTCTGCCAGGCGCCTGCTTTTCATGGAAATGGATCGAATGTTTCACAAAATCCGATCCGAAGAAGTAATGCAAAAGATACCAAAACGCCAGTGATCAAGCATACCAAAGCACAAGAGATCCGGCAGAAAAAGGAAGTAGCAGACTCGATCCCAAGACCGATCAAGCAACTATCTAAGTCTACTCTCACATCCGCTGGAGTGGATTCTAGCAAACGCCAGGGGATCAAATCTGCTACCCTCTCACAACTTCCGCGCCCAGGCATGAATAGTACTACAACTAATTTCCAGCCTAAGAAGTTGAATCTGCCGGCAAAAAGAAAAGGAAGGATTACAGGGGACGCCTCAAGCGAAGGTGAAGGATACGGTATGGCTATAAAGTTATCGATTTTGACTATAATAATGGCATGCTTGGTACTGTTCTCAAACAGGCTGTTGGCCGTTGTGTGTACTTCCATATGGTGGTATTTACTTCCCAGCCTGCTGAAAAAACATAGTGTATCAGTAACAGCAGGAGGCATCAACACTAAACAGTGGCGGATCAGATGAAAAACACAGGAGGCACAGAGTCCCTGCGATGTCGGCGGTGCCATTCAGTGGTGTGATTATCGAAAGAACGATTACCGGCCGGGATGGTTTTGCAGAGGGGTTGTTATGGTGCAGCGGCCACCGGCCATTTCAATTTCTACGGAATAATTTCATTCCTCAATTTATTATGTATAAATTATGCTCCGTCTAATGTCGGTGCTGGAACATATCAAAATTTGAGCAAAAAATTATTTGTATTTCTTCTAACATGGTATTAATTCTCCATCATTCAATCTCCTAACAAGGTATTTATTTGTATTTCTTCTGACATGGTATTATGCTCCGTCTTATGTAGGTGCTTGTTGACAGGAGAACTTTAATGGAAAACTAAAAACAAACGCATAGCTACAAAAGCGTGACAATCATTTTTCACTCGGGTTACAGACTTTTTGGGTAAATATCGTAAGAAGCAATTAAGTGTCTACATCTGGATGAATCAATTAAAAAACGGAAGCGCCATTATGGCGAGAATCTATGGTTCTCGGAAAATACACAAAGAGGGTGTCCCCTTAAGGCCAATAGTGAACACCACAGGGTCCCCTACTTACCATCTTGCGAAATTCTTGGCCATGAAGTTGCGTCCTATGTTTGGAAACATCGACTCATATTTGGGTCAGCTTTGACATCGTGTCACTCTACAGCAAAATCCGTGTGGACTAAGTGATTAAGAATATGACAGATAATGAGACGACAAACTTGGTGAGATTATGCCTAAAGTCTACATATTTCAGTTGCAAGAGAGTTATATATGAGGAGACACATAGCGTTGTTATGGGCTCCACATTATCCTAGATGGTTCAAACATCTACATGGAACACTTCAAGGTTCAAGCATTTAACTCTTTTCCGAAGAGTGGAAGAGTGGAAGAGATATCTAGATGGCATTTTTGCAAAACGGGGATATGGGAAGGAAAAATTAAATGATTTTTTAACACACTTTAATAGCTTCTCGGAGCACATTAAGTTTACATTGAAAATGGAAAAAAACAACCAACTGTCTCTTTTGGACGTTCTTCTCATTAAGAAAGAAGATGGGTTCTTCTCACTAAGAAAGAAGATGGGGGATATGGGTATCAAGTATACCGAAAGAAAACAAACACTAACAGATACCTACATGTGGACTCTCATCACCACCCAAACCAGAAAGTTGGAGTAATCAAAACACTTGCGACGAGAGCCACAAGGATATCGAATCCCGAACACATGAATCAAGAACTAGACCACCTCCAAAGGGTTTTTGCTAAGAATGGCTACCACACAAACCGAATTAACAACGCAATCCTTCAAGCTTGGAATATAAGACACACACATCAATCATTGGACATCCTGAGAATCTCCCTTCCATACATAAAGGGTACCATGCATATAATTGCCAAAGTCCTGAAAAAACTAAACATTCAGGTCACTTTCACTCCCCCAATACTATCAGGAAAATGGTGGATTCATTGAAAGATCAAGTGGATCCGATACACCCAAAAAGAGTGTACGCAATACCGTGTTCGTGTGGCAAAGTTTACATTGGGGTGACATGAAGATCAATTAAAACTCGACTAAAAGAACAAGCGACAGACATTATGAAAGATAGGGCAAACAAATATGCCCTCGCAAAACACTTGCATAGATCCTCCCACCATATTTGCATAAAAAACACTTAGTTAATTATAAAGAAGGACCATTAGTTAATTATGAAGGAGGATCATTATGTTAAGAGAAGGGTGAAGGGGACAATTGAAATTGAAAAGAAATGACAGCAAGAAGTTGAGTGATGCTTGGCAACCAATCATCAATAAAATTGGTTGTTCTATGACATTAAAGCTGATTTGAAGTTTCCCGCTGCCAATTGTATACTTATACGTGCTCTCTTGGTCCATAAAATATGGTCATCTCAATCCGGGCATGAGATCCTTGAGGAGGGACTCACATGATAGTCTAAAACATCGGGTATAAAAACTGATAACATGCTTTCTCCCCTCACTCAAAACATTATGCCTATAGACGGACATGCTTTTTTCCAACACTAAATAAATATAAAAATGTAAAAATGTACTTTTGGGGTCATTCATTTATTTAAATGAATAAAAAATTCAAATATTAAACCTTAGTTTGTTTTAAGATGAACTAAAACACTTTAATATAAATTTTAGGGTTAAATTATATATATAAATTAAATATATTTGGATTGTTTTAAGACAAGTTAACATTGTTAAATGTAAATTTTTATAAATTTAAAAATAAACTATATGATTTTTATTTATTAATTAATTTATTGAAAGATGATGAATTTAAATATATGAGTTAGTTTAAGTGGTTAAAAGTTGTGAGTTGTAAATGAAAATTTTTGGAGATATATTACTATACATAGATATATAAAGGTGCACTTGATGTCCCCACCAAAACAGAAATGAAAAAGTTTATAAAAATTAAATATTTATTAATATAATTAAATATATATTATTAAATTAAAAATATTCAAATATAATAAATATAATGAAGAAAAACCACATGATCAATGGATACAAAGAACTCTTTCTATAATAAATATATATTAATATATAAATTATATCATTATGACTAAAATATTTTTTATAATAAATTTAAAATATTTTTTAAATAAATTTAACTTTCTATATATAATAAAATTTAATATAATATAAATAAAAGAAAAAATAATGAAACATGTTTATTATGTCCGTGATATCTTGTAACCATTTTACACATATTAGATAGTCGATGCAACTAATTTTTTTGCTATGGCCTAAGTTTTTTCTAATGTCATGGTTTAATATGGTGCTTTGGAGTTTGTAGCAGGGAAACTATGTGACACATGTCCTGATGTATAAGAGATTTTATGGTGCTGGTAACATGTTGGTTGAAGTGCAAGGTTTAAATGTGTTGTATGCACCTCGTACTTTTGGCATCCCTTCTTCCATTGTCTCGGATCGTGATGCAACTTTCACCAGTTATTTTTGGACAGAACTATTTCGCCACACTGGCACCAAACTGAAGATGAGTTCAGGGTATTACCCACAAACAGATGGTCAGACTGAAATTATCAATAAATGCTTGGAAACTTATCTTCGTTACTTCACCTCTGAACAACAACATCAGTGGGAAAAGTGGCTCCCTCTCGCTGAATGGTGGTATAATACCTCTTACCACACTTCCTCTAAAATGATCCCATATGAAGTAATCTATGGTCAGGCACCTCCAGTTCTTCTTCCATACACCCCCAACAGTTCACCAGTTCAGGAAGTTGACACGGTCCTTCGAAACCGCGATCAGATTCTTCGCATTTTGTGGGACAATCTTCACATGGCAAGAAATCGCATGAAGCAACAAGCTGATCAGCATCGTTCTGAGCGTACTTTTCAAGTAGGCGATATGGTTTTTCTTCGTCTCCAGCCGTACAAGCAATCCTCCCTGAAACTCAAAGGGCATCATAAGCTCGCTCCAAAGTTCTATGGGCCATATCGGATTCTTCAGAAGATTGGGTCTGTTGCTTATAAATTGGAACTTCCTCCTTCTTCTTGCATTCATCCAGTATTTCATGTCTCTTGTCTGAAGAAAGTTCTTGGCACCAACATCAGTGGACAAACGATTTTACCTAAACTGGATAAAGAAGGATCCATCCTTTTGGAGCTGGAGGCCATCCTCAATCAGCGCACTCATCAGCTTCGCTCTCGCTCTATCACAGAGGTCTTAATTCAGTGGCATGGCATGCAACCAGAGGATTCTACATGGGAACGACTCCTTCAGATTCAACAACAATTTCCACATCTAAAGCTTTGAGGACAAAGCTTTTTTTAAGGGGGAGGGGATGTTAGGAACCCATGTCTTTACTTTGTTAGTATATTGTTGTTGGACGCATATGCTTTGTAAGTCGTCCCGTAGTATTTGTTGATCAATATTTTGTGTTATTGTTGATGGCGCATATGCTTTGTAAGTCGCCCATAGTATTGTTGATCCATAGTTTGCAGTGGCCCATGGTTTTGACCCATAATATTGGCACCTAGACTTAGTATATAAGTGTGTGTTGAGACCTATGAAGGCACCGTGAAGTTATTTGTATTGAGCTTGCCCAAAGGAGGTTTCCCCCTCGAAGTGGCCCGTGATCAATATAAAAGTGATTCTGAGTTCTGTCATTTCTGCTATTTCGCATATTCTTATTAATTAATTGTTGCAGGTGCTTCACAACAATGGATTAAAATTAGACATATAAACTAGTGAAATCCTTCTAACATCATACATTTAATAATTACCTAGATTTAATGTGTGTACATGCCTCCTAATATGAAAAATTGAATAGAATTGAGCTTTTCTTCCACACAACAACGGTGGAATTTTCACCTTTTTTATATTTCTCTTTCTTTTTTTACTTTCACTCATCCCTCGGCTCTCTTCCTTTCCTTTTGTTTCTACAAAAATATATTTCACTTGTACAATTTTAGGTGCAATGTGATGCTCGGGCTTTCTATTAAATGGTCCTTTTTTAGAACGATACTTATGATTTGCTAGAAGATATTATCTTATGTTTCCCATGTACACACACTTCCTACTACGTTTGAGATACTCTGAATTTGTGTTCCTTCCACATATGGAACATGCATAAAACCTTTTAGTGGTGCAACCAGTCATATTTCCATAGCAGGAAATTCATGGATTACCCACATCAGTATAGCCTTCATATTAAAGAATGACCTTAAATGAACTGTTAAATTTTGAGCATTAATTCACAATACTCTAAGATCTTTACTGAGAGAATAACATGTATAGTATATCAATGCATATCAATCATAACAAGCATGCCAATCATCACAAGAAGCAAAAGCATGAGAGACAATAGACACAGAGTTTCGTGGGGAAAACCCTAAGGTGAAAAATCCCACAACTTCCTCAGAGATAGATAGAGCAATAGCTCAACCAAAGTACAACCAAATACACAGAGATAGACTCCTCCTAGCAACTAAACCTCCTCCTCACAAGTGCGCCACTTTCCGAGTGAAGGAAGAATGAGTTTCTGAGTGATCCAAATAGAGATCTCCCGATCTATATTTATACTTTTCTTGTTTTCCCAATAACCTTATGGGGCCGACTTGTATAGCTAGGTACATCAACCATATATTACATAAATTAGGGCCGACCGCACACATGGTGTCTAATAACCCATCGGCAAGTTATCACACTTGCAACACTTGTCAACACACATGACGACACTTCCATATAGAGGAATGACACATCTCTATACGAGTACAATAATATATAAATGAAATACATGGATGAAATACATTCCGAAGTTACATTTACATCAACACTCCCTCTTCACTAGGAAGGTATTTCTCGACACAGATTTGCTAGCACAAGTCTTCTTCTCTGGATCATCGTCATCGATACATCATCGTCATCGTCACTGCTGCTGCTATCTCAAACAATCTCTAAATATACTCGTCATAGGAAGTTCTACAGAGCCAGTCCTTTTTCATACTGGATGTAGGCCCACCACTTGCAGGTCTTCATCACTGGCCATACTGTGGAATCCTCAGGACTTATTACGTGCGTCACAAAACCTGGCGGTAGCATCCCAGACTGTTACGAGCACACAACTCTACCTGTCAGATCTCCCAGGAGCACATTACATGTGACCCATCACAAAACCTTGTTGAAGCATCCCAGGCTGTTACGAGCACACAGCTCTACCTGTCGGATCTCCCAGGAGCACATTACATGTGATCTCACCACAAAACCTGGCTGAAGCATCCCAGGATATTACGAGCACACATCTCTACTTGTCGGATCTCCCAGGAGCACATTACATGTGGTCCACCACAAAACCTGGCTGAAGCATCTGAGGCCTTTTTCATCCTGTCCAGATCTCCCAGGAGCATATTACATGTGGTCATGGCAATGCCTCGAAAGAGCATCTGAGGCCTTTTTCATCCTGTCCAGATCTCCCAGGTCCACTTACATGCCATAGGAAAATGCCTTGAAAGAGCATTTGAGGCCTTTTTCATCCTGTCCAGATCTCCCAAGTCTACTTACATGCCCTCCCAGAGCAATGCCTCGAAAGAGCATCTGAGGCCTTTTTCATCCTGTCTAGATCTCCCAGGTCTACTTACATGCTCATCTGCACAACCTGTCCACGGCCACAGAGTATCAACCTGATACTCTCCATACATCATCCTGATCATTATCACTGCATCGTCTCGATGCATGTCATCTGGAGAAGCTCATCATCCACGATCATCCTGATCATACAACGCATCTACCTGATGCGTACCAAGTATCTACTTGATACATATCACCATACACTGTGTAGCCACCTGATACATACATATATACATGATCCACACAATGTATCTACCTGATACATATCAACATACATGATCTACCTGATCATACAACGTATCCACCTGATACATATACATATACATGGTCCAAGCATCCAACATGATGCATACATACATAAATGATCCAACTGATCATATCCAGCATCCAACATGATGCGTACACACATAAATGATCCAACTGATCATATCCAGCATCCAACATGATGCATACACACATAAATGATCCAACTGATCATATCCATCATCCAACATGATGCGTACATACATAAATGATCCAACTGACCATATAGAGCATAAACTAGAACATCATCCTGATGCTCATCATCCAGCGCTTACATCCACAGCCATGTGAAGGATCCCCCTTCCATTATGCTAGGAATGGCTACACCAAATGTCTCCATCACTTCTTCCTCGAAGTGTCGTCGATCTGAAGAACACCAAGCCACTCTCTGAAGTACTCGAACTTCACTATGGCTAGTGGCTTCGTCAACACATCTGCAATCTGCTTGTCCATCGCAACATACAGGAGCTTCACTGCTCCTCTCTGCACCATATCCCTGATATAGTGATATTTGATCTCTATGTGTTTCGACTTGTCATGGAACACTGGGTTCTCAGACAACTTCACACAACTCTGGTTGTCACAGAAGATACTAGTAGCCTCCAACGGTAGATCAAATAACTCAGACAATAGTTTCCTCAACCATACTACCTCACAACTAGCCGAACATGCTGCAACATACTTTTCCTCGGCTGTACTCAGTGCTACGCAGGACTGCTTCCTGCTAAACCACGAGATCACACCTGATCCCATACTGAAACAACACCCAGATGTTCTCTTCCTATCTACAACACTGGCTGCCCAATCTGAATCAACATAACCCTGTAGGTTAAAATTTTGATTCGCTTTATACTTGAGCCCATAATCAACTGTACCCTTCAGGTACCTCAGAATATGATTTACAGCAATCAGGTGAACACTCCTTGGATCCATCAGGAACTGACTCAATGTGTTCACCGCAAAGCAAATATCTGGTCTCGTGTTCATCAGGTACATCAAGGACCCAATCATCTGACGATACATAGAGACATCAACCGGTTCAGATGAAGCATCGCATAGAAGATTCAGATTCGATGCCATAGGTGTGGCCATGGCCTTGCAATCCATCATCCCGAACCTCTTCAGGATATCTACAGTGTACTTCTCTTATCCAAGGAAGATCCCATTTGTACTCTGCCACACCTCCATACCTAGAAAATAGTGCATCATCCCCAAGTCCTTCATATCGAACTCAACAGCAAGCTTCCTCTTTGTATCGGCAATCAATCTGTCATCTCCTGTTGCAAACAGGTCATCTACATACAGGAGTAGAATCATAGAATTCCCTTCCTCAACCTTGTAGTAAAGGTTGGAATCCGCTTTACTCTTGGTAAAGCCCAAACTAGATAGGAAACTGTCCATCCTACCATACCAAGTTCTAGGAGCTTGCTTCAAGCCATACAAGGCTTTCTTCAATCTGCACACATGTGACTCCCTGTCATGTGTTTCAAAACTGAGTGGTTACTCCACATACACTTCCTCTTCGACTACACCATTCAAGAAGCCAGTCTTAACATCCATTTGGTGTATCTTCCATTTCATCGCTGTAGCTAGGGCAAGTACTGATCTAATGGAAGTGTACCTGGCTACAGGAGCAAAAGTTTCTTCATAGTCTATTCCCTCTTTCTGAGAGAAGCCACGAGCTACGAATCTTGCCTTTTATTTTTCTATGCTGCCATCTGTAACATGCTTGATCTTGTAGATCCATTTGGAAGTCACAACAGAATTCCCTTCAGGTCTTGGGACAACATCCCAAACATCGTTCTTCATTATTGATTGGTATTCCTCGACCATGGCATCCTTCCATTCTTTCTTTTCCGCTGCTTCTTCGTAATTGGAAGGTTCTTTGTTCATGATATCACAGAGTAAAGAAACATAGCTGGTGTGAGATCTAGTTCTGTTCTTTGCTCTGTGTTCTTCTTCTGGAATGCCAAATCTTTCTGCATCTTGAATGAGCTCTCTAGCCCATGCAGGTTTCCTCTTGTGAGAGTTGTCCTCATTTGGTGGATCTATAGGTTGTTGTGGATCTTCAATTTCACGATCAACATCTGGAATTGCTTCAGTCATGGTAGTGTCTTGAAATCTAGTTTCCTTGGGTTCTTCATAATCTTCAATAGGTGCCTTCCTTGATTTGATGAATGCTGAGTTTTCATCAAACGTTACATCCCTGCTTGCATCAATCTTCTTGAACCCTGGAAAGTATATTATGTAAGCCTTCGAGCTTTCACTGTAACCCACAAAGATACCCTTCTTTCCTGAAGGATCCAGCTTGGTCCTCTTTTCCTTTGGGACATGTGTATACACTGGAAAACCAAATATTATGAGATGGCTGACCTCAGGTTTCTTACCAGAGAAGACCTCTTCTAGTGTCTTGTTGTCCAATATCTTGTGGGGTGTTTTATTCTGCACATATATAGCTGTCCTAGCTGCTTCTACCCATAGATGCATCGGTAGATCCTGGTCATGTAGCATTTCCCTTGCTGCTTTCATAATTGTTCGATTCTTTCTTTCGGCAACTCCATTCTGTTGTGGATTGTAAGGAGCAATCAACTCCCTCTTAATCCCTGAATCACTGCATAACTTCTTGAAGTCACCTGAAGTGAATTCTCCACCATTGTCGGATCTGAATTTCTTGATCTTCTTATCAGTTTGGTTTTCCATCAAGGTTTTGAATTCCTTGAACTTATCAAACACTTCATCTTTTTTCTTCAAGAACTAGACCCAAGTCTTCCTGGAAAAGTCATCAATGAAAGAGACATAGTAAACATACCCACTCAGAGAACTGGATGACATCGGACCACATACATCGGAGTGGATAATTTCCAAGATATCTTTTGCCTTGCTTTCACTGCTTGGAAATGCTTTCTTTATGTTCTTTCCTTTTGCACATCCTTTGCAAACACCTTCATGTTTGGTCTTGATTTCAGGAAGACCCTCTACAGCCTTGCTTGCAATTGGAAGTGCCCTATAGTGCATATGAGCAAGCCTTCTATGCCAAAGTTCACTTGGCTCCATGGATTCATGCACCATGGCATGTTCAGGTCATCCCTTTAGTTTATACAATCCTCCCTCTTGCTCTCCAATCTCTACTGCATCATCTATGGTCTTTCCCTTTTGCCACATTAGAACTTGGCCATCCACAAATGCAACCCTCATACCTTTTGCATCCAATGCGGATATGGAGAGAAGGTTATTCTTGAGCCCAGGTACACACAAAACATCTTTCATCTTCAAAGACTTCCTAGAGTCTAGATTGTAGGAGGCCTCACCACTTCCTTTGATAGGGTATTGGTAGCCATCCCCAAGTTTCACCTTGTGGGGTAACTCATGTTCAGATAGATTAGCAAAGGATTCTTTAAACCCAATCATGTTTTTTGAAGCCCCGCTGTCAATAAGCCAATCATTACAACCATGAGAGATAGTACCTATGAGAGCAGAGATTAGAACATACTCTTCTTCGCTTGATGACTCATCATCATCACTTTCTGCTCTAGCCTTCTTCTTGGGAGGTTCATCATCCTCAGCAGCATGAGCATTGTACCTTCTTTTGTTGCCCTTCTTCTTCTTGTTGGAGTTATTGTTGTCCTTCTTGTTCTTGGGACAATTTATGGCAATATGTCCCTTTTCATTACAGGAGACGCATATTCTCCTTTCTTTATGGTGATGTGAAGATTTCTTGAAGTGAGATGGCTCTCTCTTGGACTTCCCTTTCTTGGTGTGAGCCATGAGAGCTTGATCTTCATTCCCCATCTTTTATTCTTGTGCCACAAGCCTTGCTTCTTCTTGTGAGCATTCTTCCTATAGTCTGATGAAGGATACCAACTTCTTTCTTGCACAGATTCCTTGAATAAAGGAGTCCCATGACATGGGTAGGCCATTCAGAGTGGTCATGACAACTTCACCATTCTCCACCATTTCATCCACTACTTCTAATTGTTCCTTAATCTGAGAGACCCTAGAAAAATAAGATTGAATGGATTCTCCATTCTGAAGTTTTACCCCTTTCAATTGGTTCCACAGAGTCATCTTCCGATTTATGTTCTTCCCTTCAAATAGCTTGGATAGTGAATCAAACATCTCTTTGGGTGTCTTCAGAGATGACACATGGGGGATGAGATGGTCCTTGATAGAATCAACAATGATTCTCTTTGCCTTGACCAAGTTTGTCTTATGCAATATCTTAGCCTCTTCATCCTCTGGGACAGGGATGTCTTCTTTTACATATGAGTCCAACTCATTCTCTTCCAGGATTAACCCAATCCTATACTTCCAGGCTCGGAAGTTATCATCCCCTTCAAGATTATCCTCAAGCTTGGTGTGGTGAGACATCTTAAAGAGTACTTCAAATGGAAATAGAAAAGATTTAGGTCTTACCACTTGACTTGTTGAAAACTAGATCTGGTCCCGGATTAGGGTTTGTCAGAGAAACCCTAAAAATTCAAAATGTGAATTTCAACTTTATGAAAGGATAGAAAGATGTGCCTTGATGAGTTGATCAGCCTGGTGTATTCAGAATTTGAGATCTGCAAATCTTCACCCTTCAGAAATGCCTTTTTGTCTTCCCGGGTTCACTAAGGAGGAGTCTGAATTAGGGTTTGAGTTTCCCAGAGATCTACCCAGCCAAAAATCTCGATCCAAAGCTCTAAACTTCTATTTTTGCAAGGAGCTTCCAGCTATGTCTTCAAATTCCAGAAATTCCTATTTTTTGTGGAAACCCTAATATTTAGGGCCAAATCTGAAAAAGCTCAGAATTGAATTCTGATTGGATAGATAGATTATCCTTGATGAGTAGATTCAATCTACTATACTGCTTTTCCACAATCTGTGGAGAGAAACTCAATAAACAAGAAACCCTTGGTTTCCATCACTGCACAATGTCTTCTTCTCAGGTTAGCTCTGATACCATGTTAAATTTTGAGCATTAATTCACAATACTCTAGGATCTTTACTGAGAGAATAACATGTACAGTATATCAATGCATATCAATCATAACAAGCATGTCAATCATCACAAGAAGCAAAAGCATGAGAGACAATAGACACAGAGTTTCTGTGGGGAAAACCCTAAGGTGAAAAACCCCACAACTTCCTCAGAGATAGATAGAGCAATATCTCAACCAAAGTACAACCAAATACACAGAGATAGACTCCTCCTAGCAGTTGAACCTCCTCCTCACAAGTGCGCCACTTTCTGAGTGAAGGAAGAATGAGTTTCTGAGTGATCCAAATAGAGATCTCCCGATCTCTATTTATACTGGTCCTGTTTGCCCAATAACCTTATGGGGCCGACTTGTCTATTTAGGTACATCAACCATATATTACATAAATCAGGGCCGACCCCACACATGGTGGTCTAATAACCCATCAACAAGTTATCACACTTGCGACACTTGTCAATACACATGAAGACACTTCCATATAGAGGAATGACACATCTCTATAGGAGTACAATAATATATAAATGAAATACATGGATGAAATACATTCCGAAGTTACATATACATCAACATGAACATCATGTGTACTTTCCCCTTTGTCCCATGCTACCTTTAGTTCCTCTACCAAAGGTTCCAAAAAATCATCCATGTCATTTCCTGGTTGCTTCGGACCAGATATTAACAATGACAACATACAAAAGTTCCTTTTTGTGCATAAGAATGGCGAAAGGTTATATGTGACTAGTACTACTGGCCAAACATTGTATACACTACTCAAGTTTCTAAAAGGATTAAATCCATCCACTACCATTGCAAGTCGCATGTTGCGAGGATCGTTGGAAAAATTAGGCCATCTAGAATCTATAGTTTTCCATGTCGGGCTATCAACTGGGTGCTGCATTATTCCATCATCACTTGCATTCTCATTATTCCACCTCAACATTGTATGTAGGTGGGATTCTTTTATTATTTGGATTGGGGATGTGTTGGGTAGGGATTTGTGTTGGTCTTGGGGGGTTTGGAGGGGTAGGAAATAGTAATTCTGTAGGATGACTAATTTGAGTTCGATGCATTTGTGGAGAATATGATGGTGCTGTATGAAACACATACGTTGTATGATATGTGTGCACTATAGGAAACAATGTAGGAAACTAATGCACTACAGGATGTGTTACATGAAACTGATGTGTTGCGGGATGAGCGAAATTAGTTACGGGATCATAAGAAGGCCCACCCCAACCCTGTTTCTAGGGATTTTTTGGAGATGGTAGAGGCATCCAAGCTTGCCATGGTGTTGATTCATTTCATGCCCGATTACATGAATTAGAAAATTGTGGAGGAGAGCTTTGTGACATACCTAAATATCAAGGTTTCCATGAGTGTTGTGGAGTCATTGCATAGAGTGAGAATGTGGTCTCTTGATCTACTTGATATATTGATTTCAGACCTAGTATGGAAGGGATATTCTTTGTAGGATGGTCTTGATTGCAGATGAAACAAATTTTAACATTATCTAATGGGCAGTCCCTCAGTGGATGCTTTTACCTCCATTTTGCACAAAATACTCCCTTTTCTACTTCATCTCTCTTTCTGACCTATAAGACATCAGGTTGAGAACTCAATGAACTGATAATGTCAGTTTTAAAATTTTAAAAAGAGTACCAATCTCATCCTATGTTACTCCTGTTCCTGCACTCGATTTTGTAAATCTAGAAGCATCTATGGAACTTCTTCCATTCTTTGCATTTCCTCTCGAATACCTTCTACACAAATCACATATTTCATCATGCTTTAATTGATGGACATCCCATGATCCCATCATATTCAAGACTTCCAAGGAATCATCTCAAATCCCCCTAAGTAGGACCATTCTTAATGTATATTTTCCCAATTGTGCTTGCCTTGACCGCTGGAGATTGTATTGGAAATGTCCCACATAGTCTTCCAAACTTTCATCTTCCTTCTATGTCATCCAAAATATTTATTCTCTAAGATATCAAGCCTTTATATAGTCTTGGTACTTTTGTAGAAATACCTTCTTCATATCTTTCCATGTCTCGATATTATTTCCTCCTAGGCCCATGAACCATCAGAGTGCTTCTCTTTTTAGGGTGGTAGGAAAGAGACTTAATTTCTGACCATTAGTATAATAATTGTAGCTTCTGCAAAGCACGTCAAACTCAAATAAAAATTCATTTGGATCCTCATTTTCTAGCCCATGAAAATTTTGAAGGACGGATGGAGGAATATTTTTCATATGTGCTATACCACCAGGATCTCTAATAGGGAATTCAAAGTGAAGGTCTCCTCTTGATTGGAATTGTTTCCTTCTTCCTCCACCATTTTTCCTTCTCTAAACAAACTAAACATTGTTTCAAGCAATGAGAAGTTTGGTTCAACAACTACATTAATTCCTTCTTCATGTTTCCTTTCATATCCCCCAACAATGATTGATTCTACTGTAGGTTATGTTGGGTGATTTGGAGGCTCCACAATTCCAGTTGTGCTCTTCCTGTGCAAAGTTGCTTCTTTTGAAGTAGATGTCCTTCTAAATTCTAACATAGGATTTTCCTAACAACTGCCCCTACAAAAATATCTTTATTAAGCTTCCCTTCCAAATTAGTAGACGTGGGAGTGGGTGTGTTCACAGTCCTTCCAAAACCAGATTTTGGAATGTCTTTGTTTGTTTTTTTAATAAATCTACCCTTACTATCTCTCTCCCTATTCATGTAGTACTAACAAACCATGCAATCCTTATCATGCTTCTAATATGTAAAATCTATTATGCCTTATGTGAATACGTCAAATCATGCAATTCCTATATCATGTAATTACTATCAGACCTTAAACCATGTACTACTTTAAAAGGTAATGCTATGAAAAATAAAGACGCAATATAACAGTGCTTTTAAAAAATTTGAGAATTTTCACCTTTCTATTTTATCGATTCTACAATGGGATCCACAAACCAAATTAAGGAATCAAATTGAAAGGAAAGGAAAGAAGGCCATACCAATAGGACAAGGTCTTGGAGAAACCCACAAAAATGGACGTGTAGGTTCTTACCTCTCATCTTACGGCTCCTCCTCCTCTGCATCTTAAATGTTGGTCAATCTGCAATCAATCGTAAATTTGGAAAAACTATACATTTTTTATAAACAATAATATCCAACGTAGCTATGAGTGGAACCCTGGGATCCCAGTAAGCCTTTCCTCATTGATATCAGTTCTTAAGAGGTTCCAAACCAAAAATCAAATCTAGAAAGAAACACTTCAAACAAAATATTGATAATATTTTGGAATCAATACTATCCAACGTAGTTATGAGCGGAACATTGGGCTCCCAGTAAGCCTTTCCTTGTTGATATCAATTCTAAGAAAACCCTATCTACAACTTACTGCACTTTTTGCAATTTTAAAACCTTGCATTTAGCACCTCCCCAGCAACGGTGCCAAAATGTTGGCATAAATTATGGGGTAATAATTCTTGCAACACAAACCATCGATTTGGATCAGTAGACTTGTGAGGCGTCGTGTAAAATATATGAAAAGAACATTCTCAAAGTGATTTCAAGTGCTCCAAAACCTATAATTACTTCACTAATCCATACAAATAAAATGAAATCAAGTACATAATCGATCAATTAAAGACTGAATTGCATTCCAAGATTGACAGGTTCAAACAATACTTGAATAACACCATTCTAATCTAAACCACACCAAAGTCATGGAGAACCAAGATGTACTCCAAGATAGACTTGCAATCAGGATATCATCAGGTGAGAATAAAGGATGAATATATGAGCAAAACAACTTTTAGGACCCGATATGGTCATTATGAGTTTGTGGTATTGTCATTTTGATTATCAAATGTACCGACTACCTTTATGTGTTTAATGAATGGAATATTTTGACAGTATTTGGATAAGTTTGTCATTGTACTTTTAGATGTTATTCTTATTTATTCAAAATCAGTGGAGGAACACAAGGAGAATTTGAGATTGGTTCTACGGGTGTTAAGTGAAAATCAATTATATGCCAAGCTAAGTAAATGCTCATTATATTATAAACGAAATTAGTACTTGGGACACATCATATATGAGGAAGGGGTAGTATTAGAACCGAGGAATATTGAAGCTATCATGGGATGGAATACGCCTAGGAATATACCATAGATCAGATCATTTATGGGACTAGATGGATATTATAGAAGGTTCGAAAAATGGTTTCTCAAAAGTAGCACATCCAATTACATCCTTACAAAAGAAGGGATTCAAATTTGAATGGATAATCAAGTGTGAAGAAAGTTTCCAACAGTTGAAGAGATTACTCACCAGTGCACCAATTCTCAAAATTCTTGATCCAAATGAAGATTTTGTGGTATGTACAAATGCTTGTAAAGAAGGAATTGGTGGTGTACTCATGCAAGATGGGCATGTGGTTTGCTATGAATCCAAGAAGTTGAAGGAACATGCGAAAAATTATGCCACACATGATTTAGAGTTGGCCACTATAGTGAATTCCTTAAAAATGTGGAGACATTACCTCACGGGAAGAAAATTCGAATTAAGAACAGAATAGAGTAGGTTGAAATATATGTTTCAGCAACATAATTTAAATTCAAGACATTCAAGATGGCAGAATTTCTATGTGATTTTGACTTTGAAATCAAACTTATTCAAGGCAATGAGAATAAAGTTGTAGATGTTGTTGGCGTAGCGTCTATCGATAGGGGTTCACTTTGCACCATCACCAACAAACACCAAACCAAACTCCCTTACAAACTGGCCCGGAAAGGTTTAACCCTTTCCAGCAACACTTACGGAGCAAGTGCGGTCTCACCCGAGATGGATAAGGGGGCTACAGGAACCAAGTTTCCGCAGTGGAGTTGAGGACATGCATCCAACACACATTACCCTTATAGAAACCAGAGATTAAATCCTTTGCAGAATACTATCAACTCATCATTCGCACATTAGACCATCCGCAAATTCAACATATAATAAACATTTCTTAACACATATTCAACCTATTCATTCGCATAAACAGTAATCATTAAACCCACGGAGTAATAAACATGCTGCCAACATTCACATTCATCATCGCATAAAGATAGAGACAGAAATGGAACCATAATCGAACATCCTCATGTATTCATTAAAACCTGCGGAATGAACTTCGCACAAATAGTCAATACACCATGTGGCGGATCAAAACAGATCAAAATGATGGAAAAGGTGGATCAACTTCTTATCACTTCCTTGGATTCCCTTAGGATTACAATCCTACTTCTATTTATATGCTATTATGTGGTTACAAAATGGTTCACATGACCAATTCTAACTAATTCTAACTATTCTTGCGCTTTCTTATTTCTCCTTGAATGGTCCTTCTTTTGCGGATTGTCCCTTTCACACCTGTTGGCTTTCACACTTCATGCGGACTTATCCCGTGCCAACAGGCCCCCAACACAAACTTGTGGCTCGTCCTCGAGCCACCTCATATTGACACTGCCGGTACTATACTCATCCTTTGCTGTGATACACTTCTAAAGCTGTTCTTTCCATCTGGAGCTCGCTGTTGTGTACTTCTAAAACTCATCCGTCGATTTCTGGGTCGCTGTCATGTACTTCTTGAACTCATCCTCCGGTCTCTTGAAACCTTGATCATCTACCTCTTCTTCATCGGCTGGTGCACTTCATGCTTTTTCAATTCTGGGGAAAAGTTCATTTCTGCCGCCAAGATGTGAAACAGGCCAACTACTCTGGCACATCTGTTTCTCACCTTGGACTTCCTACTACTGGGGCCAGCAGGCCTCTTCCCCTGCTGTTATGGTGGTCACAGGGACCACAGATCTTCTAACTACTACCATGCGCCTAGACAACTCGGGTGAGACCTCGTCTTTGTTTCTCCCGATTGTCTACGTCGCTTCCTTTGCTGGTTGCTCATGCACACTCGTCGTTCTTGTCCTTAACGCACCTGGAGTGCTACTGCACGAAATGAAATGGATCATTTCCACAGCTTACTTGTAATTTACTCGCTCAACTCCCTGACTTGCCAACTTGCAACATGAATTTCTTCCGATAGATGGATACTTCCTTGCTCAACTAGACTCCCGCGCATGTATTTATGCTTGTTCCCTGTGTCCTTGACGCCTGACTCTGAAATCATTGGCCAAATTTTTTCACATAACCATCTGATCCTATCATCATGCTCCTTCGTCGTCTTTTGGTGAAGCTGATCTGCAGCAATCATGCTTGGATTGGACTCCCCCATGTTTAAGCGTGCGAAGCATCGACAAGCGACCTGGCTGGCCATGCTTCCACTTTTTGTCATTATGTTTTTTTTTTTTTTTGGACTGGTTCGGTTTCTCAACTGCTCTACGTCAGGTCATGGCGATAGGGTTTCAACCTATCACCATTGACCAACTTAAGAAACAATACTCCATCCAGACTTTTTAGCTGCACCGCACCTCCGTCAGTGAAAAAATCTATGATGTATGGACCCATCCAATGCATTTGTAGCTTACTTGGGTGTTTAGCAAACTTACTATCATATAAAAAAATTGTATCTCCGCGTTGAAAGTGCTTTTTCTTAATATGGAAGTCGTACCAAGCCTTCTGTCGGTCTTTCTCCACCTTTTGATGGAACCCTACGATGAACCGATCTTCGTCAAGTTGTACCAGTTGTGCCAAACTTTCCTCCACTACGCCTTCATCGCTCATCCCTGTATCTGCTGCGATGCGCAAACTTGGTACAATGTATTCCATTGGCATGACTGCTTCCTTTCCGTAAACGAGCTTGAAAGGGGTCTGACTGGACAATCGTTTGCATGTGGTGCGATACGCCCAGAGTATCACCAGAATCTTCAAATCCCAATCATCGCGGTTCACATTGCATACTTTGGTGAGTGCATGCTCCAATATCTTATTAAACGCCTCGACTATCCCATTCACTTGAGGGTGGTAGGGGGTACTCTTCTTGTGCTGGATCTGAAACTCTTCTGTCATCGCTGTAATTATCTGGTTAACAAAATGAGTTCCCTGGTCACCCAGCAACACTTTTGGGCACCCAAAACTGGTGACCACATTGTCGAAAAGTAACTTTGCTGCAGTCGCGGCTGAGCAATCTCTCACTGGTGCAGCTTCCACCCATCTTGTCAAATAGTCTCTCGCAGTGATGATGTAGTGCAACCCTGTTCTCTTCCTGGGTGGGTTGATGGCGAAATCAACTTCCCATTTTTTGAAAGCCTGCAGTGTCACCTGTTGTACCAGTGGCATTTCATCCCTTTGTGATGGCTTCCCTGTTCATTGACATACGTCACAGCTCTTGGCGTAGTCCACAGCATCTCCATGCATGGTTGGCCACCATAGTCCTGCTCAAAGGATCTTCCTAGTGGTCGTACATCTTCCGTAATGCCCCCCATTGACCTCGTCGTGAAATTCTGATAAAATCCTCTCCTGCTCATGCGGAAGGACGTATCGTCGAAGTATATCCTCCAATCCCATCTTGTATAATTGCCCTACAATCAACTAAAAATCCGTGGCTCGGACAATTAGCTGCTTCTTCTGATTGGTAGTGAATCCTGCTGGTGCCTCCCCTATCATTAAAAACTGGATTATTTGTTCATAATGGTTTTCGACCATTCCAACTCTAAACAACTGAGCATATGGAAACCCTTCGTCAATGCTCCTTGGTTCTTCCCTAGACTTTGTCCTTGATAGGTGATCTGGTCCCGCATTCAATCGTCTCGGCTTTACGATTATCTCAAAATCAAACTCCTGGAATAGTAACAACCATCGACAAATATCCCCCGCCAACACAGGCTTTTTCACCAGGTATTTCAATGCAGAATGATAGGTGAACATTTTGAAGTGCCCCCCTAAGAGGTATTGACTAAATTTATGTAAGGCGTAGACCATCGCCAACCCTTCCCTCTCTGTGGTTGTATAATTCTTCTCCACAGTAGACAACTTTCTACTTGCGAAGGATATTGGGTGGTCGATGTCGCCTGTTCCTGGTTGGGCCAAGATGATGCCTAGTGCCACTGATGAAGCATCAACGTGGACATGAAACTCCTTTGTCCAATCCAGAAATGCGAGTATGGGTGCTGTGACCATCTTCGCTTTCAATATGTCCAGACTCTTCTGACGCTCTTCGTTCCACTCAAACTTGGCATCCTTCTTCAACAACATTTCCATTGGTGCCGTGATGGTTGCATATCCTTGGATGAACTTCCTGTAGTAGCTCGTATGTCCCAACGTCGCTCTCAGTTTCTTGACTGTAGTCAGCAGTGGGAGGTCGACAATGATTGCAATCTTCGCCAGATCTACCAGCATTCCTTCCCTGCAGACAATGTGCTCCAACAAAATTCCAAATAGAGCACAAAAGATGCACTTTTCCAGGTTCAATGAGATTTGGTGCTGTCGACATCGTTCCAGCATTAGCCTTAAGTTTTTGACGTGATCCTTGACCAACCCATACACTATCCAGTCGTCCATATAGACGGAAATAAATTTATGAATGTAATCTTTGAATGTCGAAACCACTAATCTTGAAAAAATCCTTGGAGCATTCTTCAACCCAAATGGCATTACTGTATATTGAAAGCATCCCCACTCTGTGATGAATATGGTCTTGTGCCTATCTTCCTTCGTAATCTTGATCTGGTGATAGCTCAAAAACCCATCTGTAAATGAATATATCTCTTGACCTCCTACTCCTTCGAGCACCTCGTCCGTGAATGGTGTTGGGAATGGATGGTGTAGGCAGGCATCATTTAGCTTCTGCAAATCAGTGCATATTCGGACTTCGCTAGATTTCTTATCCTGGACCACCACTGGACTGACCCACTCTGATTCTTCTACTGGTTCTATAATTCCATCTTCTAGCATCCTTTCAATCTCAGCTTGCACCCATTCCTTATACCTTGGATTCAATCGATACGGTTGCTGCTTGACTGGATTCACATCGGGTTTCAGTGGGAACTTCATTTCTCCAAAGTCCCCGGAAATTCCTTTCATCTCTGAGAATTTCGTTGGGAACAGATCCTGAAACTCATGCAATAGATCCGTCATCTTCGCAATAGTCGAATAATCCCAGTATTCTCCTATACTTGCGAACTTCAGGTTCTCCTCTAACCCAATGTTCACCTTCTTAATTTTCAATTGTTGTTGAAATATGTCAGATGCTATTCCTGGTGCCTCCACACTACGACTACCCTCTGATTCTGTCACATATATATCCCTTGGATCATCCTCATCGTCGGGCTCTCTTGTGATGTTGTAACACTCCATCAACATTTCTGGTGTCGCAGTCCATTTAAGTGCCATCGGTTGTTCTGTCGGTACTACTTCAAATATTCTTTCGCGGATCACTTGTAGCACACTATGGATGAAGGGATTTTCATCTGAGAAAGACAACGATTGGCTGAAGCCAATGGTAAGTTGTTCTGAAGAGTTCGTCCTGTGTCGCAATTCTACTGCGACATACAAACTCCGCGGTACTTCATCCAACGTGTGTATGAATGCATGTACCCACTCCTACTTCGCTCGTGATCCCCATTGGTGTTGACACGTGTCCAGATGTGCCTTCGGATCTCCTTGACCATCATATTTCTTTCTACCATACCCCGCAGCTTCACTGAATCGAACCTCCATGAGGCATCAACATAGTGGCCAAGTTGTGATATTCGACTTGTGCGCCGCCCACCAGCGCGTAGGAGTAGCCTTTAGGGCTTCCTCCAAGGCTAATAGATGTTGCAGCTCTGCCACTTGCTCCTCAAATTCAGTGAGAAACTTGCTCAAATTGGGAAATCCATCGTATGTAGGTAGTGCGCATTCCTCCGTGGCTACCCATCGCAGCGATTGCATTACCTGTGCGCACCTCCTAAAGGATACTTCATGTAACCGGTTCTTCCAATTATCAAGCGCCTCGTCTGAATCTGTTGATGCCGAACTGGCGCTGTGCCATTCCTGTTCTCCATCCACGGTAGGATTAATGTAATCCTCATATATGTTATACAAACTATCCCACCCTTCCGTAAACTCATCTCTGGCTAGTTCAATGTATCGCTTCCCTTTCGCAGGATCCATAGGTGCAATGACTCTCATCTCACGATTCTCAAATGACATCGTCTGCTTCTTAAAATTGATAATCACTTGGTTGTCCAATGCTCACTCTATCCCTAGTAGCACCGGATAGGGATTGGTGTTATCAACAATCTCTATGACATCGAAATCGACATATGTCCCGAGCCCCTCAATTTCAACTGGGAGTTGACACACCCGACCAAGTGGAGTGACCTTGCTCTGATTTGCCAATCGCAGTTGCACTGGTGACTAGGCCAATTGCGGTTTCCCCATTGTTTCCCATGTCTTCTTGGAAAGAATATTCACATCCAATCTCAGGTCCAAAATGATGGAGTCGACATCAAATGCTCCAATTTGAGCCGACATTCTCATCTCCCTCCCCGTCTTTCTCTTGTGTATGCGATTGACCTTTTGTTCCTGGCGTGCACCCTCTCGTCGATGCAACAGACTAGATATTTCTTCCAGCGCGTCTGAGTCCTTTGCCAACTCTAGGAAACTATCCAAGAAGGATTTTAGAGTGTTTTCCTTCCTCCGCGACTTCGATGTGTCGAACGTCGATGGAATATCATAGATTTCTTCTTGAAGAGGTAATTGCCTCCTTTGTTTCATCACTTCTTGTGCTTTCAAAAAGACGTCCCTTTCGACCTCCGCATCAAAGGTGACCTGCTTCCGCATTGTTGGTCGGACGATAGCTTGTGATCAGTCAGTTCCTGTTACAGCTCCTCCTCATGTTACAACTCCAACAGTTGCATTGTGTTTCCGAACCTCCATCGATATCATTTGTACAGCCGACGGCAGATTCTGATTTTGGTTCTACGTATTCTTAGTCTGCCATTTCACAATGAGCTCCGGGCAGTCCTCGACACTGTGGTCCACAGCGCTGCAATATGTTCACTATGGTGATGGGTTTGGCCAATCCCTCTGATAATTCCCATGCTGTCCACAATTATAACAGATGATTGACCCTCTTCCTTGTCCAGCAGCTTCTCCGCATCCAACACCAGTACCTCGACCTCCTCGGAATCCTCCTATGAAACCTCCATGCGGTGGCCCATATGGTGGATACTGCGGCTACTGGTACGGTGGCTTCCCATACTGTGGCTAGCCATACTGCGGCTGGCCATACTGTAGTGGCGGATATTGCGGGTTCCCATACTGTGGTTTCCTGTATTGCCCTTGATCGTATTGCTGCGGATGGTTAAATTGCGGCTGCTGCTAGGTGTAATACGGTTGCTCCTACACCACCGATTGCTCCTCCCCTTTCATAAAATATGTGTCAACAGTAGGTCATAGGCCCTGCAATCTTTCTCATCGTGGCCAATCGACCGACAAAATTTGCAATACAGGTTTTCTGGCTTCGACACCATTTTTTGCAGATATACACACTGCTCCGGTTGATTCCCTCTGGTCTGACAGACAGAACACCATGGCACGCCTCCTTGATGAAGGGGGTTTGGTGCTCTCGACTGAAAATACTCATGGAACTCTGGGAAATTGTCCTTATGGTGTCCCTAAGCTTTGCACCTGGTGCACCATATGCCTTAATGGGTTTCCTTCCCCTTCTTGATATCCTCCAATTGAAGTGTTAGAGTGGCCAACTGCGTCTGGATTCTATCCATTCCCATCCCCACTTCCTCGATTGGTGAAGCCTCCAGCTTCATCGCAATCTCCAATGCTTCAGCCTATGTCACTACCTTTTGCTGCATCAGCGGTCCACGGATATGTGGCACCAGTCGCGCAATAAACCACTCTTTGTGTTGCATCTCATTTATTCCAAAGCTCACTTTCACTATGAACGTCTTGTACCGTTGATCAAATTCCCACACTGGATCATTTAGGAATTGCTTAATCTCCTTGAGATCAGTAACATACTGCGACTCTGATTTTGGCTTTTTAAATTCATCGATCATCGTTGTTTTAATATGCACCAATGTCTTGGCCGTTGCTCCCGTTGGAACCTTCGTAAACTTCATGAACTAGTCTAACGCCCGGCCCCTAAGGGTCGTCGCTATCTGTCCCATTTTTATGGCTTCATCCTGGACCTGCTTCATAGTCCACACTGCTTCACATATGAACCAATACTGTTCGGGATCCTCGGTCCCGTTCCCCTGAAAGGTAGGCATCTTCATATCGCCTACCATCTTAACGTTCCTACTACTATTGTTTACTGAAGTGCCACTCAGCGGCATGTAGGGAAACTCTACGAGTAGTTTGTATTTCGTACTGTAAAATTTTGAGTAGTGCACGAGGTTGAAGGTATGTTGTTACCTGCGATCCATTCCTCTCCTGTTTTTGGGGTAGCCTGGTCAATGTCTTCTTCGCAATAAGGTCTCTTCCTCCCTTGTGGATCTGTTTCACAGTCTTCCGTTTCGGTCCTCTCAAGAGACTCTCTCTCAGTCCTCCTCTTCTTCTTAGGATGCCAGAATATCACCCCACTCCTCAAGTTACCACACTCTTCGTAAGCCTCCCTTAGAAACTCGTCACCGCTCATGTCCATCTACCCCACATCTTGCTAATGGATCCACATTCACACGATACCCTCAACCTCCGCACACTGAATTTTCTACTCGTCGGCATACATCCTCAATATTCCTTTTTCGCAGACAAGCATCTTAATCCATAGTTTTAACAACAGCAAGAACCTTCCCCTTGGCCCTTTGAAAAAGTTTCTTTTTGCGTCGCTATACGACTTGATGGTATCTACTGCGAACTCAGTCACGTATCCCTCGAGGATGCTATCCACCCATAAATCAACAGCCCTCAATACCTTGTTTTCGACTTGCTTCAACTGTCGGATTAGTTCTAGGGTCCAACAATCAGGTTCAGTCTTTTGTTAGTGATTTTTTCGAAACGCCAACTGCGCCAGCCACTCGTGCAACAACACTGGGAATTCGCAGAAGAATATATCGTGGATATCCGAATAAATGTATTTCTGCATCCAACTGGTTACTGTCTGTTCAGGGTTTCGCTTTTCTCCTTCTACAAATTCCTTTGCATTCTTATCAAACCACTCTTGGATCTCTGGTTTCGTCGCATGCCAAAATATATCCTCTTCTTTTATTCCTCAAGGTCCTGGCAACAGAGCCATTTTTTGGCACAGCGTCTATCGACAGGGGTTCACTTTGCACTATCGCCATCAAACACCAACCCAAACTCCCTTACACACTGGCCCAGAAAGGTTTAACCCTTTCCATCAACACTTGCAGAGCAAGTGCAGTCTCACTCGAGATGGATAAGGGGGCTGCAAGAACCAAGTTTCCGCAGTGGAGTTGAGGACATGCATCCAACACACATTACCCTTGTAGAAACCAAAGATTATATCCTTCACATAATACTATCAACTCATCATTCACACATTAGACCATCCGCAAATTCAACATATAATAAACATTCGCAACACATATTCAACCTACTCATTCGCATAAACAGTAATCATTAATCGCACAGAGTATTAAACATGTTGCAAACATTCACATTCATCATCGCATAAAGATAGAGACAGAAATGGAACCATAATCGAACATCCTCATGCATTCATTAAAACCTGCGGAATGAACTTCGTAGAAACAGTCAATACACCATGTCGCGGATAAAAACATATCAAAATGATGGAAAAGGTGGATCAACTTCTTATCACTTCCTTGGATGCCCTTAGGCGTACAATCTTACTTCTATTTATATGCTACTATGTGGTTACAGAATGGTCCACATGACCAATTCTAACTAATTCTAACTATTCTTGCGCTTCCTCGTTCTCCGCGAATGGTCCTTCTTTCACAGATTGTCCCTTTCACACCTGTCAACTTCCTCACTTCATGCGAACTTATCCTGTGCCAACAAATGTAATCAATATAAGAGCACATATAATGCATGCTACAACTATTAGCACGTGCAAAATCATATTTAAAAGTCAGAATTCTTGAAGTTGTTATTTCATATCAACATTATACTTAGGTGAAAGAAGGACTACAATAGGAAAATTTATAGTAGAAATTTAAAGCATTTAGGTTGGAAAATGATGGGATTCTTATGAATAAAATAGAATTTACATTCCTAATTATGTTGAATTAAGAAAGATGGTAATGGATGAAATGCACAAGGTTCCATATGCAAGACATTTTGGATATCAAAAGACTATAACAACAATAAGAAGTTAGTACTTCTGGCCATGACTGAAGAAAGATATAGCTGAGTACATAGTAAGATGTATGGAATTTCAGAAAGTCAAGGTTTAGCATCGACATCTGGCAGGATTACTTCATCCATTTCCATTTCCAGAATGGAAATAGGATGTGATGACAATAGATTTCATCACCAAATTACCTAGGACAATTAAAAAACACGATTAAGTCATGGTAGTGGTGGATAAGTTGACAAATGATGCACACCTCATTCGAATTAAGAAAACTCACAAGGAAGCTAACATAGAATAAATTTGTATGAAGTAGATTGCAAGATTGCATGGAATACCCAGGGCAATTTTTTCAGACAGGGATCCAAAATTTACTTCAAAATTTTGGCAAGGATTATTTAAAGGATTTAACACAAATTTGAATATGAGTACATCATATCATATACAGAAAGATGGGTAGAATGAGAGGGTTAGTCAAGTTATTGAATATATGCTCAGAATGCATGTGATGGATCAACCATCAAAATGAGAAGATTACTTACATTTGGTAGAGTTTGCTTATAATAATGGATATCATGCATCTTTAAATATGAGTCCCTTTTAAGCCTTGTATGGAAGAAAATGAAATACTCCAATCAACTAGGATAATATAGCATACATAGTGGTTATTGGGACAAAATTGCTTAAGGAAATGGAAGAGCAGATGGCTAAGATCAAGTAGAATTTAAAAACAACACAGGACATGCATAAAATTATGTAGACAAGGGATGGATATCTGAAGAATTCAGAGTTGGTGATCATGCGTATCTAAAAGTTAGGCCAAAGAAAAGTTCTCTAAATATTGGGATATGTACTAAGCTAGTGCCTAGATATTGTGGGTCATTTGAAACATTAACTAGGATAGGGCCTGTTGCATATGAGCTTGCATAAAAGTGCATAATGTGTTTCATGTAGCTTTATTGAAAAAGTGCGTTCCTAATCCTAACCACATCATTGATTGGGCCTTGATTCAAGTGGAACCGGAAGGAGATAAACTGGTACTACCAGTGCATATCCTGGATAAGAAAGTTGCGTTGATCCAGAATAGGGCCATCAAGTAGGTAAAGGTCCACTGGACACATTACAACCCTAAAGAAGCAACACAAGAGCCAGAGGATACTATGTGGGAGACATACCCACCGTTTTTTAAAATTTTGTATATGTAAATAATGGTTACATGCACTGAGGACAATGCATAAATTAAAGGGGAGGGGAATGTAACAACTCATTTTTTACCCCAGTATGTAAATATGGATGAAATGGCTACAAGTCTGATATGAATTGTCCATCTGCATGACCAAATTATGTAATTATGTACATTTTCACTTTTTAATATAAAAATCCAAGATTACTGTAGATTAAGAAGGACAAAGAAGAGATGGGGGGATATGATTCCATAAGAAGGAGAGTGAGAAGGGGGTTTAAGGGGGAGATGACCCTACCGACTTATCATTAAAGTCACTACCTTTATTTATTCATTTTACCCTATGTTTTATTAATCCCTCTTTATTAATGTTCATTAACCATAATCTTAGGAATAGAGGGGAAATAGGTGTCCAAACCCATGTGTGCCATTTGTCTAGTTCTTATCATCCTTCATGCCCCTTGGCTAGTTCTCAACATGCATATAATTATTGAGAACTAGTCCATTCTGCCATCATTCCTGCATCATTGAACTAATAGTGGTTGTCAGACTAGAACTATATTCACCCATACCACCATCACGTATAGTATAGATTGGAACCATACTAAGAACAATAGAATTCCCTGGAGTCCAGGCACAGAGAGTTACTAGCCGTCTTGTACTAGAGACCCAGAAGGGAATTGGGGTAACAAACCTAAGGGATTGTTAAATCAGAGAAGGGATCCCCATTCCATGGGTTGTGCAGGTTGAGGGGGAAAGAGTTCTAGTGGATTGGGATAGTTCTATCTAGACAAATCGCTACCTTCTTGTGGATAAATAGTCCTAGCTTGAGGGTGGAATGCTAAAGAAATATATGGATTGAAAGAGCCTACGACTAGGAGGAATGTCCTTGGTATGCAATCAGTTGGTTTATTTTCATATAAGTATTCACTTGTGTATAAAATGTCTTGTGTTTACCTCTAATATGTTTGTTATTGTATTTAATGTTGTGTAATGATTTAATTGCATGGAATTCTCGGCACTGTGTGATTGCATTCATGTAGAAATTGCTTTCCTTAACTTCGTTTATGCATATACAAATTATGAGTAATAATTTATGCATTTATTTCCACTATAAATAATTAATTTGAACAATGGACAAATGTAAATGGAATATCATAGGTGTTCTCGGTTAGTAATTTGGTTGTTATGCAACCCCAATAACATCGTAAGCACCACTGGCTACATGACACACATGACTCTCCACCAATAAAAAATAGCATTATCAAATTTTCAAAAAAAAAATCTCAAAATTATTGTGTTTAATGTGTGTGTGTGTGTGTGTGACTTTGTAAAACTTTATGAAAATTGATAAATAAAGAGTGAAGTAATTTATGGTCAATGCAGTTTGACCATCAATTGATTAGTATAATCCTTGTTAGGTAGGGACTAATAAAATGGAAATAATATATATTTTGATGTTGAGAGTAACTATTCCCCGGATGTGGGTGACAGCGAGGAGGGCACACGTGGAAGGAACATGGAGCCTGGACATTGGCGCCAGCAGTGTGGCATGAGGCACACTCCATGCATTAACTAGCCAAATGCCTCAGAGATAGCAGCATTTACAACAACGGAGGCTGCAATCTCATCTGCTCAAGGAGGAGGGGACACAGGGTACTAGACGACTTAATTGCATTTTCATGGCGGATAACCCCAAGCGTGTGGTCCTCGTGGTCTCTCAGGGTGTTTGGTTAAATACGATAGTGCGGGAGGACATTCTTTTCATTCACCGGTTTTTGTTGCAGAGCTCTCCTAGCTCTCGTGCTCTCCTAGTGTGTGAATCCACCCTCTTGTTTACTACTAAGTTGGCGCGTGAAGACCCTTCTGTTAGATACAATGCTCACTGAGAGGGGGGGTGAATCAGTGAGCCTATGCTTAATCAAATTTCAACTTTAATAACAACCTTATATCTTCATTCCCACATTCACTTTCATATCATATTCATCAATAACCTATTTCATTTATCATTCATCAAGTAAAGCATATAATGATCAACACATTGCATAAGAGACATTTTGTAATTGGTTCAACGGCTACAACCATGAGGCAATTCAGCACCAACTGATACAAAGAGCACCAACTCCTTATCTAGGACCCTGCCTAGTTTTTCTTAGACCCAGCCAAGAAAATGGATACAAGACCATGCTTGTATTTATACACAATTGTCACATCACATATCAATCTCTGTCATGTCAATCTATTTACTGTAGTTGTCACTGTCACAAGTCACCTGTCACTGTCTTGTCATCATTTCTGTCTTGTCATCAATCTGATCATCTCTGTCAATTTGTCAACTTCCATCAACCCAGAGCACTACTATCACTAAGTATCATCACTGTATAAACTGAGCATGCATATTACTGTGTATTCTTCATTTAGCATATAATTCATCACTCTCATGCACATGTGTTCACTGTGACACTGTCATCGACTTGCATACATCACTGCCATCAAAGTTGTCACATCAAGAATCAGGATGTTGTTACTGTCACCATTGTCCTCTTGGCTTTCATGTCAAGTCACTGTCAAATCACACTATCAAAACTGCTTTGTTCACTTCAATGAAAGCTTGACCAAATGCTTTCGTCACTATAAAAACCAACTGCCCAGTTAATTGTATATGGAAGGATACATGCCACTGTAAGACAACAACTTCATTGTCAAGTCTGTGTCCAACTGCTTTCACATCAGGATGTTGTCAAAACACATCATCCATTTTCTGCATCAATTCCACCTAAAATACCTGTCTATATCATCATTCTGATTATCATTAACTGTCATAATCCAAGCAATCATTCTGACCACGGTGTCATCATCAAATCAGTTTATCATCATTATTAAGCTCATTGTGACCTTAACACATCACAAACTTGTCATTCTTTCCATGCATGTATGTCTGCCCTAGGTCATTAGACTGTTCATACATATCATCAAATCTTCGTTGTCAACCAATTGCCCAACATCATCAACTCATCAATTTATGTCTCAGACAAACCCAGAAATAAAGATAGAAGATAAAAGAAATCATTTTTGTTAGTTGTCCTATCTTCATTTCATTCTTTCATGAGCACAGTTTCATACAACACAACTTCAGCATTCAGTAGCCTGAATTAAACCCAAATAAAATGGATAACTTTATCATGCTGCTGCTTAGAAAAAGATTCATCAATTCATACTGTCTTTAAATCATCAACATCTCCAGCATACTATCTTTACATTCTTGTCCATTTCTTCCCATGCATCATTTCAACACATGCATATTCAACCAAACAATCTTCAGCATGATCACACATTAGTTCAACCCAGAAATCAAGAATATTTATATCTCCATTTTGTCCTTCAGTAGCCCTAACATATCAACCAGCTGTCCCAAAATCAGAGATAAAACTTTAGCATTGACTTCAAACTTCAAAATCTAGCTGCTGCCACAATGTCCTTCGCCCACGAAATTTCTAAGCTGAGAGTAATATAAAGAAATCACTTGGGCTGATTTAACATTTTCCTGTAGGTTCTGCTGCTCCAAAAACTCACTGTTCTTCTTCTTATGTACTGGGGCTACTCTCAGACCATACCCCCGAATTCAGAGAAGATAAATCATAAACAAAAATTGAATTCAAAATTTGCTGCTGCCACTATCAAAAATCAGTCTGCTGCTCCTGCGAAAATTTGGCCTCAGAAACAGTCCGAAATTCCTCTTAGATAGTCCGAATTTTTTCACTTCAAGAATGAAGGTTTAAAGGGTATTTATACTAGATTTCCACACAAAAATTTATGGAGCCGACTTGTAATAAAATCATTTTTATTTTTAATTTAAAATTTAATTTAATTTTGTTTGGTCGGCTGACCCAAAAGATGAGGTACTTCAAGTTTTAAAAATTCACATTTCATCAACTGTGAGGAACCACATGACGTGCCACCTATCGTTGGAAACGGCATGATGAGGGCTATCATCTTATGGCAGGCTTATTTGCAAATACATGATCCATCATTTTTTAAAATCTTTAATTTGTATAGAACGTCAAAGACCCCACACATAATGGTGTCAAAGTGGCATCACTTCTTAGGATTTGTAAGTCACAATACCTTCACCTCATCATCAAGTGCAAGCAAGTGTGCCCACCACAATATCAACCCATGCAAGCAAGTGTCCAAGTGTCATCACATGTGTGTGTGTGCCTTCATCATGCCATCATGCAAGAAATGGGATTCATGACCTTTGCAAGGGCATCAAGGTCTTCATCAAGGGCTCCAAATCTACATGGGAACCTTCATCATACCAAGGACATGTTCATGGGTTCTAATGGCTCCAATGCCCACAAATGTGCCTTGTCATCAATGCTGGACTATCTTGCTAGACCTTTTTCATTAATGGCTTGTCATCAATGACAACCATATTCATAACCCTCCTGGTACTTCCTCATGCCGCGGAAAAGGGGAACTCCCCGACGTGGGAGAGGAGAGCGGGGAGCTCAACAGAGGATCCATGTAGTCAAAGCCACATAAGGCTATATTGTCACTGGGGTCTTTATGTCTGTGCGAGCGCTCATTGAGGAATGGGAGGCACACATGGTCATTGAGCATCTAGCATCGGGCATAGATGGTGGACGGGTTAGCCACTATTGGCTAGTAAAAAATATGATGGGCATTCTCATGGACAACATGTTGAAGAATTGGAGCTCCGCAAAGGGTAGGATACTGGATGCCCGAGCTGCTCTGATAGAACTAGACAAGAAGCTAGAAGATCTAGAGTCTAGCTTCTCCGGGAAAAACTACACCATGGGCCGGAACACAAGCAGAGTCTCTAACGAAGGATCTAGAGCTGAGCGTGGGAAAGAGGCATGTATTTCTACGAGCAGAAATCTCCAACTTGCACGGGTAAAAATAATCCTATCTTCCCAATTCCGTCTACCATGGGCCCTTTGCACAGCAAGCATACTCAGAAGGAGGATAACAGAGACACCTCACTACAGTGCAAGTCTGACCCTCAATCGGTGAAGCTACCACCCCAGGATCCACTGCCGAAGAAGCTGGCACCTCATGACTTTGTAGAAGAGTTCTATGGAGGCTACCCCATTCTGGAGGAGACTCCTAACACGACTTATGCAACATCGGACACCTAAGAAAGCCATGCAGGCAGCAGGGACACCCGAGCAGGACATGCAGGCATCTAGTTCAACTTGTATTTTTCAGTTCTTTTACTTAAGTTTGTTTTTCCTTCTGTTAAAAAGTCTGTCTCTAGATATTACAAATTTTGAACATTTCACTGGTTTAAGGCTGGCCTAGTCTCCATCCTATAGAGGGTAGGTTTTTTTTGTAACTAGACCAATTTTTTGAGTAGCTACGAGCACCTGGGGTGGTGGCTCCATTGCCTCAGGCCGCCGCAGATGATGGATTGGCATGTACATTTTGATTTTACAGTTTAATTGATACTTGCAGATTTACAAAAAAAAAATGTTGAGAGTAACTATTAACATTTAGTTAGGCCAAATTTCAAAATTGGTACATGGATATGTCACATACATACGGAAAAAGACTTAATACGAGTCCAAAAGTAAATCACAGAGAATATTACTCATAAATACTATAGAAAAGTTTCATTTAATCCTAGTCCAAGCAAAACAAAGTAGAGCAATTATGGATTAGCCAATCCATGAGTAAACATTTGTGCCCATGGTATGTAATTCTTTGTTACAAATTCCAACTATATTAGAAGTAATTTCCTCTTTACTAGATGTTACTATGCTAAATATTGAGACATATAGAGTCCATTTTACTAGCTAGTGTTACAAAAGGGACATGCACACACACTTATCGTGATCATTTCCTTGTTTCTATTCCTTACGAAGATCACTCAAAGAACATTAAAGTTGAGTTACCTCAAAATAAATGCCTTATAGAATTGAAAAATGGTGTATTTGATGCAGCTTAGGACTTGTAAATGAGAGTAGATGTAACAAACAAAAATAACAAGAAATTGCAATTTAAATTTAACATAATAGGAATACACACCATAACCATTTTGCTATCTTTATGAAAATTATAAGGGGTTTTAAATTCCCACGGAAACTTATTACAACAATTAGCAAAGTCAAGCCTACACCATACGCTCTATCACACTCTTCTCAACAATCAAAGGCCTCCAACATGCGTTATAGGTTCATAGGCCAAAAGTCTCAATTACATAGAACTCCAAAACATTTTAACTATTTGGTTATCATTGTTCGGTACCAAAGACTTCCATTTCCTTGGGTAACACAAGAATTTATTTGACTATTTCCACTTCCACATAGCTATGAATTATCTCTCCATGTGCTAGATGCAAACTAGGCTTTGTTGTTTCAATAGTCAAAGGAAAACTAAAAAAACGAACACAAGGAATGCAATTTGATATTTCCATAATGTTGGATTTGGAGCTTGAGAGAGAACCTTAAGCTCAACATTTTTTTATTAAAATTTGCAAGTAGCTAGAGTAATATGTCCTCAACCGTATAGCCAAATTTCATAACCAAAATTGAAGATTTGAGGCCACTTTGGGATAAACATTGGACCCTTGTCACTAATGATGGAATATAACCTATGTTTTCCTACATGTTCGATATGGATTTTAGGTATGACTCTAAAACTTAATATCTTATGATGAAACTTTATAGGTATGTAAAGGAATTTGTTGAAACATGAAAATGTGAAATGAAACAAAGAAAATCCACCAAAATAGAAGTTTAAAAGATTTTTTTTTTTAATTAACAAGATTTCCAAAACAGTTGAAAATAAGTGAGCTTCTTGCTCATAGGGTTGTCAATAGATTAATAATTGCATATGATTTGGTCTTCTTCATTCTACACAAAACTATGTACATGTCATCATGATTTTGTCTTCTTCATACAACATCCATAAATCATTATTTCTTTCACAACCTATTCAAATTTTATAAAAAAACAAAGATTTAAGATAAAATTCCTGACGTATAAACTACAACTTAAATTTTGAAATCTAAAATTCTAAAATAAAATAAATAATTTCAAAAATTAATATTAAAAGAATTGTTTTTTTTACACCGAGTGTAAACGAGGTGCTTACAACCCGGTATGGGGGAGATCCTGTAATGATTGTCACATGTCATTCTCTTCATTAAGCAAAAATGAGTAAAAAGTATCATAATTATGAAAATAATTATTTTAAAGAAAGATTAGCTCATCCCTACCCGTCATTCTCTTCATTAAGCAATCGGTTAATTTTTTTTAATTTATGAAGGTGGGCTTCCACCGTACACAAACTTTAAGCCATGGGACATTTGCACTTTGATACTAATTATTTGGTTTGGTTTTTAAAAATACAAAATATTTTTTTTTTTGTGGCTAATATCTAGAGGGCATTATAATCTTAAATAAATGACACTACAAGGTATCATTGAGTAGGGCTTTCAGAACTATATATTTAACTACATGATCATCTACTTACTTTCTTTTATAGGGTCCACACGACGTATGTACATGACCTATATTATAGCCCACGTGCATTCTCTTGACGTATATTATAGCCCAAGTTACTTCTCTTTGACTGACCACCACCATTTTGAAATGAAGGATGTTGAGCATCTCTTCTCTTTTTCAAAGAATCTATGAAATTTGAAAATTGATTAAATTTGTGCATTCTCTTGACTCACCACCTTTATTTTGAATTCAAGAATGTTGAAATTCAATATTGAGCATCACTTCATTTTGAATTCAAGAATGGTGAACATCTATGTTAAGCATCTCTTCCCTTTTTCAAAGAATCTATGAAATTTGTATTCGCCATTGGGTTTGCAATTTGAAAATTGATTAAATTTGTGCCTTTGTTTTGAATTCAAGGATGCTGAACGTCAATGTTGAGCCTCTCTTAAGAATCGATGAAATTTGTATTGATTTGTATTGACCATTAGGATTGGAATTTGAAAAGATCAATCTTGTCTTGTCTTAATACATTAGGGTTGAAATTTAAAAGCAATTTCATCAATGGAATTTTATAATTATAATAAATTCTTTAAATGTATATGTTTAGCCATTAAATTACCTCGTAACTAATAATTTGATTGTGAATAGTTCCGATTAGACCATGGCTGGGCTCTATTAATGGAATTTCACAATCAACATATCTCTAAAGAATCCTGTTTTCGCATCTACTGAATTTGCTCAGATTATACTTAAAATTACAACTTAGTAGATGAAAGTTTTTGAAGAAATTTTGTATACATGATGTAATGATTTATAGATATTTTGAAGAAATTTTGTATACATGATGTAATGATTTATAGATATTAGTAGATAGACATGTTTATTTGGAAATAGTTAATTTGGTGACACACGGGGAGATTGTGTTTTGTAACAGTGAAAATGTTAAATGGTCCATAAAACATGACAAATTGTGGTTTTTTTAATTTAATTTATAAATAGCAAGAAACTTTTTTTTCCTGAAAAAAATAATTTCGAACGAAGGGCTTCTTGATTAAGATAGTGATATGTTTAAGTTCACTTCACCATTGGTTACTTTGATGGTGCGGCCCAAGAGGGAATTTGTGGAGCCGAGATATTCTTAAAAATTAATCCCCACCTGTATTATCAACTTTAGTTGGGCACAGGCAGGGGCACCAACACCAGGTCGGAACTGTTAGGGCTTTGGGGTTTGTTGTTCTTTGCGCATTCCTTGGGTCTTTCCAGGCTAAATATCTTCAGAGACTCCCTCGTTATTATCTCTTGGGCCAAGGGAGAGCGTGGGCTAACCTCGTTACCGCTGGGTGGGTGGATTAAACGTGTGCTTACACTTATTGATAGATTTTCAGCTATCTCTTTCTGTCATATTTATCGTGAATTCAATGTTGAGGCTGATAAGCTTTCTAAGCTAGCCCTGGGGGATATGAATGGCTCTATCATTGTTCATAAATACTGTGATGGTGCTCCTGTCGAGGTGTACCACCTTGCATATGTATAATGTCTAATTTTTGGAATATTTTGGTCTATAGTTCTGTTGTTGATAATCGACTTTCAGTTTCCAGAGTGGTTGTAATTTTCTGGCTGGTTGAAAACACGTTTTGTATGTATTCGACTATATGTATGTATGTGCTTCCTTCCTTTTGGTATCTCTTTTTTTAAATAGTAACTGATTAGAATCTTTTCATTAAAAGTGGAAAACAAAGATTACATCGCTGGAGAAGGGTGATTGTTCCCAAAGCAAAACAATGTCTGTCAGCCCTTGTTCATCCTTCTTGAGTTCATAGCACTTCTTAAACTTACCTAATCTATGGAAGATGTAGCTTCTTACAAATTTCCCAAGCAAGAAAATACAGAAACAAAACATTACATATAGTTTATACTAAGACTGATAAGCATTCTGGATGCAGAATCAGTTTCCAAAAAACAGAGTCCCAAAAATAGACAGTCCATATTACCAACTGCAAACGCTTAGACCAAGAAAAAACAACTTATGGGATGAGCTCCTTGAAGTTCTCCGTGCTGCGTTCCTTAGCTGAGCTGAGGCCGAAGAACATGCCTGAATTCACCAAAGTGCTGTCGAACTTCTCCATCTTCTTTCCAATGTTCCCAGCGCTGTTGCTAGAGGCTTCCAAGTGGGGCTTCACGAGGGGATTTAGCGGCATTGCTGCTGTGAGGGCATTGACCCTGTCCTCAAGGTTTCTATTATGAGTCTTAACTTCTGCATCCATTGCTTTAGCGAGAGTATAGAGCTTGGAGAGGGCTCTTTTTATCTCCATGTTTTCAATGCATGCCTTCTTAACTTGGTGCTCTAAGTCAGCAACTCAAGCTTGGAGAGCTATATTAGAAGTGGAACCCCAATGCTGCCCTAAATCCTGAATCTTCTCATCCTGCAGAACCTCCGACTCATCTTTGCCCCTGCAATTGCTACCACCTGGGTAATGCTCACAAGTGACCTGAATCCTATCGTTCAGAGGATGTACCCAACTCCGAGCCCATTTGGAGCAGCTGCCATGGTGGTGGCAGAAAGGGAAAGACGACCCTGAACCTATCACAATATGTTCCATTTCAGCCTGCAGAGCTTCCCTCCCATAATGCAGAATAACCTTGAGGAAAAAACCAAACTTACTTCTCTTCGAATTCTCCGAACCGGAATGGCTAAAGGTGATAATTAGAATGAGGGAGGCATGGCTGTTTCTTTGGCATTTAACGTGCTACCTACTCCTTCCCTTAGCCTCACGCATGCTGCCCATTTGGCAGGGCGTGAAGAGAGGCTCATTAATGCAGATAGGGTGAAAATCAAGGCTCTTTAAAGGAGTTGAATTACTTAGGTGGGCATGAACATCCACAAACTTGGACAAGTGTGGACAGTTTGATAAAATGTAGGCTCTATCCATCAAAAGAATAAAGGTTTTAATGTATCCAAGTATCCTTCCTTGGCTTGTTATCACATTCCAATGTTCCGTGACTTAGGCCAATGACTTTGTTAGCCAACCCGTCCATATGCTGGTTCTGAGTTCCAAGAACATGAAAAAATTTGATGTTCTTGAATTCCTTGGCAAGACAGAGAAGAAGATGCTGCATTTTGGTGGAAGGATTCTTGTTTTTTCTGGCTAACATTCTAGCTTCATTTATGACTATTGATGAGTCTCCAAACACTGCCAGTTCCTCAATTTTCATTTCCTTGGCAAGTTCCAGTCCTTTGATAAGAGCAAGCCACTCAGCTTTGTTATTGGTCGCTTTCCCAATGCTCCAGGAGTACTCTCTCTTCTTGATTCCTCTGGGGTCCCAAATAACCCCCCCCACACCTGCCAACCCTGGGCTTTTTGGTATCTTTGGATACAACTTTTTGTCTAATAAAAGTTGTTTTTTTCGAATGAAAAAAAAATCATGATAATGATATGTTTAATATGTGAAAAAACCTCCATAAAACATGACAAATTGTAGTTTCTTTGATTTAATCTATAGATAGCAAGAAATTTTTTTTTTTGAAAAAAAATTCTGAACCAGGACTTCTTGATTAAGATAGTGATATGTTTAAGCTCACTTCACTATCATGATAGTGATATGTTTAATGTGTGTGAAAAATGTTTGGTACAATTAAGATAGTGCTAGGTTTAATGTGTGACATAGTTTTGGTCTTTGAGGCGAATATAATTATAACATGATTGTGATGGTACAATTGGGAAACCTAAAAGGGTGGTTGCAAAACTTCGGCAAGGGCTTGACAATTGGTTTTCACCCTGGCTTGAAGCAGTGATCAAATTTGAAGGGTGGGTCTTAATTTTTATTGGAAAGGCATTTGTTCTTGGATCCCTTCAAAGATGAAATGCAATTTAAATAATTGTACTTCAATTGGCAAGTATAAATTAACTAAACCCTCCCCCCCAAAAAATGCAAAAAACAAATATTGCCCATCTAAATTTTTACAATCTTAAACAATTGAGCACTCCTTAATATCTACATGATAAAATGGTATCTTTTCAATAAACCTGAATTTGAACACATTAATTTTATAGTTCATTAAAATAACAACTATTTTGTTGTATTTTTCTAGGTTAGACCACACTTGATTATACAAAAAAACTACTTAGACTATGCAATAACCATATTGGGGTCTCTGCATGATCTTATGCATAGTGCAAGACGTTGTAACTAGATATAGTCTTAAAATAAAACTAGAACCATGAGAAAATTACTTACTGTTAATTATGTACAAAAGGAAGCCACTAAGCAAAATGAGGCTATAATAAACCTACAACCAAAACATACATATAAAACCAACCAAAAGCTTAATTCAAACTGGAGAGAGGGCAACCATCCAAGCTTGAGAGATGTAAGAATGATGGACATTAGGAGCCTAAGAAAAAATAATGCATAACTCAAAAAAACATTAAAAACAAATCCTCCATACCAAGCAAGTTAGCAACGCTAGCATCATAGGGGCCTAGGCATCAAATTTTGTTGTTCAACACTTGTCGCGACAACAAACAGGTATGGGATGGAGGGGAAATGGAATCAAGCCTAAGTCATTTGGATCCTTGCGACTCGCTCCATGTTTGAGTCTCGACAATCTACCTTTTAAATTGAACCAGAACAACAAAAGAAGTTTGTTAATGGCTCGATTTGCGAAAATTCTAGATACATGAGTAATTAAGAGCTCGAGGCTCTAAAATTTGATGTGTTTTTTACCAATCCACAATTTGGTGAATTCGTAGTCACTAGCATGAAATTTAAGTTATTTAATGAAAGAATTAATGTATCTACCTGTATGTCGAAACCGTTTTCCATGTTGCTGTAGGCCATTGCCCTCCTTATTGTCTTACCAAAAGGCATGAGAATGAGGAAGAAGACTTAAAATTATAGACCACCATCAAAGAAGCCTTACGATCACATTGGTAAGGAGTGATAAGAAGATCACAACAATCCAACATGTCAAATCTCAGATGATAGTGCCAATTAAAGACTTATATGATAAATTTAATATAAGACTGACTTATAGTTGTTTCTTACTCTTTGCGTCTTGACACATTTGATAATTTATGGTTGTCTTTGCACCTTGACCCAATTGATATTATAAGGTGAGGGTGTGCATGCATAATATCCTTAGTTATGACTATGCGATGATGATTTAAATGGAAGAGGATGTAAAGACATGTAATTTTTATACGTATTTTGGTGGTGAGTGTTGAAGACAAACGTGGTGAGAAACCACATATGTTTGGAAGGACAGAGGGAGATTACACGATCATGATTGTAATGTCCCCTCCCATCATACTGGCATGATGGAGAGAACGTGATGCTAAAGCTGGGCATCTAGCCCCATGAACTTTTAAATAAGCATTCACATAATATAAAAAAGACATATGGAAATGTATAATTATAAGAAAACACAGCGGAAGTAATTTCAATTACACATCCATCATACATTCAAGATATTCATGATACTCATCGAATAAATAATTGCAAAGTTAACACAAGAGAGTACTTATCTTATAACAAAGTAGTCCCGAGCAACTGGCTATGCAACTGCAACATTCCACCCAACCATAGGCCAGTTGTGATCATCAATACCTCAACACACTACCACCCCCGAGCTGGGCATGATCTCTACAAGGAATCAGGGAACAACAGACTCACACATAGCCCAAAGATACACCAAATCGGCCAAGCCAATCTACAGTTGGGTTTATCAGGCTGTTAGGCAATGGAAGGGAGAATTGCTAAGCTAGTGGGATCATCCATAGAGATATGGGTACCCTCTGCAAGATCTATCTAGCTTGGCTCCCACAATACCTACACACCTGGCACATGGAAGTACTCCCTTCACTACTACACAGTCCCTCAGGCCATACCTTCCAATCTAATATTGTTCAAGGTGAGCATAGAAGAGTAGCTAACCCTCTTGATCTTCTTGAGAGGTTATGTCCCTCATTAGGTTTATCAAGCCCATTCAGGTCCACTTCCACTCCTAATTTCTTGCTCACAGTTCAAACCAATACAGGGATGCACCCAACAACAAAAAATACAAGTGCTAAAAAACGTGGGCAACCAAAACGAACTGGTAGATGGGAAATAAACCCTGGGAGAGCCATTCGTTTTCAGAAAACGTTTATATGCATTCCAGGGGCTGAAATGACCTCTATAAACCCCCAAAACGTGACTCCCTTTCTCCCAGCCACTGTGCAACACAAAAACGAGCTCCCAGCTATGGAAAATACAGGAAAATGGTAGAAAACGTGAAGGAGACAGACTCAGCTACTTCAGACTGCATGAGAGAGGAAAGACTATGGGTTTAGAATGGCTTTGGGCACCATTTCGTGGGTGTTTTCTTTCCCCAAAAGCAAAAGTACATTTTCTCAGGTTGATGGCTTTCCCATGCACGAAATTGGTTGCCATACCTCTTCATTCCCAAGGTATTAACTACCTCAACCAACTCTTGGAATAATTTAATGATTTGGTGCATAAGCCAAAATGGGTAGTTGAGGGTTTATTCATTGACATTTGGCTTATCACCATTGGCTCAAGGGTTTGAATAATTTTCCTCCCCATTCCTTGTAGAATCATTCCCCCATCTCTTTGTTGCATTGCATAGCTAGTTGTGGGTATTTCATTAAAATTCGTATTTACATGATGTCTTAATTTACATTCTGCATGTCCAGCACAAGAACCATAGGTATCTATTTTTAATTGCCGATACATAAAATGCTAAATCAACGGTGGGGCCTTGGCCTTGAGCTCCTCACCATGATTAAATAACAATATTTACATCATTTATGATTTAATGCAAAGGGGGTTAAAATGGGGACATTACATTCCCCTCCCCTTACATTAGCACTGTCCTCAGTGCTCATCAAAATTGAACAAAAATGGATATGCCACCCTCATGGCATCCTCCAACTCCCATGTAGCCTCATCGGGACCGTAGTGCTTCCATTGCACCTTTACTTGTCCGATGGCTTGGTTCCGGAGCAATGTTACCTTCTTGTCTAGGATGCACAACGGATTGGTTTGGAATTTTCCTCAGGTTCCACCTAGCTCACATCCCAATTAATCACACGGTTAAGATCATGTACATATTTCTTAAGCAAAGAGACATGAAAAACATTATGAGCTTTAGTGCTAGTAGGCAATGCAAGTCTATATGCAACTGGCCCTATTCTTTCAAGCACTTCAAATGGCCCACAATATCTAGGTGATAGCTTGGCACAACTCCCAAGCTTCAAGGAACTCTTCCTTGATCTCACTCTAAGATACACATGATCCCCAACATTGAATTCCCTATGCACTCTATGTTTATTTGCATAGCTTTTCTGTCTATCCTAGGCTATTTTTAAATTCTGTCTGATCTTGGCAACTTCTTGCTCCATTTCCTTAAGCAATTCTGGCCCAAGTACAATTCTGTTCACTTGATTGTCCCAAGTCACTAGTGTCCTGCACCTTTTGCCATACAAAGCCTCATAAGGACTCATTCCCAACGATGCTTGTTGCCCATTGTTATATGCAAATTCTACCAAGTGCAGATAATCCTCCCACTTGGATGGTTTGTCCATTACACACATGTGGAGCATGTCTTCAAGCACCCGATTTACTCTTTCTGGTTGCCCATCTGTTTGAGGATGGTATGCGTTACTAAAGCTTAACTATGTACCCAAATCTGCAAAGAGACCTTTCCAAAAATTGGAAGTGAACTTGGTATCCCTGTCATAAATTATTGCCTTAGGCAGCCCATGTAATCTGAAAATTTTCTTCATGAAAATATTTGCAATGGCATCGGCTTTATGTGTGGACTTAACCGATATAAAATGTGCTTCCTTTGTTAAATTTTCCACCACAACCATGATGGAATCATGTTGTCTCACAGTCATTGGCAATCCTGTAATAAAGTCAATGGATATTACTTCCCATTTCCATTCTGGAATTGGAACTAGGAGCAATAAACCTGCTGGATGTTGGTGTTCACTCTTCACCTGCTGACATTCCATGCACTTAGAAATGTATTCAGCGACGTCCTTCTTCATGCCTAGCCAGAAATCATATTTTCTTGCTGTAGCAATTGTTTTCTGATATCCTGGGTGGCCAGAGTATGGAGCTTTATGGATTTCATCCATAACAATCCTCCTCAAATCTGCCGCATTTGGAATATAGACTCTATTTTTATAAGTAAGAAGTCCGCCTTCTTCCAAATGATAGCCTTCATACTTCTTTTCAAGGTTTTGATGCCGCAGTTTGTCTTTTATCTGCACATATGTTTCATCTCAGCAATATGGTTAACAATCTGCTGCCTCAAGTCTGGTTGGAAAGTACTAAGTGCTGCCACATGCATTTCATGCACCTTCCTGCTGAGTGCATCAGCCACCTTGTTTTCTTTCCCTTTTATGTGTTGGATTTCAAAATCAAATTCGTACAAAAATTTCAACCATCTAGCTTGCCTAGCATTTAAAGTTGGCTGATCAAACAAGTGTTTCAACACACAATGGTCTGTCCTCAGCTCAAATTTCCTTCCCATTAAGTAATGCCTCCACATCTTTAAAGCATGTACTATGGTTGCAAGTTCTATATCACGAGTAGCCTAGTTCTTCTCATGCTCCTTCAACTTCCTTGACTCATAGCACACCACGTGGTTGTCTTGCATAAGAACTCCTCCAAGTCCTTGATTGCATGCATCGGTACACACCACAAAGTCTTTTTATGGGTCTGCAATTTTCAAAATCGGTGCACTTGTAAGAAGATTCTTCAACTGTTGAAAACTTTCCTGACATCTTGGTGACCATTCAAACTTTACCCCCTTCTTTTGCAAAGAAGTGATCAGGTTTGCAATCTTGGAGAACCCTTTGATAAACCTCCTGTAGTATCCAGCAAGGCCCATAAAAGATCTCACATCTGTCACATTTTTTGGAGTTGGCCAAATTCATGATGGCTTCAATCTTCTCAGGGTCTACAGATATTCCTTCGTCGAAGATGATGTTACCCAAATAATGAATTCTATCTTTATAAAAGTCACATTTGCTCAACTTTGCATACAACTTATGCTCCCTTAGCAATTGCAATGTCATTCTCAAATGCTCTTCATGCTCTTCTTCATTCTTAGAATAGATAAGAATGTCGTCTAGAAAAACAAGAACAAACTTGTCCAAATACTCACTGAAAACACTATTCATGAGACACATGAATGTAGCTGAGGCATTTGTGAGACCAAATGGTACCACTACAAACTCATAATGTCCATACCTCGTTCTAAAGGCTGTCTTATGAATATCTTCTTCTCTGATTCTTACCTGATGGTAACCAGACCTCAAGTCAATCTTTGAAAATACCTTTGCTCCTCTCATTTGATAAAAAAGGTCATCAATTCGGGGCAATGGGTATTTTTTCTTCACAGTGACTTTGTTCAACTGCCCGTAGTCAATACATAGCCTGAGTGTTCCATCTTTCTTTTTCACAAATAGAACAGGTTCTCCCCACGGGGACACACTTGGCCTGATATATTTCTTCTCCAACAACTCTTGTAATTGCATTTTCAATTCTAGAAATTCCGGTGTACTCATCCTGTAGGGTGTCTTAGATACTGGTGTCGCTCCAGGCACAAGTTCAATTGTAAAATCAATGTCTCTCTTTGGAGGGAGTCCTGGAATCTCATCAAGAAAAAAATCCCTGAACTCTTGCAATACATGATAGTCCTCCAATTTAAGAGTTTCATTCTCTGCTGCCTCTAAAACGTGGGCTGCATAAAATTGACATCCCTTCCTACAGAACTTCTTTAGTTGCATGGCTGAAACCTGCCTAACAAAAGTCACCTTTGGAATGCCTTTTACAACCCTTGGGTTTCCTTCTTTGTCCATGCATTCAAATGTCTTATTGTAGCAGTCAAGTTTAACCCCGTGTGTCTCTAACCAATCCATCCCAATGAGAATATCATAGGAACCAAGTGGAAAAATATTCAGATCTGCATAAGTGAATAGCCCATCCATCTCTAATGGAAATTTCTCTACTACTTCACTAACTTTTCTCTTGGTTCCAGTGGCTAGTTGAACTAACCATGATTTACTATGCTTTAATTTCTTGAAAGCACAAATCTCAACAATTATAGGAGTGACATAACTGTGAGTAGATCCAGGATCAATCAAAATAGAAACGGATTTCTTAGCAATCTTACCTTCAACTTCAACCATAGTTGACTAATGATCTTCCTGGCAGTCGTCTAGTGCTGCATAGATTCTAGAGATTATCCTCGCCACTTGACCCACAGTTTCAGCTTCCTGGATGTTGTGGACTTGATTTGCATTCCAATTCCGATGTGGACAGTTCCTAAACATGTGGTCTCCTCCACAACCCCAACATTGAAGTGGTTCTCTTGGCTCCTTTGGATCTCTTGGCTTGTCCCCCATCATCCTAGTTGGCTTAGTCACAACCTGTGATGGCTACCTTTGTTGATTCCTGAATTGAGGAGGCTTGAACCCCTTCTTCCTTTGATCAAACTTTTCATTTTTCTTATCCTTCAATGCCTTATGGAATTCTAGTTTGCTTCTGTTTTGATCAAAGCAATACTTGGCCTTTCTTATGGCCTCCTTTAGAGTTCGAGGTTCATTGAAATCAATTCTGTCTTTATATGACTGGGGCAGCCCACTTAGGAAATGCTGAATTTTCACCTTATCATCTCGAATATACGTGACATACCTCAGCAGCTCCAAGAACTTGTTTGCATATTCTTCCATGGTCAATTGTCCCAATCTCAGCTCATGGAACTCTTTGATCTTATCATCATAGTACCTGTCAGAGAGGTACTTCTGCTTGAAGTATTTCTTGAACTACTTCCACACAATCTTCCTTTCATTGATCTTCCTCACTTTCCTGATGTGTTCCCACCATATAGACGCTCTTCCATTCAAGTTGAATATGGAAACCTTTGCCTTCATATTCCCAGAGCAGTCTTGGACTTGGAAATACTTTCTCATCTCAAGAAGCCAAGCTTCAGCTTCTTGACCAGATTTTACCACTCCGTCAAATGTAGGGGGTTTCGCCTTCTTAAATTCCCCATGCGAATTGTTCTTGTAGTGCCTCTTCCTCTTGCTTCTATGAGATGAAGAGCTCAAACCCTCAATGGATTCTTCAGAGTTAGATGATTCATTAGAAGAGATTTCTGGAGTATAAGTTCGGTCTGTAGAAACTCTTCTTAAGCTACTGGCCCTCTTACAGGAATTCCTTCTAGAACTACTCCCACCCCTTCCTGGATTTGATGTCTGATGCCCCGAGTTTATTTTCCTTTGGATGTCTGTTAAACTCTGCAGCATGGCTGCATTCAACTGATTTTGTTCTTCCTAAGCTTTAATCATCCTTTCATTATCTTCTCTGCAACTTTGCAATTCCACCCTTAGGCTTCTCATGGTGGCTGCAATACCTGGAGGAGTCTCTTGATTTATTCTCCTATTAGATTCTGTTTCAGCATTTTTAACATGTATGTTCTCCCCCATGGCATCTATCTTAGGCTCACAGAGATCCTGTGCATCATCCATGATGTTCATTTTCCTGGCCCAACCAATACCCAAAACTTCCAACTGCACTATCCAGAAGGTTGCCTTGATGTAACTGTGATTCTGCAAAATGTGTTCATCAACACAATTGTTAGCTACATTATATTCTCATAACATAAATTAATTTCATGCACGTGGGAAAATATTATATTGACAATTTGTCAAATCATATGATTTTCTCACAATCAACGACATATGAGGGGGACGACAGGGGTCAAGGGGGCTTGCCCCCTTGTGGAAAATGACACTGGAAAACTACAGAAATCCCCTGTTTCGGTAGACTTCATCATTCTCTTCCGCCATTGCGGACGAACTTGTCGAGTCCTTCTGACATGTTGCAGACAATCTTGCGGAGTCCTTCCGACTTTGAGGACTCTCTTCCGGCCCATTGCGGACGAACTTGTCGAGTCCCTCCGACGTTGCTGCGAAAACTCACAAGTTCCTTCCGAAACTTCCTCTTTGACACCGTCAAACACTTAGAAAATTTTTCCATTGTTTCGGGTCAACTCGGCAAGTTCTTCCGCCATTGCGGACCAACTCGCTGAATTCTTCCGAAAGTTCCTCTTCGACGTCGAAAAACGCTTAGAAAATTTTCCACCGTTTCGGGTCAAATCGACGAGTTCTTCCGCCGTTGCGAACCAACTCACTGAGTTCTTCCGAAAGTTCCTCCTCGATGCTGAAAAACACTTAGAAAATTTTCGCCGTTTCGGGCCAACTTGCCGAGTTGAGCCAACTGTTTCGGCACAAACTCGCCAGTTCTGGCCAACTCAGACTTAGACCAAATTTTTAAAAACTCTTAGGAAAATTTGAAATCTTTCCTTCTTTCTGTGATGACTGCTGCTCAGTAGGAGGTGATCTTACCTCTGTAATTTTATTCAACTTAGCCATTTTAGGTCCGATGCTGATACCTGTGGTGATTAGGAAGGGACCTTCCCATGTGACTGTAATCGGATTTGGCCCATAGAGGTCTAATGCTGCAACCAGCAGCTCTGATACCAAAATGTAATGTCCCCTCCCATCATACCGGCATGATGGAGAGAACGTGATGCTAAAGCTGGGCATCTAGCCCCATGAACTTTTAAATAAGCATTCACATAATATAAAAAATACATATGAAAATGTATAATTATAAGAAAACACAGTGGAAGTAATTTCAATTACACATCCATCATACATTCAAGATATTCATGATATTCATCGAATAAATAATTGCAAAGTTAACACAAGAGAGTACTTATCTTATAACAAAGTAGTCCCGAGCAGCTGGCTATGCAACTACAACATTCCACCCAACCATAGGCCAGTTGTGATCATCAATATCTCAACACACTGTCACCCCCGAGCTGGGCATGATCTCTACAAGGAATCAAGGAACAATAGACTCACACATAGCCCAAAGATACACCAAATCAGCCAAGCCAATCTACAGTTGGGTTTATCAGGCTGTTAGGCAAGGGAAGGGAGAATTGCTAAGCTAGTGGGATCATCCATAGAGATATGGGTACCCTCTGCAAGATATATCTAGCTTGGCTCCCACAATACCTACACACCTGGCACATGGAAGTACTCCCTTCACTACTACACAGTCCCTCATGCCATACCTTCCAATCTAATATTGTTCAAGGTGTGCATAGAAGAGTATCCAGCCCTCTTGATCTTCTTGAGAGGTTATCTCCCTCACTAGGTTTATCAAGCCCATTCAGGTCCACTTCCACTCCTAATTTCTTGCTCACAGTTCAAACCAATATAGGGATGCACCCAACAACAAAAAATACAAGTGCTGAAAAACGTGGGCAACCAAAACGAACTGGTAGATGGGAAATAAACCTTGGGAGAACCATTCATTTTCAGAAAATGTTTATATGCATTCCAGGGGCTGAAACGACCTCTATAAACCCCCAAAATGTGACTCCCTTTCTCCCATCCACTGTGCAACACAAAAACGAGCTCCCAGCTATGGAAAATACAGGAAAATGGTAGAAAATTTGAAGGAGATAGACTCAGCTACTTCAGACTGCGTGAGAGAGGAAAGACTATGGGTTCAGAATGGCTTTGGGCACCATTTCGTGGGTTTTTTCTTGCCCCAGAAGCAAAAGTACATTTTCCCAGGTTGATGGCTTGCCCATGCACGAAATTGGCTGCCATACCTCTTCATTCCCAAGGTATTAACTACCTCAACCAACTCTTGGAAGAATTTAATGATTGGGTGCATAAGCCAAAATGGGTAGTTGAGGGTTTATTCATTGACATTTGGCTTATCACCATTGGCTCAAGGGTTTGAATAATTTCCCTCCCTATTCCTTGTAGAATCATGCCCCCATCTCTTTGTTGCATTGCATAGCTAGTTGTGGGTATTTCATTAAAATTCGTATTTACATGATGTCTTAATTTACATTGTGCATGTCCAGCACAAGAACCATAGGCATCTATTTTTAATTGCTGATACATAAAACGCTAAATCAACGGTGGGGCCTTGGCCTTGAGTTCCTCACCATGATTAAATAACAATATTTACATCATTTACGATTTAATGCAAAGGGGTCAAAATGGGGACATTACAATGATCATGCCACCCATCAAATTGAAGACAATTCCTGAGCCAAAAATTGTTTTTTAAAATTTTATTAATAACCATTTTGGTACTTTGGTCCAAATGTTTTTTCTAACTCATTGTTTCTCCATATTGTGTGCCTAGTGCCACCTCTCTATATCAATGCATAAATCAACCTCTGCTTGGTTTGTTTCTAGCTGCATGCCATTATTTGTAGTTGCATGCTATTGAGTGTTGTTTAGAGTTGTCGTGAGTCTGTGATATTCATGCAAGAAATGAAGTCTTGTAGAGGAGGACTCATCAAAGTGGAAATTTGAATTTCATTTTGATGAAAAAATGAGTGGACATTGGTAGCCATGTTCACATAGGTAATAGTAGGCACAATGTTTCAGCCTTGTTTTGGGCCTAGTAGTGGTTCTATATTGTTAAAGCCATAGTCATTGACACATTGTCACACCTTAGATATCAGCCCGAAGTGACTCGAGATTCAGAGTCAAATCCCAGTGGCTAGTACCCCGTAGTCGTGAGTCATCACTCGTCACCTTACAAATCTAAGTAGTGAGTGAATGATTATAATTTATGATATTTCCAATATTGTGAATGAATTTTATAGCATAGAAATGTAAATTTATATGGATGAGTAATTTTAAATATTACCCTTCTTTTGAAATGTTGATGTAAATTATGTCCTTGCTATTGGAAAGGTAAAATTCAGATTTTAATTTTTTTTTAAGGACAATTTTAACTTTACACTTCTAAGAAGGACTAGAGCCCTTTGGAAGGGCCGGGAAGGGTTCAAATTTGAACGTCCGGAAGATAGAGAGGAACATATGTTACTGTGATCGGAGGGGCCCGGTGTGAAGTTGGCCCTTCCTATCAACCAAACGTACAGTCCCATTAAGTTCAAGGAATCTTCTTGACTTCAACATATTCCCTCACATCGACTTGGTTTACTTTCATATATTCCGTCTTCTCATCAACGCGGACAATTGACGGGCCACTGCTACGACTATAAATTTTCCTTCACTTCCCTCAGCTTTGCAATGTCGACACAGAATACTCGATTATCACATCTTTGAAAATACCGCATCGACATCCCTGGAAGAGGAGGCAGCCATTCCGCAAACAAGCTTCGAATTCTTTTGTATTGAGACAAAAGAACATCATGGGTACCAAAGGTAGCTGTAGTTGCTTCGGGTCTGTCATGGGAGCCGAGGCGAGCAAAGTGCTACCTGAGTCGAAATCTTTGTGGCCAAGGTTCAAAAGGCGAAAACCAATCTTCCAAGACAGCTGCTTTCTCAAATTACGCTGTCCAGATTTCTCCTACTTGCCTTATCACCGAGAAATCGAAGGATGTGGTGAGGATTGTTTCGATTTCACAAGATGGAGAATTCATTCCTGTAATTCTGTTGCCTGTCGAAAAAACAATATCCGAGGAGCGGCCTCCCACCAAGAAGAAGACGCAACTGGGGTTCGATGCAACAAAGATTAAGTTCAAGTTAGGCGATGAGAAGACTTCGGTGACTGAATCATGCAAACTCGAAGTTTGTAAAGATGAGGTTACTATGAAAAAGTAAAATCACTGGTCGTGGGTTCGAATTGGCAAGGCGTTTCAGTCCTTAAAGGTATGGCTTCTATTCTTAGCATATATCAATGGTTATTATTTTATTTTAATTGTGAGGAATGTGTGACTGACGTTATCCCTCTGCTATTCTTGTCTATCAGGAACCTGCTTTTCATGGAAATGGATTGAAGGGTTCACATGAAGACCCTGTCCGAAGAAGTCATCTAAAAGATACCAAAACGGAAGTGATCAAACAGCGCAAAGCACAAGAGATCCGACAGAAAAAAGGAAGTAGCAGACTCGATCCCGGGACCGATCGAGCAACTATCTAAGTCTAGTCTCACCTCCGCTGGAGTGGATTCTAGAAAATGTCAAAGGATCAAATCCACTACCCTCTCATAGCTTCCACGCCCGGGCATGAATAGTACTGCAACTAATTTCCAACCTAAGAAGTTGAATTTGCCGGCAAAAAGAAAAAGAAGGATTACAGGGGACACCTCAAGCGAAGGTGAAGGATATAGTATGGCTATAAATTTATCGATTTTGATTATAATAATGGCATGCTTGGTACTGTTCTCAAACAGGCTGTTGGCCATTGTGTGTACTTCCATATGGTGGTATTTACTTCCTAGCCTGATGAAAAAACAGAGTGTATCAGCAACAGCAGGAGGCATCAACACTGAACAGTGGAGGATCAGATGACAAACACAAGAGGCACAGAAAATCGAATGAGAGTCCCTGTGATGTCAGCGGTGCCATTCAGTGGTGTGATTATTGAAAGAATGATTACTGGCCTGGACGGTTTGGAGGGTTTTGCAGAGGGGTTGTTATGGTGAAGCCGCCACCGGCCATTTCAATTTCTACGGAATAATTTTATTCCTCAATTTAGTATGTATAAATTATGCTCCGTCTTATGTCGGTGCTGTAACATATCAAAATTTGAGCAAAAAATTATTTGTATTTATTCTAACATGGTATTAATTCTCCATCAATCAATCTCCAAAGTGCAAGCTTCTTGACAGGAGAACTTTAATGGAAAACTAAAAACAAACGGATAGCTCCCAAAGCGTGACAATCATTTTTCACTTGGGATACAGACTTTTTGGGTAAATATCGTAAAAAGCAATTACGTGTCTACATCTGGATGAATCAATTAAAAAATGGAAGCGCCATTATGCCGAGAATCTATGGTTCTACGAAAATACACAAAGAGGGTATCCCCTTTAAGGCCAATAGTGAACACCATAGGTCCCCTACTTACCATCTTCCGAAGTGGCGTCCCATGTTTGGAAACACCTCATCATATGTAAAAGACTCATCTTCCTTCGTACAATGGATCATAAATCAGAAGTGGATGAGAGGAGATATCTTTGCAAGGAAGTTATATATGAGGAGACACATAGCGTTTTTATGTGCTCCACATTATCTTCGATGGTTCAAACATCTACATGGAACACTTCAAGGTTGTTAGCTTCCCTTGGAGCTTTTCTCTCTTCTCTTCCAGCTCTGCTAGCTCAGATGCCTCCACTAGCTGGGTGGAGGGAATTTTTAACTTTTGTTTTAATGACTGGATGGTTTTGTCTTTCTCATCCAACAATCTTTGTACACTAGCTCTTTTGTCCTCTTGGCTCTCAGTAGCCAATAATGCAGCTTGGAGCTTTTTGGTTTGTGCCTTCAGGGACTTATTTTCCACTTTTTCCAATCTGAGTTGATTTTGAACCTTGCTCTTGTTGGCTTGCACTTTAGAAAGCTCCAAGGAAGCTTTCAACAATTTTTTATAAATGACCTCACCAGTCTCTTGGTGTAAATTTATCACATCTGGCACAGGGATGTCCTCCAAATTCATCTTCAGCTCAGTGGCCTTATTCTTAGTAGCCAAGGCCAGACTTAGGGTGTTCTGGGTAAGGCTCCTGCTTGCCACCTGTAAAATTAGTCACAGCAGATCTAATGAACAAGTAAATCAATCACAACAGATGAACATAGAAAATATGGTGCAAAACTGTGCAAAACATGCAGCAGTGCTCTCTATCCCAGAAAGGGTGAATGAATTACAATAGATTACAATATCTGTCAATGAGCAATTCGAATTGACTAAGTAGGCCATTCGAATCACTAAATGGAGTAGCTTGACTCTATCTAGGAGTCCTCATCAATCATCGGTGGTGCTCATCAATCACAACAACCAGTCATCCAGGTGTCAAACTGAGTCTAACTGAGTGTAATAAATGTAACTGAAGTGTGTAGCACTGATATAGGATCTGGAGGCTCAGTGGGGGCGCATGGGAGGCTAACTGAAGTAAGAACAAGTCACCTAATCAAACTGGAGGTCAAACGGAAGTGATACAGTCAGTCGGGAGTGAAACTAGCCTCAAATCAGGGAGAATCGGAGCTAACTGAATGTAACTGGAGTGAATCTGCAGTGGTAGGTGAGCAAGTGCGCCCTTCTCTGGCAGTAGGTGAGAAGAGGGCGCCTTTCAGCTTGGGAGGGCTAAAACTCTGTGGTAAGTGGCTCCCGGGTGCTAGAAGAAGGTGGATAAGGTGCTGGAGGCATCAAACTGGTGACTGGGATGCATGCCTGTGCATGCAAGATCCTGAAATAGATCATATCCTGAAATAGATGATCCTGAAATAGATCATATCCTGAAATAGATCATGCAAGATCCTGAAATAGATGATGTATCCCGAAATAGATGATGTGGATATCCGAACACCCCCCCTCAAGCTAGACTATGATGTGCCAACTAAAAATAATGTGGGTCCCTGGTAACTAAGACCAAAGGTCACCCCAATACAATAATCCAAAAGCTAATAACAGTCAATAAACCGAGGAAATGGGGAAAACCTCATGGGAAAAATACCCCCCCTCAAAATAGACTGTAGTACACCAAAAGATTTAACTGCTCCAAAATCAAGTAGATATGTCTGGAGGTATCTTACTCTTGGGAGTAAATGGATCATGCTCCAAAAACATGTGCTTGAATTCTACATCAGTGGATGCAAGCGAATGTGGAGACTTTAAGAACTTGCTCTTCATACCGAAAAAGGTGAGAACAAATCTGAAAATATGAGGATGATCCTGGAACCTGTGATTCGAACCAAGTGAGGTAGGAATAGCTCTAATCGGATCAAATAGATCTTGAAACTTGAACTTCTTATCAATAGAAGTTAAATCAGCTCCAAAAATAGATGAATGGTTTCTTGAGATCTCCTTTGAACCAACAAGGGTGAGATCAAAACCAAAATCAGCAAAAAGTGCATGAGAATTGAACTCAAGCGAATGGTAGTGCTCTTCATCTTCATTAAAACTCTGAGAAACTTTGCAAATGATAGAACATAAGTTTATAGAAGGCATGCAATCAAGGAGGGCGAATGCTTCACCTCCAAAATCAGATTTTACCTCCAAAACATCAAGTAGATCATTATTCCGCATGCCGACAAAGTCATGTGAAAGAGAGGTTTCAAGAACCTCTTCGGAATCTAGAGTATGAGCTTGTTTATCTTGCTCAGAATTCGAAATAGAAGACTTTGAGAGAATGAGTGTTGAATCTACAGTTTCTTCTTCATCTTGAACAATTGTTGAGGCTAAGACATGATCGGAAAGAACACATAAGGAGATCTCACTGGGCTTGTTCTCCAAAAGGCTAGCATGATCCTCTTCTTCCTGCTTTCCAAATTCTCTGTCAAGTTGGACCCATAGATCACTTGGATTTTCAGCAGTCTTACTGAGGTAGCGCATACAAGGAGACATAGCAAGACATATTGCTCCAAAAGCTATGTCACAATCATTGAGCCAATCATTCTCCTCTTCATCGGAATCAAAAACTCTTGTATTACCAATGCACATATCAAAAAGACATTGTCTCTTCAAGAATGCAATCATCTTTGGTTTCCATTCATCATAGTTGAATGGAGTAAGAATATTTTGTGAAGAAGAATTCTCCATCTTTGCATTATCGAATGCACATGGAGAAGTAAGAAACCTGCAAATCACACACAAACAAACACTATGTTTTCAGCCTTGCATGCACATGAGCGAATGCACATGAGATTTTGCATGCCGCTGCTAAAATATATTGGTGAGCAAAGATTGCTCTCTCTTCATGTAGAACACCTGTAGAAAAGAAATCTTGTCCCTGTCATGGCTCTGATACCATGTAAAATTAGTCACAGCAGATCTAATGAACAAGTAAATCAATCACAATAGATGAACATAGAAAACATGGTGCAAAACTGTGCAAAACATGCAGCAGTGCTCTCTATCCCAGAAAGGGTGAATGAATTACAATAGATTACAATATCTGTCAATGAGCAATTCGAATTGACTAAGTAGGCCATTCGAATCACTAAATGGAGTAGCTTGACTCTATCTAGGAGTCCTCATCAATCATCGGTGGTGCTCATCAATCACAACAACCAGTCATCCAGGTGTCAAACTGAGTCTAACTGAGTGTAATAAATGTAACTGAAGTGTGTAGCACTGATATAGGATCTGGAGGCTCAGTGGGGGCACATGGGAGGCTAACTGAAGTCAGAACAAGTCACCTAATCAAACTGGAGGTCAAACGGAAGTGATACAGTCAGTCGGGAGTGAAACTAGCCTCAAATCAGGGAGAATCGGAGCTAACTGAATGTAACTGGAGTGAATCTGCAGTGGTAGGTGAGCAAGTGCGCCCTTCTCTGGCAGTAGGTGAGAAGAGGGCGCCTTTCAGCTTGGGAGGGCTAAAACTCTGTGGTAAGTGGCTCCCGGGTGCTAGAAGAAGGTGGATAAGGTGCTGGAGGCATCAAACTGGTGACTGGGATGCATGCCTGTGCATGCAAGATCCTGAAATAGATCATATCCTGAAATAGATGATCCTGAAATAGATCATATCCTGAAATAGATCATGCAAGATCCTGAAATAGATGATGTATCCCGAAATAGATGATGTGGATATCCGAACACCACCAAGGATACATCCTTATTTGAAATTTTCCTTACTTCTGCATATAGATTAGTCTCCTCTGAGACTGTCTCTGGGCTCTCCTCGTACTCCTTCAGTAACTCAGATCTACTTTTGTTAGGTGCTGTAAGCTCAGGGGGTGCCTGGTTGAATACATATTCTTTAACTTCAAAAGCTGGTAGTAGGAACTTCACCTGCTTCTTCTTGGCCTACCCTGTTGTTACTGTTACCAATTGCTGCTCAGGATTTTCTATTTTCTGCCTTTTGGAGGCTCTCTTTGCATCATTATCTACGTCCATGGGATCATTGCCTTCCAGCTTGTTAGACTCCACAGAGCTACTGGCAGGGGGCACATTCTCTCTAGTTGTTGGGACCAGGCTGGAGGAGCTAGGTGGTGGGGGGATGACTTATGATACCAGGGAGGTGGAGATCTCCTACTCATCCACATCCATTTGACTTTTGTCAGGATATACTAGCAAATTTGCAGTTTCAGCCAGCCCCGTGAGTTCAAAATGCGCAAAATCCTTTCTATTAGTCTATTTTCTCCTGTTTGATATGATTTGGTGAGGGTCATAATTAATGGCTGCTTTAGTTCTGAACCCCATATTTCTCCTCATACCATCAATAGTTGGAAGGGAAACTTTATTTTTAACAAAGAATGGGCCCACTACCTAAGGAAAAGTGATGTCTGAAGCCTTCTTATCATCTAAGAAATGCTCAACCTCTGCCTTCAGCTTCTATCCGATGAACTCTAGTGTAAACAGTCTGGGTGTCACGAAAGCTGGAAGCACATAAGGTGCATGGGAAAAACCATATACTCTAATTGCAGTGCTGTGTTCTGAAAGGAACCAGTCACCAATCCTCTTCTTCGGGGAAGGCTGCAACAACTCTTTCATCTCTGGAAATACCCTGGGCAGCTTCTTTTGAAAGATAGCATGGTATACTTCAGACATGATGGTGTCCATGAACTTGGTATAGTCTGAGAGTATCTCACGAGTGAGCATCAACTCTGGCATCTAGAAATTCTCCTCGTTGAAAGACAAGAACATCCTCAGTAGGTATGACTAAAACCTAAAGCTTCTAGTCTTGAGGAATTATGCCAGATGAGAGTGGATATTGTTAGCTAAGGCTTCATCAAACCTGAGACAAGCACACTGGGAGGACTAACTGGGGTTATCCAACTCAAGAGGGCATGTACTCATGACAAATAACAGGCTTATTAGAGGCTCAGTAATGTACATGTCATTATCTAAACCTAGAAACTGGGATAACATGGTAATGACGCACTTGGAATCTTCTGTAAATGGAGTGGCTTCATCAGGGAAAAGCTGGTTCTGGAATGAGGTATTTGGCTGCAGGCTGCAATGGAAGAAACTCTCCTTAAGGTCAGCCGGGGCTTGTTTGAAATGTTGGACTAGGGCTTCCTCTTTATACTCTTTGGCCTTTTGATAGAACTCGTTTGGGATGGACAAGGCCTTTCTAACGGTGAGGGGACTGATTTTGCACAGTATCTTGGAGTTGGTTGCGTCCATAATCATCCTCTCGACGGAGGAGTAGTTGGAGGCGCACCAGTCGACAAACTTTGGATAGTTTAGGGTTTGGTCAATTGCAAACAAGTTGAAAAATGTCTGGTAAACCTTGTAGACATCTACATTTCCCTCCCTAGTCATCTTTAACCGATCCTCGGCTGTCTTTATGGTGCTGTTTATTAATACTGTGTCATAAATCTCCGCGTCTTTGTCCTCAAATAAATCTCCTATCCTCTAGTGTTCAAAGCCCGGTGGTTCTATTAGTTCTTCCATTTAAATAGTTTTGTAATGGGGGACAAGAGGCCTACCTGGTTGTTTGACAGATGGACGGAGCTTGTGGTTGACTTGTCCGCTTCTATACAGTCTGCCTATGTCATTTTCCAATGCAAGCAGGACAAATGGAATCTGGATCCCTGTGCAGGAGATATTTTTATAACATTTTCATTTTATTATCATCCCTGCAACTGCAATAGTGGGGGAGCCACCTAAGCCGTCCGTTTGCAAAATATATTCTGGGCCGTGGATCTATGTCTCTGCTTACCTCTTGGTCCTTTCACATCCAAACGATGCCCTTCATGAACCTTGGATCTATGAAACCACTTCCCATCGTTGATCTGACTTCTACCCGGATCTAGACCATCCAGCGGCGCGACCTTTACCGGGTTCGCAGATTTGGGGGATGTCGATATCATGTGCAAGTTATGTCTGTGAACAAACTCTTAGCCATAGATCTCAATCTCACCTGATCTATGCCGTCCAAACCTGCGGTCCCTACCAGAACTTCGCAAATATGAAAATATCCATTCCCCGTGCACGTCCCATCAGCAAAGTACCTTTGGACCATAGATTTGTATCGTCGACCGTTGATCGGATTTCTAAAATGCTCGTTGGCTATCCCATTCTGCCTTTGCGTAATACACCTCCAACTCCTTTCACGAAGTGCGCCCACGACCGTCGATCTGATTTCCATATATCTGAGCCGCTCATCTGTGCCGCCACATAACTGTAGGAGGATTTTTGCAATTTAACCCTCTTTGCAATGTTCAAACTTAGGCTTCGATCATTTCATGTTTTAAGCCATGAATAACTATCCATCTATCCTATTTGGCACTCTTATGGGCCATTTGGCTCAAACCACTAAGCGGTCACCACCCCGTGACCCAGTCAAGGACACAGGGTTTCCTCGTCGGGACAACCCTGTCAAAAAATAGATGTCCTCGACATCTATGGTCAGCGTGTGCTCACCAACCTGGAAATGATGTTGTATAGGGTCCCAGCATTGGACTAGGTATGCCAACAAACCTACTTGGGACCTCATCCCTGACACTCGAAAGTACTTGAGTAGCCCACAGTTTCTCAACGCTGCAACACATTGCAGATCATTTTCCGCTTGCACATCATCGAGCTCATGCTCGGGTTCTCTCCACTCAAGAACCATTGTGCTCACTCCAAACCTGACAAGAAGGACATTTAGCGCCTTTATAACTTTACCCAACCATCAAAGAAGCTTCCATTAGGCTAGGTTTTGGGGTTGAGTTGGAGGTTTGCATCAGCGCAGAATGTCCCTTTGGACAGTGCACCGTTGGCGCAGAAATCCCTTTCAGGTTCTGTGTCGATGCAGATCCTGAAAGGGCGACCTGCGCTGACCCATGAGCGCAAATCCCCCAACCCAACATGCCCAAAACCTACCTAAATGCAAGAAAAAGCAAATTCTAATCCACTAGAAAGTTAAAGAGACAAGTTTAGGGTTACCTGTCGTTGACGGCACCTGAAATGATGGATCAAAGCTCCCGGAATTAGCAAAAGAAGAAAGGCTCCAAATGGCACTTTTCACCTCTCCAACTTGGTAAAAAACAAATAGTAATTCTTTTTACTATTTACCCCTATTTATATTGAAAAAAGCATATTCCCTTTTTAATTTATTTCTTATGTGGGTTATTTTGCTATAGTTAGATTCATTTATACCCGGTTAATCGTTTTTGACCTAGTTTCGAAGCTTGCAGGTGAAGTTAAGTACCACTTTGATCTTGTTTTTCGCGGTTGTGCTCTTTTCGTGCATATTCTCATGTATGGACAACTCATCAAGCGTCTTTTTGTCATTATTTCGCTCATTAAATTCAATTATTAATGACACCGAGCTAACTCTTTGTTCTTTCTCGTGCTTGTAAAACAATGAGAATAAGTCACCGATTTATAATTTATCGCTTTTTCGGGCTTGTTAAACTCCCACGAAAAAGGAACTCCCTGGAGTCTTTTCTTTAATCTCTTTTCAGGCTCTCTAAATACGAAAAGATTGTCAAGCGAACTTGATGCATTCACGCTTGTAAAAGTATTTGAATGATCGTTTTCCTGGTGATAGTTTACCCCTTTTTCGGGCCAGGGGGCACTACTTACGAAAAATGAATACTCTAGCCAATCATCACTGGAAGAGTCCTCTCTCGCGTTGTTTTACCCTTTTCCAAGTGAAGAGGCTAACTTTACGAAAAAGGACCTTTGGAGTATTCTTTAGTTCTTTTTAGACTCTCTAAATATGAAATGATGCCGAGTTTCCCTTCTATGGACTCGTTAAAATTCAACATTGAAGGGCCCGTCATGGGACGAACCCCTCCTTTCCTAGGTTCAATTTTTTTTTGGGATTGGACTATCTATGAGATGAGCTATACCGAGCATCTGTTTACCCTTCTCAAGCTCATTAGAAAACAAGTGAGGCATTCATCAGTCATGATGGGGAAAAAGGGAAGATTTTGTGTTACACTTTATTTGCGGGAACTGCATCGTCACTCTTGAACATGAAACTCATTTGCATTTGCGTACATCACTTGGGTCATCCATTTGTCTTTGGGTCATACTGATTCCATGAGTCATGTCACTCCTTTGGGTCATCCAAAGAATGTTTCCACAATCAGTTGCATTAGGGGTCAATACCTTTCTCGTCATGTCAATACTGCCAAGTCATGCCATGCCCATGTTCAAGAGATGCCCATCACTCATCATCTGCAATCAGTACGCCTTCTACCATGTTGGTCTACCTTGAGTCAGTCTTGCACATTACTCTACCATCCGATCTACTCCAAACATATGATATTGAGTTTCATGTCGATTGATGGGGGATACATCATGGTCCTCCTTCGACGGATTCATCCTTGTCGACTTCAACACATCATCCGAGGATTGAATCTAGAAACCAATCAAGTACCTTGGGCTTGCATGCCTCAATGGAAGGTTACCTCACTTTCAGCATGAGTTTACATCATTGACTCTTGATTGAAAGATTTCATCAGGCGTTCGACCTCATCTCCTTTATTCACGCTTGGTGATATGTACTGTGGTATCTTGGGGATCATCGACATTAATGGTGATTTCCCTTGCACTTGTTAACGGTATACACCAATGACCTATAATCAAGTGGTTTCTGCCATGTTCGACTCCAAAACATTGTAATCACATGGATAGATTCATATCATTGCGGGTTCGGCTTGAAGACCCTGGGGAAGTCATATTCTACCTAGGTTGTGATGGAGATTTTTTGACTCATATTACATGGATCCACTTTGTATTGGTCGTGGTTGTGTTATCATCTCATCATGGATCTACAATTGTGTCTAGTAGCCATGGATGTGTTCAGTCGGTCTTTACTACCATGGATTTGCAATGTATTGGTTGGCAGCCATGTTGTGAGTCATGTGAGACTTGTATCTTGGAGTCAGTTGTACTGCAACAACATCTTCCAGCTAGCAAGTCCTTTCCTTTTATCTTTCAAATCACTTCACTTGTCTTGTTTTTCCAGCTTCATGCTTTGGGGGGCATTATGTTACACCTAAATCTCATCATCATGAGTCCCTTGTCAACTCAGTGCCTCAATCCCTGAAGTTACCATGATCAAGTAAGTCATGTTAGAGCAAGTTGATGCCCTTTGTCCACATTTCTATTTGGAATGACGCACATTGTCCTTGAGCAAGGAGCGCCCAACTAGGGTCAGCGCAGAATGTATTCTTCCATCTTGCGTTGGCGGCACAAAGTATCTTTTTATAGCTTGTGCTTCCCTTCCTTGATGTAGGTTTCCCTCATGCAACTTGCGTTGGAGTCGGTTAATTGGGATAAAAGGATATTTTGAGCATTTTCTAGAAGTTGGATGAGGTGGATCCCTATCCCTAACTCCTAGGGTGCTCCTAGGTGAGCTGTCCTATGGTTCACTAACCTCAAGGGAGGATCCCTTAGCCCTCTCCCCATGATCCTCAACCTATTCTATCCACTTGGTCCTATAAATACAAGGCCCCTATCCATTCCAAGAGGAGGAAGTCTATATCACTTACATGCTAGTGAAATTAGCTTAGGATATCCCTATCCATCTATTGGGAGACTCTCCTTCCTTTGGAGGTATTGGCTTGGCTTGTTGGAGGAGGATTGCAACGTTAAGGCTTGGGTTGTGATCATCTCTCTACATTTGTATTTCCTTCTTTTATACAGTAATATAAACTCTTTCCACAAATGTTATTGTGTTGAGAATGTTTGGTAGTTTACTTCCTTAACTATTTACTTAGTTTGGTTATTGTTTAGACATGTTTTACTGCTTGTATTGTTTCCACATGACTTGACATGTCTTGCAGCTAAAGTTCTGACGACCGCGGGACTTGGAGCAACAACGAGGAAGAAGATCTACAATTTGAAGGTAATACGTCTATCACTTGATCTCTAACTAGATCTAGGAAAGTAGCTTTGTAATCTGTCCTTATTTGTTCTAGATTCACAATGAACTAGGGAGATCTGGCTCGCGTCCGCTCGAGTAGATTGTCCAATAACACTTATCATTAAAGTCACTACCTTTATTTATTCATTTTACCCTATTTTTTATTAATCCCTCTTTATTAATGTTCATTAACCATAATCTTAGGAATAGAGGGGGAAAAGGTGTCCAACCCCATGTGTGCCATTTTTCTAGTTCTTATCATCCTTCATGCCACTTGGCTAGTTCTCAACATGCATATAATTATTGAGAAATAGTCCATTCTGCCATCATACCTACATGACTGAACTAATAATGGTTTTCAGATTGGAACTATATTCACCCATACCACCATCATCCATACTATAGATTGGAACCTGACTGAGAACAATAGAAATCCATGGAGTCTGGGCATGGAGAGTTCCTATTCATCTTGTGTTGGAGACTCGAAAGGGAATTGGGGTAACAAACCTAAGGGACTGTTAACACAGAGAAGGGAGCCTCATTCCTTGGGTTGTGCAGGTTGAGGGGGAAAGAGTTATAACGGATTGGGATAGATGTAGCTAGAGAAATCGATACCTTCTCGTGGATAAATAGTCCTAGCTTGAGGGTGGCATGCTAAAGAAATATATGGCTTAACAGAGCCTACGGCTGGGAGGAATGTCCTTGGTATGCATCCAATCGGTTTATATTTTCGTATAAGTATTCACTTGTGTATTAAATATGTTGTGTTTACCTCTAATATGTGCATTATTGTATTTAATGTTATGTAATGATTTAATTGCATGGAATTCTTGGCACTATGTGGTTGCATTTGTGTAGAAATGTCTTTTCTTAACTTCGTTTATGCATATGTAAATTATGAGTAATAATTTATGCATTTAATTCCAGTGTAAATAATTGATTTAAACAATGGACAAATGTAAATGGAATATCATAGGTGTTCTCAGTTATTAATTTGGTTGTTCCGCAACCCCAATAGCATCGTAAGTACCACTGGATACATGACACACATGACTCTCCACTAATAAAAAAATAGCATTATCAAATTTTCAAAAAAAAAATCTCAAAATTATTGTGTTTAGTGTGTGTGTGTGAGACTTTGTAAAACTTTATGAAAATTGATAAATAAAGAGTGAACTAATGTATGGTCAATGCAATTTGACCATCAATTGATTAGTATAATCCTTGTTGGGTAGGACTAAAAAAATGGAAATAATATATATTTTGATCTTGAGAGTAACTATTAACATTTAGTTAGGCCAAATTTCAAAATTGGTACATGGATATGTCACAGACATAAGCAAAAAGACTTAATAAGAGACCAAAAGTAAATCACAGAGAATATAACTCATAAATAATATAAAAAAGTTTCATTTAATCCTAGTCCAACCAAAACAAAGTAGATAAATTATGGATTAGCCAATCCATGAGTAGACAATTGTGCCCATGGTATGTAATTCTTTGTTACAAATTCCAACTATATTAGAAGTAATTTCATCTTTACTAGATGTTACTATGCTAAAGATTGAGATGTATATACATATAGAGTCCATTTTACTAGCTAGTGTTACAAAAGGGACATGTACTCACACTTATTGTGATCATTTTCTTGTTTCTATTCCTTACAAAGATCACTCAAAGAACATTAAAGTTGAGTTACCTCTAAATAAATGCCTTATAGAATTGCAAAATGGTGTATTTGATGCAGCTTAGGGGTTGCAAATGAGAGTAGATGTAACAAACAAAAATAACAAGAAATTGTGCCAATGGTATGTAATTCTTTGTTACAAATTCCAACTATATTAGAAGTAATTTCATCTTTACTAGATGTTACTATGCTAAAGATTGAGATGTATATACATATAGAGTCCATTTTACTAGCTAGTGTTACAAAAGGGACATGCACTCACACTTATTGTGATCATTTTCTTGTTTATATTCCTTACGAAGATCACTCAAAGAACATTAAAGTTGAGTTACCTCTAAATAAATGCCTTATAGAGTTGCAAAATGGTGTATTTGATGCAGCTTAGGGCTTGCAAATGAGAGTAGATGTAACAAACAAAAATAGAAAGAAATTGCAATTTAAATTTAACATAATAGGAATACACACCATAACCATTTTGATATCTTTATGAAAATTATAAGGGGTTTTAAATTCCCACGAAAACTTATTACAACAATTAGCAAAGTCAAGCCTACACTATACGCTCTATCACACTCTTCTCAACAATCAAAGGCCTCCAACATATGTTATAGGTTCATAGGCCAAAAGTATCAATTACATAGAACTCCAATACATTTTAACTATTTGGTTATCATTGTTCGGTACCAAGGACTTCCATTTCCTTGGGTAACACAAGAATTTCTTTGACTATTTCCACTTCCACATGGCAATGAATTATCTCTCCATGTGTTAGATGCAAACTAGGCTTTGTTGTTTCAATAGTCAAAGGCAAACTAAAAAAACAAACACAAGGAATGCAATTTGATATTTCCATAATGTTGGATTTGGATTTGGAGCTTGGGAGAGAACCTTAATCTCAACATTTTTTTTATTAAAATTTGCAAGTAGCTAGAGTAATATGTCCTCAACAGTATAGCCAAATTTCATAACCAAATTTAAATATTTGAGGCCACCTTTGGATAAACATTGGACCCTTGTCACTAATGATGGAATAGAACCTATGTTTTTGTACATGTTCAATATGGATTTTAGGTATGACCCTTAAACTTACAATCTTATGATGAAACTTTATGAGTAGGTAAAGGAATTTGTTGAAACATGAAAATGTGAAATGAAACAAAGAAAATCCCCCCAAATAGAAGCTTAACAAATTTATTTTTTTAATTACTAAGATTTCCAAAACATTTGAAAATAAGTGAGCATCTTGCTCATAGGGTTGTTAATAGATTAATAATTGCATATGATTTAGTCTTGTTCATTCTACACAAAACTATGCCACCTGTCATCATGATTTTGTCTTCTTCATACATTATCCATAAATCATTATTTCTTTCACAACCTATTCAAATTTTAGAAAAAAACAAAGATTTGAGATAAAACTTTTGACCTATAAATTACAACTTAAATTTTGAAATCTAAAAATATAAAATAAAATAAATAATTTCAAAAATTAATATTAAAAGAGTTTTTTTTTTTTAATATTTATAAGTATATAGAATTACCAAAACTCAAAAACACGTATGCATCACTATTACAAATATATACATAAACTGAAAAAAAAAGGAGTTAAAAGGTATCATAATTATGAAAATAATTATTTAAAAGAAAGATTGGCTCATCCCTACCATTCATTCTTTTCAATAAGCAATTGGTTAATTGTTTGTATGTTCCTGAAGGGGATCATATATGTATCATCAAACTTGTATTAATTTGCTTTAAAACTTAAAATTTTCCCTCTCAACTATATAAAAACTATAGTTTAATTTATTTATAATTTTTTCAAAATTTTCAAATTCATATTTTTTAAAACATTCATTGGTGGTAGGAGGTGAAGTCCTCCTCGATTTTCCCTTCCCTGGAGGGGGATGCATGCTGACGTCACATTTGTAAGCTAGTTAATGCCCGAGGTCACATCTGCAAGCTAGTTAATGCCCGAGGCCAACGTTATTGTTCAACCATCCAACCAGATACAAGGGCCTGCACTAGTAGGGTTCCTGCATATACATAAAAGGAGGAAATGCCGGCAGGGTAGATCCGACAGTCTACAGTTTGAGGAAACAAATGGGGTACGATCAATGTATTATAATCAGCCCCTGTGCATGTAATGATAGGTTACTATCGGGATGCAAAGGCAATCCACTGGATGATTATCTCAAAACCATCAGCTCTACTGGATGATTATCTCGAAACCACAAAGAATTATGTAATTGACAGGATGTTGTTAACTGTGCAATGGTAATTCCAATTTTTTATAATATGATTTTTGTCAACTTACCTAAAGTATTTATACACCAACCTCTTATTGTGAATTTAACTTTTGCATTTTCCTGGGCTCTTTCCCCAGTGTTCGCCTCGGGGTTACCTGCACTTGCAGTCTGTTGCATCTTGTTCTCGGATTTAGGCCAACAATCACCCTTTAAGCGTGGCGTGTGGCTATATGCATGTTTATCTTCATTGAAAAGGCAGCCTTGGTACATTTGCGTGGCAGGATGCATGATCGGCTTGTACTAAGCATATTTCATATCCTTGAGTTAGATTCGTTTATAATTGTTTGGAGATGAGGTTGGTTCGTTATCTGTAACAGTGAAGCTTTGCCTCAGTCTCAATTGATATCTTTAGTGAGATTCGAAGTTGAAATTCATGCTCTCGTTTGCTGTATTTTTATTTGTTTTCATATTATTCTGTTCTTTTCATTTTCTTTCTTGTGTTGTCACTTTAGATCTCTTCCCATTGCTTGTTTAACTCTGGTTAGATTGTATATTTCTCAGGTTTTTTCCGGTGCACCACATTTTTCTTTTTAGCTTTCTATTTTTTTTTATTTCATATCCATGATAATCCACTGGCTTGACCAAAATACCTACGACAACTTGGAGTTTTAAAACGAAGCAATGGAAATTGTAGCTCAATCCATCCCTAAGGTGATACAAAATTTTGCCAGGTAATATTCTGATTTTTCCATCATCGGAAAGCAAAAATTATTTAATTTTGGCACCTCTTAAAATGTCTTTTATGTCTTTTGATATTAATTTTACATACATCCATTTTTTCAGATATGTCTAACAGATTTCCTTGGTATCATTCAGGATTGGGTGAAGCTAGTTTAAAATTTAAATATATGTGACACTGTTTGTTTCGATCATGTTCTATATTATGTGTCGCCTAGTCCAATTTATGTATATTTCTTCAAATGTTACAGGAAATGCAAACTGTGCTAACCATGGATTGTGTGTACAGGAAATGGTGTTTTTAGAGCTTATTTTGATGGGTCCGTTTTCAATGATTTTTCAATGCTCCAACAGTGCATGGTTCTTTGTGGATCAATGCTCATGCTACGTTCTGATCAGTGCTTCATGAAAGCTGTTTGGTCTCTGCCCTGTATTTCCCTATGGATTTTTTTTCATGGTCTCGGTGTTTTAATTAGGCAATTTCTTATTGTCTGGGCGAGATCATGCCAAGCTCAATCCTTTTAGAAATCTATAGACTGAAATCAGTTAGTGGTACTTTGCTAGTAAAAATAAGTAAAATTCTGGATCAGCGCTTCGGCCATGGACTTGAGCAAATTATTCTTACAAGCGGTTGTTTGAGCCTTCTTTAAAAATTTGAAATTATGGTTTTGGGCTGTCTAGCTATTTGAAAGGTATCTATTGTCAAATGGTAGCATATGTACTTAACAAGGATTTCATTTGCAGGTCAAGTTGGAAAATAAAGAGATAGGAAGTTTTAGTTATAAGAAAAAAACCCATCTATAAAGTTTAAACGTCCGGAGGTGGTGAATCTGTTTAGAGTTTAATAAAAGACTGTACAAAGTATATAACAAGATTCCACCCATAATGTTCAAAACATGTGAAAGCACCCGTGTTACCAAACGAACTGGAGGGCATCTAGTCTTTGCAAACATATGGAAGGGAAGGTATGTGGCCTTAGTTTTACTTTTAAAGTACAACATTGGAAAGTAATTCATAAGTTTTGATGGGTTTGTAGTTTTCCTATCCTTTTACATTCATCATATTTTTTATAACCAGCATCAAAACTTGTCATTATGCCTGTCATTACTATTATCTTACAATATGATGCAATATGCACCTCTCATTTAACAATTGTCTGATACCATGTCACCTGGTTTTTGCCTACCCCCAGTCATGCTTCATATGGGTTTTCATAGGAATTTGTTTTAATGTCTTTATCCTTGCTCCATTAATCATGACTTGCCCTCTACAGCATGTATTCGCTTAATTTTTTTTTTTGGCAAGCCTGAGAGAGCACATAACAGTGGGGATAAAAGGATCTGTAATTGATAGAAGTCCCATGAACTCAAATTTCTGTTATTGTTAGTGTGAGTTGCTCCAATGTCAATAGTTGTAATCCCTTGGTGTTCCCAAATGTGGTGATAGTTTCAACGATACTCAATAAGCCTGGTCATTGTGATCTTGTGGTAGGTAGATATACGTATATTATAGTTTTATTTAGTTTCTTGTTGTTGAATTCTTTAAATGAAAGGGTCATGGATATTTAAGTGAAACGGTCGTGGATATTTAAGTAGGTCATAGTAATATAAAACGTTTGGAGAGACTTGCCAAAAGTAACATAAATGCAATGAACATAAATAATTGTCAAATGTAACATTTTTTATTTAATTTCAATAATGAATTTACATAACCCATGACATGAAGTTGTACATATTAGCCACCTGTATTTCAAACAAAGCAACCGATAGATTGCAAAGGGAAAAATACACTTCAACTAGTCAATTTCCCCAACGAAGATGTAAAGTTGTAAAGGAATTACTTGACTAGAGCTTATCTTGATTGTTGATTCTCTCTATCCAATGGGCATGGAACAAAGTCAACTTTTGAATTTGCTCCATACCCGTTGGATGGAACGAATCAACAATTGAGATAAGGATATCCTGAAATGTGGATTGAGTTGATCTGGATCGATGGTTATTGTACACCGATAGCTATTGTACATAGTCTAGGAATTATGTAATCTTACAATTACATAATTCTATGTTTATGTTTGCATTGTCAATTTCCCCAACGAAGATGTAAAGTTGTAAAGGAATTACTTGACTAGAGCTTATCTTGATTGCTGATTCTCTCTATCCAATGGGCATGGAACAAAGTCAACTTTTGACTTTGCTCCATACCCTTGGATGGAATGAATCAGCAATCGAGATAAGGATATCTTGAAATGTGGATTGAGTTGATCTAGATCGATGGCTATTGTACACCGATAGCTATTGTACACAGTCTAGGAATTATGTAATCTTACAATTACATAATTATGCATTTATGTTTGCATTGTCAAAATTGAAGATAAAAAGAGAACTTAAAATTATAAAAAGTTTTATTTTATTATCTTAAAAAGTTTATTTTAAGATAAAAAAGAGAATTTAAAATTTATAAAATTATAAAAAGTTTTATTTTATTATTGTAAAAACCTTATTTCATATGTTTTTAAACAAGATTTAAGTTCCCTTAAACAAGATTTAAGTTCCCTTGAGTTACACCCATGGCTATTGTACACAGTCATGGAATTGTCAAAATTGAAGATAGAAAGAGAATTTAAAATTTATAAAATTATAAAAAGTTTTATTTTATTATCTTAAAAAATTTATCTGAGTTTATGTTGGCATTGTCAAAATTGAAGATAGAAAAAGAATTTAAAATTTATAAAATTATAAAAAGTTTTATTTTATTATCTTAAAAAGTTTATTTTAAGATAAAAAGAGAATTTAAAATTTATAAAATCATAAAAAGGTTTTTTTTATTATTGTAAGTTTATTTTATTAAGTTTTTAAACAAGATTTAAGTTTCTTGAATTGATCTTTGCTCGGTGCCATAAGAATGTACTAAAAAAACAAAAGTATGAATCATTATGAACATAAACATCATTACTCAAATTATTTGTGTTCAAGTATATTAGAGAATGTGACTCTTAAACTTTCCAACTTCAAGCAAATAAAGCAAGTGGCGTTTGGATTTGAACAAACATCATTACTCAAATTATTTGTGTTCATGTAGATTAGAGAATGTGACTCTTAAACTTTCTAACTTCTTGCAAATAAAACAAGTGGCATTTGGATTTGGATGGTGTGCAAAAACATTCACAAAGACATTTAAAGAAGAACCATTAGACTTATATATATATATATATATGTCGGGGAGAAGCACTAATAGCATAAAAGATGCATATGCCTTTGCATTAATAAGCTACACAGTGAGGGCATTGGCCATGCTTTCGAATTTCTTTTAGGCCATCCCATTAACAAATCTAGGTATACGGAAAGATGAAATAGATGAACCTGTCCATCACAACATATCCACAAATATTTTTTTATCAGGGTGCTTGCATAAACAACAAAGTAGTTACTAGAAGCAACATTATAATCTTTATTTTCAAATGGATAATTTGCGATACTAAAGAATCATTATTCCAATAATGCTATTTCTTCGAATAGTGCTATTTGTTCAATCTTTTAGCCTAGGTAGCAATGTTGGGAACATTGCCACCTCGTGACTCTTGTTTTTAATTTATGAAGGTCGGCTTCCACCCTACACAAACTTTATGCCATGGGATATTTGCACTTTGATACTAATTATTTGGTTTGGTTTTTAAAAATATAAGATATTGATTTTTTTTGTGGTTAATATCTAGAGGGCATTATAGTCTTAAATAAATGACACTACAAGGTATCATTGACTAGGGCGTTGAAAACAATATATTTAACTTCATGATCATCTACTTACTTTCTTCTATAGGGTCCACACGACGTATGTACATGGCGTACATCGTAGCCAATGTGCAATATTAGGGATGTTACTTCTCTTGACTCACCACCACCATTTTGAATTCAAGGATGTTGAGCATCTCTTCTCTTTTTCGTATCATGAGTAGGTTTGGAATTTGAAAATTGGTTAAATTTGTCCATTCTCTTCACTCACCACCTTCATTTTGAATTCAAGGATGTTGAACTTCAATGTTGAGCATCTCTTTTTCAAAGAATTTATGAATATTTGTATTCACTTGGAATTTGCAAATTGATTAAATTTGTGCGAAGTTGGCCCTTCCTATCAACCAAACGTACAATCCCGTTAAGTTCGGGGAATCTTCTTGACTTCAACATAGTCCCTCACATCGACTCGGTTTACTTTCATATATTCCGTCTCCTCATCAACGCGGACAATTGACGGGCGACTGCTACGACTATAAATTTTCCTTCACTTCCCTCAGCTTTGCAATGTCGACACAGAATAGTCGATTATCACATCTTTGAAAATCCCGCATCGACATCCCTGGAAGAGGAGGCAGCCATTCCGCAAACAAGCTTCGAATTCTTCTGTATTGAGACAGACGAACATCATGGGTACCAAAGGCAGCTGTTGTTGCTTCGGGTCTGCCATGGGAGCCGAAGCGAGCAAAGTGCTACCTGAGTCGGAATCTTTGTGGCCGAGGTTCAAAAGGCGTATAAAACAGAAAAGCAAAAACCAGTCTTCCATGCCAGCTGCAGCTGCTTTCTCAAATTACGCTGTCCAGATTTCTCCTACTTGCCTTGTCAGCGAGAAATCGAAGGCTGTGGTGAGGATTGTTTCCATTTCGCAAGATGGAGAATTCGTTCCTGTAATTCTGTTGCCTGTCGGAAAAACAATATCCGATGAGCGGCAGCCCACCAAGAAGAAGACGCAACAGGGGTTCGATGCAGCAAAGATTAAGGTCAAGTTAGGCGATGAGAAGATTTCGGTGACTGAATCACGCAAACTCGAAGTTTGTAAAGATGAGGTTACCGTGAAAAAGTCAAATCGCTGGTCGTGGGTTCGAATTGGCAAGGCGTTTCGGTCCTTAAAGGTATGGCTTCTATTCTTAGCATATATCAGCGGTTATTATTTTATTTTAATTGGGAGGAATGTGTGACTGACGTTATCCCTCTGCTATTCTTGTCTGCCAGGCGCCTGCTTTTCACGGAAATGGATCGAAGGGTTCACATGAAGACCCTGTCCGAAGAAGTCATCTAAAAGATACCAAAACGGCAGTGATCGAACAGCGCAAAGCACAAGAGATCCGGCAGAAAAAGGAAGTAGCAGACTCGATCCCGAGACCGATCGAGCAACTATCTAAGTCTAGTCTCACCTCCGCTGCAGTGGATTCTAGCAAACGTCAGAGGATCAAATCCACTACCCTCTCACAGCTTCCGCGCCCAGGCATGAATAGTACTAAAACTAATTTCCAGCCTAAGAAGTTGAATCTGCCGGCAAAAAGAAAAGGAAGGATTACAGGGGACGCCTCAAGCGAAGGTGAAGGATACAGTATGGCTATAAATTTATCGATTTTGATTATAATAATGGCATGCTTGGTACTGTTCTCAAACAGGCTGTTGGCCGTTGTGTGTACTTCCATATGGTGGTATTTACTTCCCAGCCTGATGAAAAAACAGAGTGTATCAGCAACAGCAGGAGGCACCAACACTGAACAGTGGAGGATCAGATGACAAACACAAGAGGCACAGAAAATCGAATGAGAGTCCCTGCGATGTCAGCGGTGCCATTCAGTGGTGTGATTATTGAAAGAACGATTACCGGCCTGGACTGTTTGGAGGGTTTTGCAGAGGGGTTGTTATGGTGAAGCGGCCACCGGCCATTTCAATTTTTACGGAATACTTTCATTCCTCAATTTGCGATGTCAGCGGTGCCATTCAGTGGTGTGATTATTGAAAGAACGATTACCGGCCTGGACTGTTTGGAGGGTTTTGCAGAGGGGTTGTTATGGTGAAGCGGCCACCGGCCATTTCAATTTCTACGGAATACTTTCATTCCTCAATTTAGTATGTATAAATTATGCTCCGTCTTATGTCGGTGCTGTAACGTATCAAAATTTGAGCAAAAAAATATTTGTATTTCTTCTAACATGGTATTAATTCTCCATCATTCAATCTCCAAAATGCAAGCTTCTTGACAGGAGAACTTTAATGGAAAACTAAAAACTTGGGTTACAATCATTTTTCACTTGGGTTAAAGACTTTTTGGGTAAATATCGTAAAATGCAATTAAGTGTCCACATCTGGATGAATCAAATAAAAAAAGAAAGCGCCATTATGCCGAGAATCTATGGTTCTACGAAAATACACAAAGAGGGTGTCCCCGACTTACCATCTTGCGAAGTTGCGTCCCATGTTTGGAAACACCTCATCATATGTAAAAGACTCGTCTTCCTTCGTACAATGGATCATACATCAGAAGTGGAAGAAAGGTGATATCTGGGTCAAGATATCTCAGCTTTGACATCGTGTCACTCTACACCAAAATCCCTGTGGACGAAGTGATTAAGGATATGACAGATAATGAGACGACAAACTTGGTGAGATTATGCCTAAAGTCTACATATTTCAGTTGCAAGGGAGTTTTTTTTTTCACAGAAAAATTCAACTTACTATTAATATACGAAATAGTAAATATAACCAGCTGTCAGAAACATACAGATTGCTCTCAAAACCTGACCAAGAGAGCATCTATGGGCAAGCCAGACACAATGTCAAAAGTGACATCATCTACATCAGAAAAGTCCAAAATAAGGAACCATATGTCCACAGAATATGTCAGGAATCCCTCCAGTAGGATAAACGGATCCAAAATCATCAGTACATCAAAGAGTCCATAACCACATAAATATATAATGTTCATATATCCCGACAGCCACAGTTGCCCAGTACCAAATACATCATGTATATATATCAAAGCAAAAACATATATACCAAACCATAGCCATAACGGCTGTCATATATGCCGCAAAAGGTAGAGTATGCATACAAAAATGTCCAACAAGTAGTTGGAGCCAGTCCCTAAGAAAGATCTGCACATAGAGCTAACAGATATGTAAGTATATCAACCCGCATAATAAGGAGCATCTAAAACATAATAAGAAAATGATAAAAAACATAAAAGCATCAAGTCCAATGTAGATGATAAGAGCCCTGGGAAAAAAGTATATCCTCCCGCCATTCGTGCCACATGATGACCCCAACCTGAGAGTTAAGAGCCCTCTTTGAAAGCATATCCGCCTCCATATTAGCCTCCCAAAAAACATGTTCAAAATGAATATGTTCAAAGTCCCGGATAAGTATCTGAGCTGCATCCATCTAGTGTTTAAGGAGCAATACATTGAGTGATGTCTTGCCTCTCGCCCAAGAGATAATAGATAATGAATCTCCAAAAACTACAAGTGAGGAGATCTTTCTCAACCGTGCCCAAAACAGTATGAGCCATAGGGCACATAACTCACTCCTAGTATTGGATCCATTGCCCAAATTTAGCCAGATATGTATGGAGATATCCTTGGTAATGTGTATAGTGGCACCCACTCCACCACCCCCATATCGTCCCGCTGCAGCCCCATCAAAGAAACCACATGGGAATACTAGCACAGGTGGGGGAAATCGTTGATTCTTAAACAGTTTATCTCTACCACTTACAGCTCTGTGGATAGTGACAAATTCATTATGTGCAGCAAGAGTTTTATAGCAAACACCATCCCTAGAAGTAAATTTTCTTTCAAAAATACACAGGTTTCGTGCTTTCCATACCTCCCAGATCATAAAATATGGAAGTTCTGTACACCCAGCATCATAACGTGACCATTGCTCAAGAATTTCACTCAAAGAGCCATGATTCCATTGAAAATGCACTCCCACTTTGGATGCAATTACATTCCAGAGGTCCCTTATGAAACGACAGGAAGTGAATAGGTGGTCTACCGTTTCCTCCTGAGAGCAACAAAGAGAGCACCATCCTGGGCCACAGAAGCCACGACGACAAAGATTGTCCCATGTTAAGATCTTGTTACACAACGCTAGCCAGGAAAAGCATTTAATCTTGAGGGGCAAGACAAGTTTCCAAATGGTTTTATCCCACCAACGAACCAAAATCCGTGACTCAGCAACATTGCATCATATGCCAATTTTGCTGAAACATTCCTGCCAGCCACATCCCACGTCCAAACAAGTCTGTCAGCATTGTCGGAAAACCTTAAATTAGAATGATATATTGGCTTGATATACTCATCCCATTCATTCCCCAAGGAGCCCGTTAATCCCAGCTGATCAGCCGAAATCCAGTGTGCACACCCATCCTCATACCAGCCAGCCACATGTGCCAAAGTATAGTAACCATTAGCTCTGAGGTGAGTCCTTAAATCCAATGATAATATATGTCTCATTGATCCACCTATGTATGGATCCAATCCCAACTTTATATCACGACCATTGCCCGGCAACCAAGCAATCCAATGTGTTATAATCCTGTAGGCACCCAACAAACCGTTCCAAATATTTGAGACACCCAATGTTGAAGGTTTGTATAGACGCAACCAGTTTGTCACCGAAATATTTTTCAAATATTTAGCTCTAATGATCCTGCCCCAAATCAAGTTATTAAAAAGGACGCGCCAGAGACTCTTAGTGTGCAGGGCCATAACGAATAATTCGAGATCCTTGATATTCCATCCCCCCAAATGCCAGGGACGAGCCAATATTCTCCAATTTATGAGATGAAATTTCTCCTGTATTCCACCACCCGACCACAAAAAACTAAAAACCTTCCTCCTGATTAGACATAGGATGGTACGAGGGATTTTGCATAGCGAGAACCAATATACACCTAAATTCTGTAATACATCTTTCACCAACGTTAGCCTGCCACCCAGAGTTAAATGCTGAAAGCTCCAGTGACTAATTCGCATTTCAAAACGTCTGACTAGCCATGACCAATCATTTATCATGTAGTTAGATGGCTTGATGAAGAAACCCAGGTATTTAGTACCAGCCTCAAGTTCTTTGAATTTTAATGGCAGGATATTGCTGATCGACTGTTCCACATCATCCACCAACGAGTGCTTCAGGAAGAAAGATTTAATATAGCTGATAAGCATGCCAGTAACCAGGCAGAAAAAGTCAAGTATTTGCTTGTATTGTATCCATTCAGCAAGTATACCCATACCAAAAAGCATAGCATCATCCACACATAATGAATGAGTAACAGAAATCTCCCGTGTTATTTTGATGCCAGCTATCCTTCCATCCCTATGTGCCTTGTGTATGGAGAGACTCAAACCTTCTATGACCAGCAAAAACAGAAGAGGTGATAAAGGGCAGCCCTGTCTAAGGCCTCGATTTGCCTTAAAATAATCAGTAGGATGTCCATTAATCAGAATAGCATAATTTATAGAGGATATACATGCCATAATCCATTTCATCACCTTCCAGGGCAAACCGATCTGGATAAGTATTAGTCTCAAAAAGTTCCAATCAACCTTATCATATGCTTTCACCAGGTCCAGTTGTAGGATGAGTGCTTCAATTTTTCTCTGTTTGATAGTATGAAATATTTCCTGTGTCACTCCCACAGCATCATGGATCTGTCGCCCACAAAGAAATCCATACTGTTCCATGGATATGTGACTAGAAAGCAGGGGTTTGATTCTATCAGCAATTATCTTAGCAATAATCTTGTAGACCAAATTGCATAAAGCGATCGGTCTGAATTCATCATAATTATTCGGATGAGATGTCTTCGGAATGAGTGCCAGATATGTAGAATTTAGTGCCCCAGAGACAATGCCCATTTCCCGAGATTCATCCACATCCAACCTGAGATCTTCCCCCATAATATCGAAGAAATGAATGAATAGCTCCACCGTCCACCCATCCGGTCCAGGAGATTTATCTATTGCAAAACCACTCAGGGTGTTTTCCACCTCTCCCAAAGAGACATCCAGAAATATGTTATCCCCCTCCTCATCATTGAACATTCGTGGATATTCCTTGATAAGTTTAAACTGTTCAGCCAGGGTAGTATTTTTTGGGTCACAATAGTATTCTTGAAAGTGACGAACAGCTTCATTCATCAAATTCTCCTCCCCCCTTATCCGCCGGCCCATATGATCATTCAGATCCTAGATGGAGTTTTGCATCCTACGGGAGTCAGCAAATTGATGGAAAAATTTTGTGTTCAGATCTCCCGCTTTGAGCCAAGTAGCTCTACTCTTCAATCTCCAGGATTCTTCCTGTATCAGAAGAATTTTCATTTTACGACACTCCAGGGTAGAGAGTCTAGAAAGTTCCATAGTGTTTAGTTCAGTCTCAACACCACGAAGCATCAGTGATTCCACTTCCTTTTCAATCTCAGCCGCTAAGAGGCCACCAGAAAGACCAGCCGCGTCCATAGAACAACACATCCATCCTGGCTTGACTTTATTAAAAAAGATACGTGCTTTTTCCCCGCTAACCATAGTTTCCTGTAGTAGTACCAGATCAGGTTTGACAATTTCTAACACACGCTTGAGGGCCAGTTGTTTGGGCAGGCCCCCCACCCCCCGAATATTCAGAGAGAAAAAAATCATTTCCTAACCCTCACAAGGGCTTTCATTCCTCTAAGAGCCCGGGTATCAAAAGTTTTGGGGGAGTTCATCTTGCCATGGCCCTTCTTTGACCCCCCCAGAGTGACCGTCTTGTTTTTCCTGGCACTTCTAGTTTTTAAGGGTGAGAAGTCCTGAGCTAGACCACCTCTATGAGCCCCCTTATGTATACATATGTCCCCAGGTGTATCATGCATGTTCACAGCAGAGGTATTACAAACCCCCTTCGCCAGGACGGTATCCATCAGGTCCAAAGTTCCCCCCAAATCTCTAGCAGATGTCTCGATAGTGTCCACCACCCTATTTCTGAAATAAGTAGGAATGGGAGACTTCTTCACCATATCGGAATATGATGGAATGTGTATAGCATTCCCACCCGGTTCAGAAGTATTATTGGGTCCTACGCTGGGACAATCCATCACCGGCAAGTTCACAGGATTCATTCCATAGGTCCCCATCCCCCTGGCATTATTGACAATAAAATTCATGTCAGTACCCTTCTCGACAACCTCACTACTCTTCACATCGTACCTGTTATGAAATGGTGGCTCTGAGTTGGGAGATACAGGAATCGTCGGGACAACAGAAGATGGAATATTGGGAGATACCGAAATAACCGGTGAGGTATCCACAGGGCTGAGGTTTTGCATTTTTTCCATCAATTCAGGCTCAGATATCGGGTCATCATTTTCAGAGTTTTCATTTGATGTATTTTCAGTCCCGGAGGAAAAAGAATCCATGTTATGACGGCGTCTCATGTAATTACCATTATTACCATTGTTCAAATCTAAAGTATTAATAAAAGATATATCCATATCATTTAACGAATGGAAAAATTTAGGGTCCTGTAATTCCAACTTACGGAATATCGCCGAATCAGGTGCAAGAGGGTTGAGTACCCGGTTGGAGAAGCCATCAAGTGTGCCCGTCGCATCCATCTCAATGTCACTGCCATCATCTGACGACCAGAACGAGCCCCCATCCTTGATGCGGCCAGAAGAAGCCGGTGCCCTGCATTAACGCCACAGGTGACCCACCGCTTTGCAGTTCGAACACCAGAAAGGTATGCCCCAGTAGTCAATAACCTGTGCTAGCTGACGACCACGCCAATTAATATGCAGCACATCAATAAGCCCCAGGGAAACATCCACCTCAACCAACATCCGCCCCATCCGTCGGTCAAACCCATTCAGATGTTCCTCCTCCACATGCAGAAATCGACCTAAACGGTTTCCGATGGCCTCGAAGGCCCCACGGTTCCACAATGCCAGTGGAAGACCAGGCATAAGAACCCATAAGTGTCTAAGGCATACCGAAGCCGAGTCTAGATCAAAATCCGTTTGCCATTTTTGAAACATTAAGCTCCCCGTTCCATATAGCCATAAAGCCTCCAGAATGCGGGTACAGTGTGCCTCCTGGTCAAATTTAAACCATACCATCCACAAGACAAAGCAAATACCTGTGGGGTGTATTTCAGAATAGGGTTCCACATCTCTTTGACCCATTTGACAATATTTCGACGATTCATGGCATGATATGAGAATTTACCCACAATTACAGTCATGTTAAACTCCACAACCTCCTCCAGACCAATATCCCGGCTGACCGTCAGCCAAGCTTCCCCGGGCCTGCTAAAGTATTTGCCAACTAATCTGCTGTTCGCTCGTGATGACGACCCATGTCGTTCACCGTCGCCCCTTCCCGGACGAACCCGACCACTACCGACCGATGGATCCGAGCCCGTGGCTTCTCCAGGTGTCTTCCCCATGGCCAGTTGTCCCTTTTGTGTTTTCCCATGTGGCTCCACCTGTCGACCGTTGGAGTTTAAGGCCCGTTTCCCACACAGCTGGTTTTTGAAGAAAGAGTCGGGTTTGAACAACCCGGCTTCTTCAATCATCAAGTCCGAGACATTCAAATTATTATCAGCTGGCATAATGGATTCCGGCATAGTTCCGTCCATATCGGCCACAAGACAATGACAAGTCCCAGAGTCACAGTAACAAAGCAAATCTACACCAGCAGAAAACCCCTGACAAATGAGTTAAAATAATAGCAAATAACACAAGATACCGGCCCAGATATTATAATATCTTGTAGATTCGGTGGTCCACCCCCGTATTGCCGGTGTGTATTGTTCCACATAGCGTTGTTATGGGATCCACATTATCCTCTATGGTTCAAACATCTACATGGAACTCTTTTGCCTTAACATCCGAAGAGTGGAAGAGATATCTAGATGGCATTTTTGCAAAATAGGGATGGGAAGGAAAAATTAAATGATTTCTTAACACACCTTAATAGTTTCTTGGAGCATACCAAGTTTACATTGGAAATGGAAAAAAACAATCAACTGCCTTACCGAAAGAAAACAAACACTAATAGATACCTACATGTGGACTCTCATCACCACCCAAACCAGAAAGTTGGAGTGTAATCAAAACCCTTGCGACAAGAGCCACAAGGATATCGGATCCCGAACACATGAATCAAGAACTAGACCACCTCCAAAGGGTTTTTGCAAAGAATGGCTACCACACAAACCAAATTAACAAGGCAATCCTTCAAGCTCGGAATATAAGACACACACATCAAGCATTGGACATCCCGAGAATCTCCCTTCCATACATAAAGGGTACCATGCATAGAATTGCCAAAGTTATGAAAAAACGAAACATCCAGGTCGCTTTCACCCCCCCAATACTATCAGGTAAAAGGTGGATTCATTGAAAGATCAAGTGGATCCAATACACCCACTGGGAGTGTATGCAATACTGTGTTCGTGTGGCAAAGTTTACATTGGGGTGACATGAAGATCAATTAAAACTCGACTAAAAGAACACACGGCAAACATTATGAAAGATAGGGCCAACAAATATGCCCTCGCAAAACACTTGCATAGATCCTCCCGCCATATTTGCATCAAAAACACTTAGTTAATTATGAAGGAGGATCACTATGTTAAGAGAAGGGTGAAGGGACAGTTGAAATTGAAAAGAAAAGACAGCATGAAGTTGAGTGATGCTTGGAAACCAATAATCAATTAAATTGGTTGTTCTATGACATCAAAGCTGATTTGAAGTTTCCCGTTGCAAATTGTATACTTATATGTGCTCTCTTGGTCCATAATTGGTCATCTCAATCCCTGCATGAGATCCTTGAGGAGGGACTCACGTGATAGTCCAAAACATCGGGTATAAAAACTGATAACATGCTTTCTCCCCTCACTCAAAACATTATGCCTATAGATGGACTTGCTTTTCTCTAACACTAAATAAATATAAAAATGTAAAAATGTACTTTTGGGTTCATTCATTTATTTAACTGAATAAAAAATTCAAATATTAAACCTCAGTTTGTTTTAAGATGAACTAAAACACTTTAATATAAATTTTAGGGTTAAATTATATATATAAATTAAAGATATTTGGATTTTTTTTAAGACCAGTTAACATTGATGAATGTAAATTTATAAATTAAAAAAATAATAATAAAATATTATTTTTATTTATTAATTAATTTATTGAAAGACGGTGAATTTAAATTTATGGGTTAGTTTAAGTGGTTGAAAATTATAAGTTGTAAATGAAAAATCTTGAAGACAGTTGACTATACATAAATATATAAAGGTTCACTTGATGTCCCCACCAAAACAGAAATGAAAAAATTTATAAAAATTAAATATTTATTAATATAATTAAATACATATTATTAAATTAAAAATATTCAAATATAATGTAGAAAAACCACATTCCATTGATCATGGATACAAAGAACTCTCTCTATAATAAATATATATTAATATATAAATTATATCATTATGATTAAAATACTTTTATAATAAATTTAAAATATTTTTAGATTAAATTTAACTTTCTATATATAAAAAAATTTAATATAATATAAATAAAAGAAAAAATAATGAAACATGTTTATCTTAGCAAGAGTAATGATGCCGTAGTGAATGAAAGTTATCTCATTGATAAATATGAAAAACTTTTCCTTCACAATGATTTGTTAACTTTTCCATCTTATTTAAACTTTCTTGTTTTTTCATGATTGTTTCCCATATCTAATTAATTGGATAATAATTCCTTCCATAAAGAGAAGTGAAGTGTTACTTATTCTCGTCATTACTATATTTACATTTACATTTATTTTTATTTATAAAATAAAGAAATACTAAAAATATTGATTAAATACAGAGATATTAAAAACAAAATGAGAAAGATCATTAAGCAAGATTATATATTGGTTATGTTAATAAAAGTAGACCTATTTCATACACATTAAAACTATGCTGAGATATTACATAGGTAAATACATAAAGATTTGTTTCAAAATAAAAATTATTATTTTATCATACTAACAACTTGTTAAGAAAGGAAAGACATTAATTTAGAGTTAAATTAGTGGTAGAGAATCCCTCACATCCAACTTCTAAAACTTAGAAGTAAACTAATCACAATAATCATGTAGAGACAAACTGTAACCTCCTTATATGGTAAAAAGTAAGACATTCTTCATCCAAAAATTATGTATGTATTTTGGTTTGACCATGTATCACCAATGTGTTGAAGTCTAGAAGGAATTATCATTTATTGGAATACATGAATAACCTAATTGTTGTTATAATCAATGAAATAGGAATTCCTTCATGTACATGGTTTATTTAACTCCTTAATGAACTCCCCTTGAATGTACAAACAACTCCATTAGTGATTCTAAGAGCTAACTAGTGCAAGAGATGCACATCCACTCTCTAGTGACACATATTGCTTGAGTCTTACCTCGTTCTAACACAAAATACAAACCATATAGTCCAAAGCCAACATATGACCCACTTGACACACAAATGTTAATAAGTCCTTCTAGGAGTGACATATCTCTCCTTCTGCGAAAGTCAACAATGAACATCAACATTGGCAATGTTAACACCCAAAAATTGTTCACCTAGCTCACCCCCCAGTCACATAACCCATTTACCCATTTTTTCTACATTTTTGGCCTCCAAAAACCCAAAAAACCCTAAATTGGTAATCAAATGGGCAAAAAATCATTATTTTCCTCATCAATTAATGAAAATCTTTCAAAAAATGTTAAAATCGCACAAAAAAGGGTCCAAATCCCCAAAAAAGAAAAAGAAAAAGGGGAAATAGTCAAAAGAAAATAAAAAATGTGGAAAACTCAAAATACCACTAGCCAATACTATTGGTTTCCCAATACCATGGGTCAATACTCCACCACCCAAAATCACTGTAAAAAGGTGACCCCCAATTCACATCCATGATCAACTCTTCCTACCCTTATGCTGCCAAAATTCCTATTGAACTCTAGCATATCCCTTTGGGATTTTGTTTCCATTCAATTGAGTCTTGGCCACCACTTGAGCATTCAAAGAAAAGCAAGAAACCTTGGAGACCTGGAGCACTATTCTTCGTACAGTTGCGAGGGCCCCCATCTACTCACATTCTGAGGTAACTCTCTATTGTAAACCCTTGTTTGCAACATAATACAAAATACATTTCATGATTTCCTATTTATTTGTTATTTTTACTGCAATAATTAATTAGAATTATTTTTATTTCTATTTTACATTCACACATTATGTATTCATGAGACTACTACTAAGGGTTCCATAATCCTTAGTAGGTTCCCTTTTGCATAGGTTGGTGTGAAAACACTAACCAACATTTTGGCGACTCCAACCAGGTCGATTCCCATCGATCTATGGTTTGGTATGATCAATAGTTATTTTTAGTTTTGTACTTGTTATTTTGCTTGGATTTCACTTTTCTGGCCTAGCCTTGGACCCTGTACTTGCAGATCTAGCCCTTGCCTTCGCAGTACCCTCCATTATTTTCGTTTTTACGGCTTGGCTCGTGACTGTAGGTACACCTTTCCATTCCGCCGAGCGCGAATCCCCCCCAGTAAGTTGCGCCCCAAGCGTGACTTACAACCCGAAACCTGCGCTCCAGAGCGTGCCTTTCGGCGCACAACTCGCGCCCCAAGCATGCCTTTAGGCCTGCTACCCGCGTGATCCGCGCACCTTTCGGTTGCAAACCCATGCGCTCAAGGCCCCTTTCGGCTACAAACCCGTGTGCTCAACGCATCTTTCGGCTTCCAACCCACGCTACTGAGCCTGAAACTTGCACCCCAATGATGGCTTTTCTTCCCAGACCCGCGCCCTTTTGTCTGTTTTTGTTTTTTTTGTTTCAGTGCGATTATTCTGCAGTGCCCAAAGTGTAACCTTTCCCTTCACAGATGCACCCTACACTTGTTTTTCCTCTTTTCTTGAACTTGGATGCACCAACAACCCCCTGTTTTCTTGCACCCATTTTCCATTGGTATTTTTTCTACTGGTTGCTTGCTGTAGCATTGGAGACATTTCACTATGCATGCATCCTTAGTGCATTGCTTTCTCTTGCCTCATATTTTCAGCAAGCTCATTTACTGCATACCTCTCATAGGATTTAGTACTTTTATTTGAAAAAGCAAAAGAAATAGTTTATTTCAGTCTCAGTTGTTTATTTCAACATTTATTTCCGGCGATATTAGGTTTACACCACTTGTGCACCCACACACTCCCCATAATTCAAGTGCGACTAAAATTGGCTTAATTCAACACACATTAACCCCACTTTGGGACCCAAAAACAACTTTGTAGCTAGGTAGGACATTGGAGTCAGGCATCCAAACAACACCCCCTTTTTCATACACATTTAAGACATAGTTGTTGTCCTTTAGAGAGCCAAAATCCCCTAGTATTATTTATTGGTATGGTTGACACCGATTTTTCGGAGGGCCTCTCCCTTAGGAGGGAAAGTGGCAAGACTAGTTCCAAAAGTCTGAGTGGAATACCACTCTCCATTCTGTATTGAAGGACACCTACTCATTGTTCTCATCGTGCATGCTGGCGCCCATACTAGTTGCACGACGACCAAAGAATTGAAGCCACGGGACACCTTTCCAGACGTGCCATGAATGGGGTAGCTTAGTTTCAATTCTTCTAAGACTCTTTTACCCGGAGACCCTCTCGGTAGAGGGATATTCTTTAGCCATTTGGTTCTACATTTCGTATTGCCTGACTGCGGATTTCATCACCCTATCGGGGATACAATTTGTGTGAGCTTCCATATATTTTAGTAGGTGTTTGCATGCTCCTATAGCCCCCTTGGTTAGTGAGTCTTTTTTCTTTTTAGGAGTGCTTCTTGTTGATATTCTGACCATTTTATTGCCGCTTCACCTGTTGTAGCACGATGTTGCAGAATGTCTTTTTGAGCCTATTGTTGGCCTGAGTGCCGTATTTTTACGAGCTCTCCTTTTGCACGCACGGTTGCACTAGAATTTTTGAGCATTTTATACACCATAGTCCCTCATCACTTTTACACCTATCACCATTGATTCACCCCGACACTCTTGTTGCCTACGGTGGAAATCCCCACAGTACGGTCCATTGGATCCCACTCGTCACACTCCCTTGAGACGCACAACTTCATCGCCGGATCTTCATGCCAACACCCCTTATTACACCTATGAATATGATTCTGAATATATCCCCATGGAAGGCATGAATCCCAACCCCTTTTACGATGGGATTGTCGGCATTGGTTCCACCATTGGCCCCGCTACCACTTCAACATCCATACCCACTATGCCCTCTACAGGAGCTACACCTGGCATTTCAATCACTGCTTCTATACCCATCAGTAGCAGATCTGTTCATACCACTGTCCATTTGGTCACCAGTAGTACTCTTGGGGGCACTGTAATGTCCCTTTTTAAAATTTTATAAAAATGCCCAATTTTTCACTTTTTTTCCAGTTTCAACGCTTGACTAGTTTTGATGCCTAGGTCCCAATTTTGCCCCAAATGCTCCCAAATCTTCTGAGAAGGTATGTGACTGATGTTAGGAATTGAATATGATGTTCAAGGATGATATATGGCCACCAAAATACCTCTACAAACTCTCTTAATATTATGGACCAATTATGCAATTTTACTAGTAAATTGGGGTTCAAATCCCCCTGGGGCAAGTACTGAAAATTGCTTTCCAAATGCCTCCCAAACCACTCAAATTTATGAATTGAGTTAATGGATGTATCAAGGATGTTATTAAGGTCCAAAATTCACCATTCATTAATTATTAAGTCTGTTCCAAACCCCTCCCAAACAACAGCAAAAACCACTAATTCGACCCTTGGGGAAATGGCCCCAAATCTTCTTCAAATGCAAATAAACTGAGTATAATGGTTTCAAATGCTCAAGTACTAAATATGAAACTTGTAATAAAAATAAATTGAATTCTATTCATCACAAATATATCATAGAAACATTCCTTTATTCGAAATTATCATCATTATAATGGAATACATCACTGTAGTGGGGAAATGGACATTGTTTGCTCATTAATCTTCATTTTTACATACAACCACTTGGTATTTCGACCTGAGAATTTCTGAAGTTGAATAACAAAGTATAAAATGCTTATTACAATCAGAAATACATCATGAGAATCTCTCCCAAGAAGTACAAGAGCTCACCAAAAACGCCCTCCCCCAAGGAGCATGAATATGCCTTCAAAACTGGAAGTGGTTGAGAGATGGTGCTGCACTAAACAAAACCATGAGCTTCCCTGTAGCTTATACTTGCAAATAAAACTCCATTAATGCTCCATGAAAGACCCGAGTGGCCTCTCCAAACACCAACTTAGATGAGAATCTTTCACCCTCGAAATTGGCTAAGGCAAGAAACTAGTCATCCACTAGCTCTCTTTTCACAAATGCAATTTTTTTCAAATCATCAAAATCCATTCTCATACTTGATTTCTACATTTTATAACCAACATTAGCCTTCTAAGGGTCGAATTCCTCCCATTAGCTTCTAGATATTTCCACTTAGGAAATATTCCACATTTGCCACTTGTCTCCTAGTTTCCAACCTTCCATCTTCTCCCAATTCGAGTAGGAGTCTCTTTGGCTTCTCCAACTCCCATGAGCACCTTCCTTGAGCATATTTTTGGGGCTGACATGTCATAATGGTCAGATGTCAGAAGTCAGATCTGAAGTTTGTCATAGATGTCATAAATGCTCCATCATTGTTGTCATAAGGCTAGGGAATCTAGCCCAAGTGTCCACTAGCTTCCAATTTGACTCTTCCTCTTACATGGAGGTTACCATTCCATCCCATTTAGACATAAGATTCTCCATGCCATGTGTATTCTTTACCAACTCACCCAATAATTTTTTCCTTCCCATGGATTTGAAATGGCAAGAGAGATTTGCCATGTGGCAGTGAGAAACCAAGTAAGTGTGGGTCCCACATCCTCCAAATGTCCTCAAAACCATTTGCCACCTATAATTTCTCTTGAATTTCTTTATTAAACCTATTTATTAAATACTTGAACCCTTCTAATGTCTAAACATCATTTATTAGCTTCCTTATTGCAATTCCACATGTGCCCATCCAACCTAGGAAACTAGTAGGATTGATGGTATTGCCTTACTATGCAATTATTTGAATGAGGGCATTACAGGAACTGACTCTTCCTCCTCGATCCCTCCGCCCTTTAATGGAGGTCCCTCGATCCCAGTCATGACTCATTCCAATGCACCACCGCTTGGAAGAGGTGGCCCCATGATCGCCACCATGTCTAGCACACAGGACACTTTGACTATGTCACATACTCCTGCTAGTTTTCCATTCATGGCCAGTCTCAACCTACCTGATCTGGCCATATTGACTAATGATCCAATCCGACATGACCCTACTTGGCATCCCATGCCTACCAAACTCCCTTCGGACATCCCAAATTTTGAAGGAAAGGGTGGTGAGGACCCCCAAAACCATATCATGTCCTTCTACTTATGGTGTTCCTCCAACTCCATCATGGACAATTCGATCCACCTACGCCTATTACAACGGACACTCACTGGTGCTGCAGCGAAGTGGTATATTGAACAACCACATGGGATGTACCCCACATTCACTTTCCTTTCTTCGACTTTCCTGCAGTTCTTCCAACTCCCTGTCCGCTATGACGCTGGCGTTGAGATACTCCTATCTTGCAGAAATAACACAACTACCCACATGTCATCCCACGTTGCATCCACCAGTCATCCATATGTCCATATTACTCCTCCACCCCTTCTTATAATCCTACGTCTAGTTCTGCACCACCCACCATGAGTAGTGGTCCTTACCTTTTACGTGACATGGCCCATTCTGGAGCAACACCTTCATATGTTTCCCTGGCCCAAGCCCCCCATATACATAAACCTTCTTTATAGGCGCATTGCTATGGTCATACCCCACCAGCATACGCCCCCCCTACCGTACCACCTGCCTATTACCATCCACAAGTTTCACTAGCACAACCTCAAGTCCATCTTGCTTACTATCCACCAATGGATGCCCCAACACCCGCCCAATCGCAAACCCCCCCATTCCCTAAGGGAAAGTTTATGCCCAACAAAACCAACCGCAGAACCAACCCGCCCAACGGAACCAACAAGGACATCAAAATAGGGTACGCAGACGTAACCGAGGTAATAACCAACCTCCCGGCATAGGTGGTCCACCACCGAACCCCCCTGATAATAATGGTGTCGCGCCGGCTAACCAAAATCCTGATCGACCACCTCGGCAAGGTAAAAACCCCAACTTACATACGAACCACCCATGTTCTATTTGTGGGATCTATGGCCATTACACGCAAAAATTTCTCCATCTGGTGTGAGCTCTCCAACTATGGAGTGACGATGCCCAACGATAAGGACATGTTGCACCTCTAGCACCAACAAACCCCCACAACCCCAACCTATGGTGTTGCAAAATCCCATACCCACACAAGGGGTAGTAGCCACCCAAACTTTGGCTCCCCCTCAAGGGGCTGCTGCACCACCACAGGCAGTTACCTATGCTGACCTTCTTAATCAACTCATTGACCCAGGTACTCACCACCTCTTAATGATGTCTTTAGTTGACATTAGCCTTCAAACACGCCGTAACCAGTATGGTTCAACCACCGAGACCATTCCTGCGGACAAGGCCGCTACCACTCTTCCCATAGATCAGGTGTTACGTCTACCCCCACCAGCACTCGAGGGCCCCCCCAAATCCCCTTGATTTCCCCTACACTGCATCAATAACAACCCCAACGCTTGTGCTGCTCCCAACTACAATATTGTGGATGATTTAGCCCAATCCCCCACTGCCATGTCAGCCTTAGAAGTTTTAAAGAACTTCCCAGCATAGCATAAAACATTATTATCGTCCATAGGTGCGATTGACCCTTCTGAATCATGAATGATGGAATTCGACTTAGACCAATATGAACCTCACATGCCTTCCACCCTAACATTTTAGGTCTCCGTTTCAATCTAGAACCTTGTTATCCATCGATGCATTATCGACAAGGGTGCCTCTACATGCATCATGTCTACATTTGTATATTAGAAGCTAGGATCCCCTCCCCTACAACCATCCACAACCGCCCTACGAGCTCATGATGGCCGTTCATCTCAGCCGCAAGGCCTTCTGGCCTATGTTCCAGTCCAACTAGCTAGAAAAACTATCTTGATTGACATTGAAGTCGTCAATGCACAATGAGTTGAATACAACCTAATCCTATGATGAAGCTACATGTATTCCATGAAGGATGTTTCTTCATCTGTTTTCCGGCTTATGATGTTCCCCCACGGAGGACGGGTTTTCAAAATAGAACAGGTCACTTACTATGATCCTAATGCACCCGCTACAACCGAGAATGTCCTCCCCATGGTTTAACAACCTGTATTTGGTACGTCTACCCCTTTGAACTCCCCCATAGGGCCTGGAATTTATTCATAGACACCAATGGTTTCCATATTTCATTCCTTACCCCCTCCTCCTCCGGTCGTTGAGATCTATTACTTGTGTACCATTTCATCAAGTCAATTGGTCCCTAACCCTCAGCCGCCACTTTGATCTCAACCACCATCGATACCTAGCCATGTGGGTGCCACAATGATCCACACAATCCCGTTCTTGTTCCCACCTTCAGGGGTCGTAAGTATGCCCGTCATGGCCACACTGAATCTCCCGAGATTGACATGGGTGCCACAATGATCCACACAATCCAGTTCTTGTTACCACCTTCAGGGGTCGTAAGTATGCTCCTCATGGCCACACTGAATCTTCCCATGTGGTATTTACCTTCCCCAAATCCCACTCCAACTCCACAAGTTGTTCTTCAACCGGTCCAACCGATCACCACTGCCAATCATGCACCTCTTGTTGTGCCGGCAACATCTACCTCAAACACCTTCCCTCAACTGTTGCAGGACACTGGGGGCAAAGCCACACAAACTCATACTAAAACAAATGCGACTAAAACCGTGCACCCGCCTCCTCCAACATGTGCACTTCCCAAGTGTGCCTTGTGTGATGATTTGGTCCATGCAACCCATAATTGTCTGCACTTTCCCAACCTTCAAAAACACATGAATACATTGGATGATGACCCAACTATATCGGTTGTCGAACTACCAACCACCCCCCCATCGTGTAACAAATCATTGCGCACCAACCATTCATGTGCCATATGCGGAGTCTATGGCCATTACTCTCACCATTGTCCTGAATTACTAGAGTAGGTTGGTACTTCACGAAATGCGTTAGTATTCCTTAGAATCATCAATCACTACCATCGAGGAGATTCACCCACCCAAATACTCCTCCTCGACAGATGTCAACACTATTTATCTGATTTCCACAGGTAACGAACCAACAATTCCCCTGACCTCTAGCTCTACCTTGTCTGATCTTTCCACACAATGTTTTCACAGTGACGAAGAAATCCTTGAAGCCCTAACTGTACCTGACTTCCCTTGGGATGACATGCATCATTGAGCCTACTTCATTCTCGAGGAGACCACTCTTGTGATGGTCGACCAACTTTCGGTCGAGTCAAAAGACTTCATGCATAGCCAAGTGGACTGGTTTAAGAGCCCCATCCCAGCTCTTGATGCATTTGAAGAAGGTAACATGGCTAACATTTCTCCCACCATCCAGGTCGATATTTCCGTCACACTTGGTGTAGTTGAGAACATTAAGTTATGTGCCTTGTGTACTCCCGACGAAGTGGCTTCCTATAAGAATCTCTTCCAAGGGTTCTGTGATGTTTTCACTTGGTCATATATCGAGATGCCTAGTCTTGATCCTGCCATTGTTGAACACCGTATTGATACTTGGCCTGACATCCCTCCTGTCCGCCAAAAGAAATGGCCCATTCACCCCTCGAAGCTATCCACAGTGAAGACCGAAATTGAAAAATTGCATCAAGCTAAGTTCATTTACCCCATTTATTACACCACATGGGTTTCCAATCCAATGCCAGTTAACAAAAAATAGGGCACCATTCGCGTCTGTACCGATTTTCATGATCTGAATTTAGCTTGTCCTAAAGACAACTTTCCTAAGCCTTTCATCGATGCATGTGCAGGTCATGATATTTTATCCTTCATGGATGGTTTCTCTGGTTAAAACCATATTCAAATTCATAAAGAGGATCAGTATAAGACTTCCTTTACTACTCCATGGGGCACCTTTTCCTATTGCGTCATGCCATTTGCCCTTAAAAATGATGGGGCCACATTTCGGCAGGCCATGACCTTTTGTTTTCATGACTTGATTCATATTATCCTTGTATACTTGGACGAGCTCACTGCTCGATCCAAGAAACGATCCAACCATTGAACGATCTCCGACAAGTCTTTTTGCGTTGTCGCAAATATAACATTCACTTGAACACCCTCAAGTGATTTTTTTGTGTTCCTGTCGGCTGGTTATTGGGTTTTATTGTTTCCCAGAAAGGGATCACTGGAGACCACTTGAAGGTTCAAGACATTCTTGACCTCCCATCTCTACGTGCATTATGCCAATTACAAATCCTTTAGGGCAAGGTCAATTTTCTCTGCCACTTCGTTCCCGACTATGCTACGAAATTTCATGGCTTCCTTCGCTTGCATCGGACCCACGTTCCCTTCATTTGGGACGAATAAGAACAAGTGGATTTTGAAGCAATAAAACAAGCCTTGACTTCCGCTCCCCTGATTTCTCGAAGGATTTCATCCTCTATGTTTCAACATCTGAATATTCTATTTTCGGCGTCTTAGTCCAGGAAGATAGTGCACGTCAAGAACGTGTCATATATTATGTGAGTCAGACATTGTCTGGTCCACCACTATGCTACATCCATGAGGATAAGTTGGCCCTTGCCATCGTCTTCTCTGTTAAGAAGGTATGCCACTACATTCTTTTGAGCCTAACTACAGTTGTGGCAGACTCCAACCCCATGGTCTATCTCTTGAGTCGCCACTTCCTTCAAGGCCGCATGGCTAAATGGATCGTTATCCTTCAAGAATATGACCTGACATTTTTTACACCTAAGAGTACCAAATCCCTTGCACTGGCACATCTCATGACCAACTTACCCTCTTCGTCGACGTCACCTCTGATAATCCTTGTATACCAACGTACACAGAAGTTTCGACCCCAGATCAGTCACGATGATCGACACTGCATACACCGTCACACTTCGCGATACCTTATTCTTAGCGATGTCCTTTATCATCGCGGTGTCGACACCATTTTACGACGATGCCTCACATATGATGAGGCTAAACAAGTTTTGAATGATTGTCATAGCGAAGCCTGTGGTGGCCACTTCTCTGGAATGGAGACTGCCCAAAACATCATCCTCGTTGGTTATTTCTGGCCCACTCTTTTCACTCATTTCATTACAACAGTCAAACATTGCAAAAATTTCAACTCCTTGCACCCAAATCTAGGACCCCTCCTTCCCCCCTCCATCCAGTGATCACCGTTGGATTTTTCTATAAATGAGCCATTGATTTTATGGAGTGAAACCCCCCCTCATCTAGTGGCCATAAGTATACCATTGTGGCTGTCGATTATTTCACTAAATGGGTCGAGGCCATGCCCACATTTAACTGCCAGGCTAAGACCATGACATGTTTCTTTTTTAACCATGTCATTACTCGGTTCGGGGTCCCTAAACAACTCGCATCTGACAATGGAAAACATTTCGAAGACACCGTTTACCCTCAAGGGAACGACCAAGTTGATGCTATGAATAAGATACTGAAGACAATCCTTCAAAGAACAATGAACAAGCACAAGTCAAATTGGCACCATATGCATTTTCCTGCACTTTGGGATTACTGCACTTCTACTAAGACTGCCACGGGTTTTACCCCTTTCCACTTGGTTCGTGACGTAGAGTCTTTTCTCCCTATCGAGTGCCAAATAACAACTTTACACATTGCCTTTGACCTTCTCCCAGACACCTCACCTCTTTAGCAACTCTTACTCTTGTTCAAACAAGTAGACGAAGACTGATGGGTGACCTTATGGATAATCGAGGCTTCCAAACATCGCTCCAAATCCCATTATAATAAACACGTCCATCCCTGCACCTTCCAAGAGTGAGACATATTGCTCATCTATGACAAAGATCATGACAAGCATGGAAAGGAAAAGTTTGAATCCATGTGGAAAGGCCCCTACATCGTCCAAACATGACTTGATAAGGGGGCATACATCCTTACCAATTTTGAAGGACACCCTTTGACCAACCCTCGCAATGGGTTGTATCTCAAACAATTTTTCCCCTAACTTTTCTCGGACCCCATAGTCTGTGTTAAATAGTTTTCTTTCCTTTTTTTCCACTTTTTTCATTTTGAACCTTACAGTTTGCTTCCATGCGTTCCCACAGATGGATCTTGTTCCCTTGCTCTATGTCGGTTTCGCCGACGGCGCAAGTAGATTCTCTCCAAACCTTGCCTCCATAGCATGGGTATTATATTCCCCCTCACATGAGTTGATCCACCTTGATGGAGTGTGTATCGGTGTTGCCACTAATAACCAGTCTAAGTATGATGTTGTGACCGGTCTCTTGACCGCTTCCCTCCAGTTGGGAATTAGTCACCTTCATGTTTTTCTTGAATCCCAACTTCTTGTCTCCCAACTCAATAACTTTTACCAAGTACGCAATCCTTGCCTTTTTAGAAAATACATGCGCACTAAACAACTGATTAGACAGTTCGAGTTCATTACATTCATCCATGTCCCATGAAGTCAGAATAGTGTTGAAGAGCAAATGGCTAACAATATTCTAGAATGGCATATAAATCACAACATATAGGAAGTAAACCATAAAAATGCATCATCATATCATCCACATGCACATATACATCATATAGGCATACATCATCATAAAAAACAAAAAGGCTCATCATCATAATAAATTGCATCCACGTGCATATATATATATCATCGAAATGTCATAGTGTTTATATCATAACATAAGCATCACTGCATTGGGGATCCCCAATAGATTCCTTGTCATAACAATAATATTCGAATACAAAAATTCCCTATGCTCATCGCATTAGAGGGCATTTCCATCAACTTCCTAGTCATCTTCGTCATCATCGTCCTCGTCCTCGTCCTCATCCTCGTCCTCGTCCTCGTCCTTGTCCTCATACTCGTCCTCATCCTCATCTTCTTCATCTGACTCAGTATCCTCCTCCTCATCATCATAAGGGGAATCACCACGCACCATAGCCCTCACTGCCTCAACTTCCATATCAATCCGCCGCATCACTGGTCTCCACTCCTGTGGAGAGTCATAGCAAATGTCGATCAAATCCTGGACCAAATGATGTCATCCGTCATCCACCACTCCATCTAGTAAGCGGTCAATACCCACACGCAACATCTTCAAAGTTGTCGAAGCACTCCGCTGATGACGATTCTCATGACCGAGAGAATACACTCCCTCCACTTGACCCCTACGTGATCAGTACCCTACTAGAGGCTGTGACCCAACATCTACACACATGAACACCTCATCAGTCTCGGTATCATAAAAATCCTCTAGCTATCACATATGCTATGAAGTGTAAAAAAAATGATACTGCAAAAGTAAGAAGCACCATACCATCTGGTCCCCATGCTTGGCCAGGTGGTCGTGGTAGCTCTACATCACCCCTATAGTCCATCCCTACATAAGGGTAGTCCTCGATAACCACTGGAAGCTACCGCCACTATGTAAATAACTCTCGCGTAAAGAACTAACCCACTAGTCAACCACCACCGCGAGTCATCATCTCACCCCATCGCCGCATCCTCGGCTTGGTGGGCCCACCGTCGCGTACTACTCTGTGCGGTCGCAGCGATGGAACTTGCTCAAATAAGAACGATCATAGGAATGAAGGGAAACAAAAATCCCCTCCTGTACAACTCACCTTGTTCAGCTCTCGCCGAACCACTGTCAGATACATCTGCCCTAACCAAAGTAAGTTCCTACCAGAGCCTACTCCACTAGCATCATCTGACCGCTAGAGACCCTATGGGGCACCTTTGACCCCAATATCCACACTATCAGTGCCTCTATGGCCTGCGTCTCCATAATCTATGTAGAATATTAGTATAGCATTGTCATGCACATAAGCCATCGCATAACAATGTCTCTCTAGTAGATCCTCCATCGAGACATCGTTGGGATTCCTTGGTTGTGTGTCTGCAATCATACCCAACCGCGGGAGCCCTGTCATAAACTACACATATGTCAGTGAAATCTATAGCCGCTCCTCCTGTATCACAAATTCCCCCACATAGGATTCCCAAAACTCTACCAATTTTTTCAACAATAGCTTTGCTGAATGCATTGGTGGAACCCTGGAAAAATTCAGCAAAACACACTGGGCCAAAGTATCCTGGACATCCTCATCATCCATGATGTCATCCAATAGCCTACCAAGCTCTCGCTCTCACCAGCTCACCCTCGGCATCCTGCACACACATGACAAAACCCCCAATCAATACCATGGAAACAACATCCTATCCCCCTAGACCCATGGCACCGATCTTGAGCAAAAAAGAGTGCTCCGAAGCATGCCTTCTTTCCCCAGACGTGATCTGGAGCGCACTTTTCTCATCGAAACGTGCCCTCGAGTGCACCTGTCGGCCCCACACCTGCGCTCGGAGCATTCTTTTCTCAGCAAAATACGCCCTCTAGAGTGCGACTATACTTCCCATATTTGCACTCTAGAAGCACGACTGTACGGATCAAAGCCGCACCCGGGGTGCGTTTTTCCCCTCGAAAAGCGTGCTCTAACGCAGTTGTGCCCTGGCTGAGCTTTTCAGGGCTCCCTAGAGGACCAAATCCATTTAAATAAGCATGAAAAACATAAAAAAATCACTTCAAGACTTACCTGCAAGTCACATAAATCGATTCCGCCGATCAGATTGAGAGAAATCATAATTTTCTCTTTTGGGTCCCTTCACACTCCTCCCAATTTGCACATTGAAAGTGACATGTGGAAGTGGGATCCCTTTCTATTTATAGCCATCCCCCCCCCATTTTTTTGTTTTGTTTTGACCATTTCAGAGTCATTCGACCTCCTTTTTCCATGCCATTTGCATTGCCGGATTCAAAATTTCGTGCCCGTGATGATGCTTAAACCATGAAGAAGGCCAAAACGGTGCCTCTTGGCACCCTCTATAGATCACATCTATTGATAACATTATGGAAGCATCCACAATATGGTCTCCTTTGTTTTGAGTATTATGTGATGTGTCACCCTTGGAGTCTCCTGATCTCACTCATCAGTTCCCCCTTGAGCCACCCCCATTGCAACCACAGCCATTGATCCCCTTCCCGAGAAGTTAGTTTCATACACTGCCAGGTCAGCCTTGCCATCATACTCTGAACAAAGGAAGTATGAGTCCTCCCACTCTACGACCCTCGTATCCCTCCCTAGTATGTCCATCCCGCATCTAATACCATCACATCTTGGTTGAACACCTCATGCTCCTATCAAGTAAACATCATCACCTTGGTAGTTGCAGGTCTCCCTTTGTCGATGCCAGCACATCTATTCCAGAAGGATAGACCCAGAGGTCCCTATACCTTGGACTCATCTCCATCAGTGGTGAGTGCCTACATACCATCTAAGAGGAGTCCTTAGTGCCTCTTAGCATGGTTGTTTCTCACGTGCTCGAATTCAAATCCATCATCGCACCATTGAGATTCGTACAGGGTATTGGTCCCTTCAGTTATTGGTTGAAGACCACGAATGTCCCTTGACTTTGGCACATGGGTGAGTCTATTTGGAACCCCCTAGTTGTATGTTCCCATGGATATCTGGGATGCGTTGGAGACAATATTTGGAATCCCTTCAGCTATATGATTCCTAGAGTACCCAGTTAAGATGCAGTTCAGTGTACCTTTGATATTTCGACTTTCAGTCATTGAGTCCATACCGTTGTTAGACACCTTCAGATCCAACAGATCATCAGTTATTGTAATACTGCATTTAGGATGAATTCCATTGTTTCCATGTATCATTTCTTCAGATCAGTCATGGGTTGGACCATGGGTATGTACCAGATTTGTGTCTCCTATGGACCATTATGATGTACACATAATTTCTTTATGTATTATTCAGGCCCCCCTTGAGATTCACCATTATTTGTATATCTTGATACGAGCATGGGTATGACCGCCTCATCCATATATTTGAGATTATGTTCCTCATCCATTATTCATGTGATGTATTTCCAGTTTTAGCCCTTATAATTGGAATGAAGCATGTATTTTGGTCTCCAACCAGTTTCTACTCTCCACCATCACAATGCTCACACCCCTGGAAAAAGTTAGAACCTATGATGTCTATCGTCCATACGATGAGCTCTTGCCATCACACATCAGGGGGCAATCTGTTAACACCCGAAAATTGTTCACCTAGTTCATCCCCCTAGTCACAAAACCCATTTACCCCATTGTCCTACATTTTTGGCCTCCAAAAATCCAAAAATCCCTAAATTGGTAAACAAATGGGCAAAAAATCATTATTTCCCTCGTCAATTAATGAAAATCCTTCAAAAAAGGTTAAAATCCCACAAAAAAAGGGTTGAAATCCCCCAAAAAGAAAAAGAAAAAGGGGAAATAGTCAAAATAAAATCAAAAAGAGGGAAAACTCAAAATACCACTAGCTAATACTATTGGTTTCCCAATACCATGGGTCAATAGTCCACCACCCAAAATTACTATAAAAAGGTGATGGAGGCCCCCCATTTCACATCCATGATCAACTCTTCCTACCCTTATGCTGCCAAAATTCCTACTGAACTCTAGCCTATCCCTTTGGGCTTTTGTTCCCATTCAATTGAGTCTTGGCCACCACTTGAGCATTTAGAGAAGAGTAAGGAATCTTGGAGACCCGGAGCACTACTCTTCATAGAGTTGCGAGGGCCCCTATCTACTCATCTTCTGAGGTAACTCTTTATGGTAAACCCTTGTTTACAACATAATACAAAATACATTTCATGGGTTTAACGCCTATTTCATTAAACTTGGACATATTCTAGTCCAAGTCACTTTGAAGACGGGTCAAAAACAGCATATCTAAACCCCAAAATCAAGCAAAATATGGTTCCAAAAGTGCCAAATCTGGTTCTAAAAGTGCCAAAATCGGTTCCAAAAGTGCCAAATCCGGTTCCAAAAGTGCCAAAATGGTTCCAAAAGTGCCAAATTCAGTTCCAAAAGTGCCAAAACCGGTTCCAAAAGTGCCAAATCCAAGTTCCAAAATTGCCAAAACCGGTTCCAAAAGTGCCAAATCTGGTTCCAAAAGTGCGAAATCCAGGTTCCAAAAGCATACTTTTGCTTTTGATATCGTCACTTTTGAAATTGGTTTTTGTGCTTATACAATATGATAAATATTATAATGGCACTTTTAGAACCTGATTTTTCCCTTTTGGAAGGCTACTTTTGACACTTCTAATACTTAAATTTGAAATTTTGAAAATAGATTTTACCACTTTCAAACTTTGATTTTGCATTTTCGAAAACCAAACTCGACACTTTAAAAGAATTATAATCACAGTGAAATTGAACATACTAGTACGAACAAACATTCAAGTGTATTATTTAACAAAATACTTTCATTTTATTCACAATTGGCCTCACATCACTCACGCCATTCAGGTGTAGCAAGCAAGGCCATAATTGATCTAACAAGAATGTGTCATTGACATCTTGACAAGTATAAGTTTTTTTAATAATATAGTTCCCTTCCTCGTTACAAACATGTTTTTCTTTCGAGTCATCTACAATCACTGTATTTGTAGCATCCCAACTATGGATCAAAATGTCCCAAACTTTGTTTAAGGACTTGAGAAATACATAAGGATTTCCATCACCCTAATAACCCTCTCTGGCTATGCAAGAATAATATTCTTGTGTTAAAATTACTCTAAATTGTTCCCTTTGCAATCCCATTCTTTATAATAATGTTGGCAAAAACTCGTCAATGTTTTTTTGTCGTGCATATGTCCATACCCCAACTTCAAATATACTAAATCATTTTTCAAAAAATTCCCTTAATCCTAGACGTATAAAATAATACTTTGTGGTTGATTCGATATACAGTGTTTGTGGCAATCCGATTTTTTTTTTTATGAAGCGCGTGTAACAAAACTCCATTTAAATCGAAAATAATCAATGGTTTACTAGTAACAAATATTCTACTATCTGCAAACAAAAAAAAACACACACACAACACAGTCAATAAAATATTATGTTTCAATGTTTCTAAGTATATTGATTTCATGTTCTGCAATTTTTGAAACATATCACCAAATACATGATACTATGTCCATAAATAATATGAGAATTGTCCAATAAAATTTACATCAATTAAATGTAGAAGTTGTAAAAAATATATAAATCACTAAATGAATTGTTTTCTGTATAATATGACGGTCATTTGAAGTTGAATGTCTTTAACCAACGCCCCATTCTTGAATGAGGCCCGAGATAAATGAATGAAGGGGCGGACGACCCATCTTCTGCCCAATATTATTTTCATAATAGTTCTAAATTGCAAGAAGGGTGGGTCAATCCTTCTTGTGTTCACCATTCTGGATACAGGTGAATTGTTGGATATTGTGTTCACAATTATCTACTAAATGAAGGGGCGGTCGATCCTTCTTGTTGGAAGTCAGAAGTCAGGATAAATATTGTTTATATATTATAACTTAGCCAATGTACCGATCCCTACCATTTACCGTGGAAGTCTATAGTCGGGAATTGTCGTCCCAACCTTCTTATATTAAATATTTTTACATTTCTCTCTTAAATAAAGGGTCGACCGACCCTTTTTGTGCTTAGTATTTTTCCAGTATTCACCATTCTGGATATACATGAATTCACGGCCTAGCCTTCGTTGGTTGAATATTTTCACAATTCCCTCATAAATGAAGGGGCAGCCGACCCTTCTTCTGCCCAGTATTATTTTCATAATAGTTCTAGACTACAAGAAGGGTCATTCGATCCTTCTTGTGTTCACCATTCTGGATACAGGTGAATTGCTGGATATTGGTGTTCACAGTTATCTACTAAATGAAGGGGCAACCGATCCTTCTTGTCGGAAGTCGGGAAAGCTACAACGCATTCTATCCGTTGCATCATCCACCTACTTTAGCTTCGGTATGCTGCCACCTAGTCCTGCTTTCGTCCATACTAGTCCACATGACTGAACTAGTTGGGTCATGACTCCCAACCATTGTTCCTCTTCATGAGATGAACCACGAACGCAACCTGATAACCTCCTTTGCACTTCAGTATTCTCCGAAACTATGCCAAATGTAAGGTAAAGCTAACACTCCACCTCAAAACTATCTAAGGCACTTGACTAGGTGTAGTGTCCCTTGTTAGGAATTTTATTAAAATGCCCAATTTTTCACTTTTTCCCCAATTTCGACCTTTGACTAGTTTTGATGCCTAGGTCTCCAATTTGCCCCAAATGCTCCCAAATATTCTAAGAAGGTATATGGATTATGTTAGAACATAATATGTGTTTTATGGATGCTTTTGTACATTTAAAATTCTTCTGCAAATCCTCTTTCAATTATGGCCAATGTAGGGAACTTTACTAGTAATTTTCCTTTGACTAGTATTGGTCTCTAGGTCTCCAATTGGCTCCAAATGCCTCTAAATATTCAGTGAAGGTGTATGCATGATATTTGTACTTGATTATGATGTTAATGGATTATTTACGACCATCAAAATAATTCTGCAAACTTGTTTAAGATTCTGGACAAAGTATGGAATTTAACTAGCAATTTGGGGTTCAAATCCCCCCAGGGTAGGTACTGAAAATGACTCTCCAAATGCCTCCAAAATCACTCGAAATTATGAACAGTGGTAGGGGATTTTTGAGGGACATTATTTAGGTATCATGTGAACCATTAATAAATTATTAAGTCTTTTCTAACCTTCTCCCAAACAACAGCAAAAATCACTAGTTCAACCTTAGGGGAAATAGCATGAAATCTTCTTCAAATAAAATAAAACTGAGCAACATGGATCCAAATGCTTAAGTGATGAACATGAAACTTGTAATACTCATCAATGGAAATCCATACATCATAAATATATCATATAAATATTATTCCATTCTAAATCATCATCAATACATTGGCATACATCATTCCAGTGGGGGAATGGTCATTGTTTTCTCATTAATAATCAAGTTTACATATAATCACTTGGTATTTCGACCTGAAACTTTATGGAGATGAATAAAAGAGTATATTAATCATATTACAATAGAAATAGATCATGATAATCTCTCCCAAAGAGTACAAGAGCTCACCAAAAATGCCCTCCCTCAAGGGTCAAGAATATGCCATCAAACCTGGAAATGGTTGAGAGAGTGTGTTGCACTAGAAGAAACCATGAGCTGCCTTGAAGCTTACACCTACAAATAAACACTCTATTAAAGATCCAAATGAAAGTTCTGAATGGAATTTCCAATTACCAACTTGGATGGGAATCTTTCACCCTCGAAATTGGCAAAGGCAAGAAACTAGTCATCCACTAGCTCTCCCTCTTCACAAATGCAATTGAAAATTTCTCAAATGATAAAAAGATGGCTTCATTATTTTTTATTGAAATTTATAAACTTCTAATGTCCTCCATGGGTCGAATTCCTTCCAAAATACTCATTCCAACTCAAGTTGGGAAGAGATTCCAAAGAACGCCACTTGTACAACAATTCCTAGTCTCCCACTTCCACCAAATCACATGTGGAAGCATATTAGCTTCCCTATCTCCCTTGAGTGCCTTATTGGAGGCTATTTTTAGCCCTGAGATGTCATATATGTCATATGTCAGCCTTCAGGTCTTATTTGTGTCATAGGTGTCATAGCATCTTCATCGTTGTTGTCATAGAGCTAGGGAATCTAGCCCAAGTGTCTCACTAGCTCCAAATTGCCTCTTCCTCTTCCATGGGAGTTACTCTTCCTCCACATTTCGACCTTGGATGAGTCATTCAATGAATAATAACTTTTGAACTCCCACAAGTATGTTACTATTCACCTTGAATTCGAATTGGTGAGAGAATGATGCCAAGTGTAGTGGGGAAATCTAGCCATATGTGGGTTCCCCTTCCTCCATGTGTCTTCATGATCAAATGCCATTTTTATTTTCACTTGTATTATTTGTTTATCTCCTTTATTAAATATTTATGCCATTCTAATGTTCAAACATAATTTATTATTCCCCTTATTCCAAATCCCAAAGCTTCCACCCCAAACCTAGGAAACTAGTAATTTTCCTCCTTGGCAATTATTTGACCCTTAGCATCAATTTGAGAAACTCTAATGAATATGTCCAATGTGCTTAGGCCATTGTGACCCAACGCAAATTTGGGACATGAAAAATCCTCCCTTCCCAATATTGCTTGTCCTCAAGCAATTTCAAACATGGGTGTTGAAGAACCTGCTTTTTGTATAATTCTTTGAAGTTGCCATTGAATTGCCCAACCTTGAGTCTTTGAGATTCCATGAAGATTTAAGAGAAGAACCACCATGCTTGTTGCTGCACTAATATGATAAAAATCACTTTATTAAGTGGTAAATCCATCTCCCATACTGCTTGTTTCCCCAAAAAATTTGAAACCAATGAGACAAAAATTATTTCAGGGTCCCATTGCTTGTACTGCACCCCAACAATTAGGAGTGCTCTCCAACCCATACCATCAGATAAGAGGATTATTGGATCCCATTTTCTTTTATGCATTCTTACAAACATCATGACTACAAAATATATATCATCAAAGTACATAACAACATAATGAAAATGTACATCAAGGAGGTGCTTCATCAAAGAATCATGAAAGTGCTTATACCTCCAAGCAAGTAGACCACCATTTTCCAAGTGCATACAAGCTTCAAGTAACCAATCAAATCTGCTCCAATGACATAGTGAGGATCCCATGTCCTATAATGCTTCTTCAAAAGGATGTGATATGCATCAAAATATTCATCCATGTATTCTTTCATCCAAGAAGTGAATGAAGAATCTCCACCAAAATCTGAACCAAATAATGAGCAGAAAAAAACCAAGGAGACTTCAAATTACTCAAAGGAGTCTCACCCATACATCCCTGAATGTGAGAATCATAAAGATATAACAAAGTATGTGGCTGCCAAATTTTTTTTTCTCCAATCATAAATCTATTCACCCAAGTGTTGGATGAAGTTCCTCCAACATCAAATGAATCAAGTGTTGAGCAAGAAAAACAACGAGTCTTCAAGTGACTCAAATGCATATCATAGGTGCATCCATGTAGATGTGAATCATCATAAAGTAACAAAGGATGCTACCACAAATGTGAATAAGAATGTTCTCCAACCATATCATCATAAAAAGTAAATCTAGGAGTTCCATACTCCTCATGTGGCACCATCAAAAAGAACCCTTTCACCCATTCTTCATTGAGACTAATGCTACAAAACATGGAATTGTAAGGTGTAGGAAAATTAACTAACTCACCCAAATGATCAAAAAGTGCAGAAATTTCATCATGGGAAGGATCCATATGGGTAGTATCATGCAACTCCTTCAAAAGTGTGAAACCTTTGTCATAGATTGGTTCCAATGTAGAGGAATCATGCTCTTCTTTAAAAATTGCATAACCTTCATCAAGAGACAATTCAAGTTCCTCTTCCACCACATCAAGTGTTTGGATCTCTTCAAGTTCATATTCAAACACATCAAGGACATTCAATTTTCCAAATTTCTCATGATCCACCATGTCATGAGAATCCTCCAAACAATCTACCATTTGACAATCTGAAACATAGGAGGAAAAATAAGTATTTTGCAACTTTTCAAGAAGTTGCTCATTTTGAATTGTGAGCTTATGATTATCCTCATTATTCTTCAAGTATGCATCATGTAACAATTCATTAAGCTCAAACAAATGGTTTCTATCAAAAAGCAAAGACATGAAATTACCTTTGATGTGGCACATTTCTCTTTGAATCTTCTCCATGTCTTCAAGGAAGGATGTTTCCTCCAATGAAGTAGCTCTCCAACAAGAATTTGACACCAATGCTTGAGTGTCATGGAGAATGCTGAGGGACTCTTGGATCTTATTTTCATTCATCTTTAAGGACCCTTCAATAAAATGAGGCTCTTGCAAATGAACCTCCGCTTCTTCATTTTTGCTTGGACCAACTTCATGAAGCTCAAGTGGTGATGGGGAAGTTGATCTTGGTTCTTCTTCAACTGCTACAAGGTATTCATTATCATGCTTAATGGAACTTGGGCTTGCAGCAACACTTTCAAAAGTGATCTCTATGTCACCAACATAGAGGTGTGAGCACCCATCAGTAGGTACTCCTTCATAGTTTAAGAATCCATTAGTAGATGCTCTTTGGTTCATGTCTAAGCTAGAAGGTGTCTCAAAATGATCTTCCATATTTTCAATAGAATCTTCTTCATGCTCTTGTGATGTCTCTTCCTTTTGCTCCTTCAAGCAAGCTGATGCATTTTGCCCCTTGTTTTCTTTAGGATCAATATCTTTGGAATCTCTTTTTGAAGTATTCCCAAAATCTCTCCTCAAGTAGGACATATTTGCAAAAATATGTTGAACATAGTACTCAAAAGACATGGAATTTTGTGTATTTTTGCTCAAAGCAAGATATTCTTGATATTTTTGATATTGTTGGGGCAAGGTTTTATATGTTGCTCTCCATCTTTGTAACTCATTCATAGAATTATCCTTGGTTGGTGCGACACAATCATCTTCATCAGATTTAAAGTCATAAGAATAATCTTCATTTCTCCTGAAATTGTAAGAAGTGTTGCATGATGGCACCTCTTCCTCGTACCATTCACATTCTGCTTCATATTGCTCATAAGCATCTGCATATTCCTAATAAGAATTGTACTCATAGGATTCATCATAATAGTAAGACATGGCCACCAATTATTCTTGAATGTATGTACCTAATACATAGGTGCAAGGACCATGCTCTGATACCACTGTAGTGTCCCTTATTAGGAATTTTATTAAAATGCCCAATTTTTCACTTTTTCCCCAATTTCGACCTTTGACTAGTTTTGATGCCTAGGTCTCCAATTTTCCCCAAATGCTCCCAAATATTCTGAGAAGGTATATGGATGATGTTAGAACATAAATATTTGTTTCATGGATGATTTTGTACCTTTAAAATACTTCTGCAAATCCTCTTTCAATTCTGGCCAATGTAGGGACCTTTACTAGTAATTTCCGTTTGATTAGTATTGGTCTCTAGGTCTCCAATTGGCTCCAAATGCCTCTAAATATTTATTGAAGGTGTATGAATGATATTTTTACTTGATAATGATGTTAATAGATGATTTATGACCATCAAAATACTTCTGCAAACTTGTTTAAGATTCTGGACAAAGTATGGAATTTAACTAGCAATTTGGGGTTCAAATTCCCCTAGGGTAAGTACTAAAAATGACTCTCCATATGCCTCCAAACTCACTCAAAATTCTGAACATAGGTAGGGGATGTCTGAGGGACATTATTTAGGTCTCATGTGAACCATTAATCAATTATTAAGTATGTTCTAACCTTCTCCCAAATAGCATCAAAAATCACTAGTTCGACCTTGGGGGAAATAGCATGAAATCTTCTTCAAATTAAATAAAACTGAGCAAGATGGCTCCAAATGCTTAATGGATGAACATGAAACTTGTAATACTCATCCATGGAAGTCCATACATCATAAATATATCATATAAATATTCTTCCATTCGAGATCATCATCAATACATTGGCATACATCAATCTAGTGGGGGAATGGTCACTGTTTTCTCATTAATAATCCATTTTACATATAACCACTTGGTATTTCGACCTGAAAATTTCTGGAGATGGATAAAAGAGTATATTAATCATATTACAATAGAAATATATCATGAGAATCTCTCCCAAAGAGTACAAGAGCTCACCAAAAACGCCCTCCCTCAAGGGTCAAGAATATGCCATCAAAACTGGAAATGGTTGAGAGAGTGTGCTGCACTAGAAGAAACCATGAGCTTCCCTGTAGCTTACACCTACAAATAAACACTCCATTAAATCTCCAAATGAAAGGTCTGAATGGCCTTTCCAATTACCAAATTGGATGGGAATCTTTCACCCTCGAAATTGGCTAAGGCAAGAAACTAGTCATCCAGTAGCTCTCCCTCTTCACAAATGCAATTGAAAATTTCTCAAATGATAAAAATATGGTTTCATTATTTTTTATTGACATTTATAAACTTCTAATGTCCTCCATGGGTCGAATTCCTTCCAAGAAAATCATGCCAACTCAAGTTGGGAAGAGATTCCAAAGAACGCCACTTATACAACAATTCCTAGTCTCCCACTTCCACCAAATCACATTGTTGGCCCGGTTTTGCAACCAGGCTTAGTGCTATGGGCACCTGCTAACTAGTAGCAGCAGTTTCAATGAAAATAAATAACAATAAACTAATTAAACAAGACTATTCATGGATCTAAGCAAAGATATTAAGCAAATAACAAAAATAATTTAAAATCAAGAACAAGAAGATATTAAAGAATGAGCTTGTATTGAAAAATGGGGGGCAAGCAAGTGCTTGCGATAATACCTTCAATGGTGAAGGTTGATGTTGAATGGCTCCAAGGATGAGCAACTCCAATCTCCAATGGTCTCTTCTCCAATGTGGTTTGCAATGGCTAAAATGCTCAGGGGAGATTTCAGCAGCATAAGGATGAGATAATGGATGGATGTGAAATGAGGAGCCCCTACCACCTTTTTATAGGTTTTGGTGGTGGGAAATACCATTTGTGGTTTTGTGGAAACCAAATGGTATTGACCAACATGGTTTAGGTACTTTTCCCTCCTTTTTCCTTTTTTGAATAAAAATAATATTTTAATTCCTTTTTTAATATTTTTGGGAATTTGGACCATTTTTGAGGGTTTTTTATGCTTTTTTGGGAAAAATAATCTTTTTTAATGGAAAAAGGGGTGTACTAAGGTCTTTTGGTGACCTTTTGTTGGTTTCAGAGGCTCTGATGGTGAAAAAGTGGATAAATGGGTCATGTGAATAGGGAAATGAGCTAGTGAGCACTTTTTAGGTGTTAACAGATTGCCCCCTGATGTGTGAGGGCAGGAGCTCATCGTATGGCCGATAGACATCATAGTTCATTTGTCTTTTTCTGGGGTTTTAGGGGAGAGAAGAGACCGGTTGGAGACTGGAGTCATGGCCCTTGGAAGCTGCAAAAATAAAAAATATTACATGGCCTCAATATGGATGAGGTATAATCTCTGATAAAGGACGAGGCGGGCATTCCCATGCTCGTATCAAGACATATACAAAACAATTAGTCCCAAGAAGGGGGATCTAATACGTGAAGAAATATACTGGTACATCATAATGGTCCAGAGGGGACATTATTGTGGGATATACTCATGATCATGGCTGATCTCAATAACTAATACAGTGGAATAACCGTTGAACTGCTGAAATTGAAGGTGTCCAACATCTGTATGAACTCAATGACTGTGAGCCATCTGGTATATTGTCGCCATACGCAACCCGGATATCTATAGAAAAAATGTAACTGGTTTATCCATAGGTAGACTCTCAAATGTGGAGGAGTCAGGCGGTATCCGGGGTCTTCGACTAATGACTGAACGGACCAATACCCTGTGCGAGTCTCAACGATGCGATCAAGGTGTTGAAGTCGAGCATGTGAGAAACAACCATTGGGAGAGGCACTGAGGATTCCTCTCGAAATGATTTGTAGGCACTTCATCATAAATGGTAATGAGGCCAAGACACAGGGACTTCTAGGTCTATCCTCTGGAATCAATGTGGTCGTCGTCGACAGAGGGAGACCAGCAACTAACAAGGCAATGGTGTTTCCTTGATAGGAGCGCGAGGTGTAGAACTGAAGTGATGTAGCACAGATGGTAGGGCTGACATACTTGTGGGGATGGGAAATAACTGGGTTAAAAAATGGGTAGACTCAAACTTCCTTTGTTCAGAGCATGATGACATGGTTGACCTGGCAGCGTAGGGAACTGACTTGTAGGTGTGGGGATCGTTGCTTTGACTGATTGGTATATATTGACTCTGGGGGGGAGGATGAGCTGATAGGTGCTGTCGAGGGATTATCAAGGTGACATACTGCAGAATACTCTGAACAAAGGCGACCAAAATGGGGAAGCTGCCATATGAGTAGATGTGATCTGTCGTGGCGCCAAGAGGCACCATTGATTCCTTCTTTGTAGTTTTAATGAGCTCCAAGAAGGGATAAAAGTGTGCTCTGAAATGGTACGGTCCTGTGGATTTTGTGAGCCCAGGACGGCTCATGCTCATGGTTGCTTTTATGTTTAGAGAGTCAAAAAAGAGCTTAACAGAAACTCCCTAAGTGCCTTTTTCGTAAAAGGGATTGCTCGACCCGAAAAAGGGATAAAATTATACCGAACAAAAATGGATTGATGAGGGCGAGAAAAGGTCTCAAGCATCGTCATCAGTGCGGAAAACTGGATCCGGTGACATAAGGATTGTCGAAAACGGAGAACGACCGATGTGGCACGCAAACCGAGGTGACAAGGGGGGCACGAGGAAAAATGCTCGAAAAATCTAAAGGTGAGAGCGAGAAATGATCTCAAGCATCATCACAAGCGCGGAAAACTGAATCCGGCGATATAAGGCATGTTGAAAACGGAGAACTGTCGATGTGGCACGCAAACCGAGGTGACGAGGGGGCATGGAAAAAATGCCCGAAAAATCTAAAGGTAAGAGCGAGAAATGATCTCAAGCATCATCACGAGCGCGGAAAACTGAATCCGGTGATATAAGGCATGTCAGAAACGGAGAACGGCCGATGTGGCACGCAAACCGAGGTGACGAGGGAGGTATGGAAAAAATGCCCAAAAAATATAGGCGTGAGAGCGAGAAATGATCTCTAGCATCGTCACGAGCACGGAAAACTGAATTCGGCGATATAAAACTCGTCGAAAATGGATAACGGCCGATGTGGCACGCAAACCGAGGCGACGAGGGGGTCGGGACACAATGTTGATATTGGTCCTGGTGAGAGCTAGAAATGATCTCAAGCATCATCACAGTCCCAGAAATATGAATCCGGCAGTGCAAATGGTGCGAAAAACGGAGGTCATAAGGACTTTGGAATGGTCAAAGCAAATAACTAGGTTAAAAAATTGCTACAAATAAAGGTGAGCCCACCCAGCCAATGATGCAGTGGTGGGGGGAAATGATGACCCGCGGGGGGAAATACTATGTGTATAAAATCAACTCAAATATACAAGTGACATGTGACCTCAAAAATGGTTGAGATCACGAATATGAAAAAGTGAGCAGGGTTAATGACCTGCCCCCATGCTATGTGCATGGGGTTTGTGATTGTGGATCACATATGTGTTGGTTTGAACGATGGGCTGATTGAGATGTTGAGATAGAGATGATGGGGAAGGTTCAAAATGATTGATCATGCCCCCTATCCCGAGGTCGAGGTAATCTATTATGCCCCCTAACTCAGAGGTGTCAATGTGGTGCAGATGTTGTCTCAGAGAGAGATCAATAGGGCATTGAGCAACTGCTGGCGGGGTGTTATACCATGAGGCTGTGGGTCGTGGTGGCATACTGAAGTGATGATATGATGATGGGGGATTCCCTTTGTGGGGTGGATGCCCCCAGTATCTCCGACGAGGATCATGATGATGATCAGTAGGCAAGGTTTTGGGCCTGCCCCCATGTTGCGGACATGTGGTTTCCTGGTCGATTTGAAAGGGTTGAACCTGTGTGTCAAAGGGATCAATGGAAGGGGCCGACTGGACAGAGGGGTATCCAGTGGAGATCATATAAATGGCAGGGTCAAGGCCAGGCATTTCGGTATCTAACCAAGTAAAGACATCAGTGAATTCTTGGAACAGTTGTTGGTATTCTCCAATCTCATGCTCACTGTGGGAGGTTCCTAATGTGATGGTATGAAGGGCACCAAGTGGGTCAGAGATGTCAATGTGGATGACGGGAGAAATATCGGCCATGGGATCCGTTAACCAGTCGATTTTAGTAGGAAGGAAATCCTTGGACTCAACCGCGGATTGGGTAGCGGTGGTGGATGAAGTCTCTTCCAGGAGGAAGTATGGACGATGGTGCATGTCTTCCCCGGGATAATCAAAGGTAGTAGGAGTCTCGAGAACCTCTTCATCATTGCGGGAGCTTTGAGTGGTCAAATCGAGTGATGAGGTAGTGGTAGTCGAAGAGATCATGTAGATGGTGTTAATCTTTCCAGATGAGGATGATGGGGGAGGGTAGATCTCCTCGATAGTAGGGGGTTCCGTCTCAAGGTCCAAATGTTCATCTCGTAGAGAGCTGCTCTGTAATATGGGATGTCAGGAGAGTGATGGGAGTAGTGGCCGTAAATACCGCATATCGCACATGGGTGGTTGGTACGCAATGATTTATCACGAGGCATGGGGTTTGGATCGAGTTTGACAACCGGGATGTTGGGGTCGTCGTCCAACATTTGCATGTGTTCCTGCAATGCAGGTAACTGTGGACACTGATGAGTTGGATGGCCTAACTCATCACACAACGAGCATTTGGGAGGAGCACGAAACACGGGGGGAGGTTTAACTGCCTTGGGTGGGGGAACCGCAGTGTATGGTTGTGGGCCTCTGCCCCCAGTGGGCCTGACGAATGGAGGGGGATTCGTCGACGACGAAGGAGTCGTGATACCGGGAGGTGGTTGGGTAGAAGTGACAATGGGTTGCACCGGTTGCAGGATGACATTTGGTGTCAGTGGGGAAACGGGAGGCGAAATATACCACACGGGTAATCCCAATGTTAACCCGGGGAGACTGAGGGTAGCCATAACCGGAGCGCTTACTACGCCCGAGGGAGGGAATAGAAAGGGGATTGTGTGGATGGGTGTAACTCCAATGTGACTAGGTACCAATGGTGGTTTAGGCAACAAGGAGGGTTGGTTACCGGGTTGTTGTGACAGAGTGCAGAGGTTAGCGACATGGGTCTCCGATGACGGTGGTGGTATGGCCTGGAATGTAGAAGTCATCAGCGCGTCGGAGTACAGTCCGGGTCCGACTGAGGAAACGAATGAGGTAGTCGCACCACAAACAGGTTGTTCAACCATGGGGAGAACATTTTCAGGTGTGGCGGGGGCCTTGGGATCATAGTAGGTGAGTTGGTCGATTTTGACCACGCGTCCCTCATGGGGGAACATCATGGTACGAAAAACGGAGGAGGCGACCGCTTTCATGGCGTACATGTAACTACGACCCAGTAAAAGGTTATAATCGAGCTAGGCGTTAGTGACCTCTATGTCGATAAGCACAGTTTTCCCACCCAATTGGACAGGAACCTTGGGTAGTAGACCTTGAGGTTGAGCTGAGCGGCCGTCATAGGCCCGCAATGCAGTGGTGGATTGTTGGAGAGTAGGGGATCCCAACTTCTGCCAAACAAATGTGGACATGACGCATGTGGAGGCACCCTCGTCAATGATACATCGATGGATGACAAGATTCCGAATAGAAACAGAAACTTGGACTGCTATGGTGGAAGGTAGACGTGGTTCGGACTGGTCCAAATCAAAGGTCATCAATTTCGAATCATTTTGGTCAATTGCCCCAATGGCGGAAAGTAAAGTCTTGCGCTGCGTAGGACAGTTTTTCAAGACTTCTAACGCAGACATGGCTGCGGGAGATTGAGCTAGGTCATCTACGATGTTGTAATTTGACGCAGCCCGTGCATTGGGGTTGTTGTTGATACGACGGAGAGGGAAACGAGGTGCTTTAGAAGCACCATCGAGTGGAAGAGGTGGTATCCGTAACGTCTGATCGGTGGGATTAGCGTTAGTATCCTTGTCGGCGGGGGTAGCCTCGGAGGTAGGACCATACTGGTTCCGTCGGGTTTGGATGTTGACGTCGGCAGTGGACATCATCAATAAGTGGTGGGTGCCTGAATCAAACATGGGTTGATCAGGAGCGGCGTAAGTGATTTGTTGTGGTTGCACGTTGTCCTGTGGGGGGGGCTAACGGTTGAGTGTTCACCACACCTTGTGTTGGGAAAGGGTTTTGTAACACCAAAGGTTGTTGCTGAGGTGGTGGGGGGTTGGGTGGCGGCTGAGGAGCCGCCTGCCCCTGACGATGGGCGTCATCTGTCCATAATTGTCGAGCTCGCTCCAGATGTGGGAAAGCGTGGGTATAGTGGCCATAGACACCGCAAATGGAACAAGGATGGTTTGTTCGTAAATTAGCATTTTTGGCTTGCTTGGGTGGCCGATCAGGATTCTGATGAGCAGGCGCCGCGTTATTGTTTTGCGGAGGATGGGTAGGTTGTGGAGCTTGGTTATGGTTTTGGTTGTTTCCACGGTTACGTCCTCTTCCACGGTTTGGTTGCCCACCCTGGTTGCGTTGGTTATTTTGGTATTGGGGCTGTTGTTGTTGTGCGTACACATGCCCTTGAGCATTGGGGGGATTTTGGGGAGCCGCAGGTGCGGGGGCAGGTTGCGGTGGGTAGTATGCAGGTGGAGCTGGAGGTGGTCCAGTTGCCTGTTGGGGTTGTTGGTACCCCTGAGCTATTGGATGTGGTAGATAGCTGGTGTAGTTTGTTGTGGGTACTGCAATGGTTGTGGTGAGAACTGAATGGGGCTTTGTGTAGTAGGTTGAGCATAGTATGTAGGAGGTACATACGCTGATGGCGTTTTCCCATAACAATGTTGTGGACAAGAGGGTCCATGAATGTGATGGGTCTGGTTTGTTGGAGCATAAGAAGTTGTTGCTCCGGAACTGGATGTAGCCCTAGAGAGGTCTGGGGTGGGCATGGTGCTCACCATGCTGAAAGGTTTAGGTTGCGGGGTGATTTGGCCAATGATGCCATCAGCGGCATGTGATGCCCCCGGTGCGTCCCCACGTGAAGAGTCACCTCGTGGGGCGTCAGGTATGATTGTGTATAGATAACCCGATTGGGCATAGATGAGATCAAACTGTTGGGCTTTGAGGATGGCCTCTTCTTCAGACTGGGGTCTTTCAGATGCCACATCCTTCGCAATAAGAGGGAGGAGGGATTTTAGAAACCAATCTAAAAAGATACGGTCGTCTAATTTAATTTTGCAGAGGCTTCTGCGTCGATGCCACTCATGAATATGGTCAGTGATGTGGGTGGCCGTGGTTTGTCTGCAAGACAGTAGGATCTCAACGCCCGCATCGTAGCGGACAGGTAATTGGAAGAATTGTAGGAAAGTCGAGGCAAGGGAGGTAAATGTGGCATGCGTCCCATGGGGCTGCTCGATATACCATTTGGCTGCGGAGCCAGTGAAGGTGCATTGTAAAAGCCGAAGGCGGATTGAGTCGTCCACTATGGAGTTGGAGGAACACCATAAATGGAAGGACATGACATGGTTCTGGGGGTCTTCCCCTACCTTACCCTCAAACTTAGGGATGTGAGAGGGAAGTTTGGTGGGCATATGGGGCCACGCAGGATCATGTCTGATGGGGTCATTTGTTAGCCTAGCTAGGTCTGGCAGGTTCAGACTCGCCATGTATGGTAGGCTAGCCGGTGTGGTAACTGGGGCGGGGACATGCCTAGCCATTGTGGCATGGTGTAGGGGTCCAGTGGTGCCTAAAGGTATGTTAGGTATGGAGGGTATGTGCCCTCCAATAGGTGTAGTCTGGTATGGGCCAGTGCCTCCAAGTGCAACATGGGTTACACTTGGGTTGGGAATAGCACTAGGGATTCCTGGGATAGTACCCCCAAGTGCAACATGGGTTGCACTTGGGTTGGGAATCGTACTAGGGATTCCTGGGATGGGGTTTGTGGAAACCATAGGGGGTATGACCCCCATGTTGGGTATACCCATGACAGGTGGTGGCCCTGTGTTGGGCATTCCTAAATGTGGAGTGTTACCCATGTTGGGCATACCCAAGGGGGTGGTAGTTGCCATGGATGGCACCACCACAGAAGGGTCTGTTGATGTCTCTCCTATGGTAGTTGTAAATAGTGGATCAAATGGTGTTCCAGCCATAATGGTGGTTGGTGGTAACTCTGTGGGTTGTTCGGATTCTACCTCCAAATCAAAAGTGAAGTGAGGTGTGTCAGAATCGGATGAATGTCTAGTTGATTGACGATGTGTCGAATCAAGGGATAGGGCTCTGCGTCTGTGACGTGGAGAGCCAAGTGGACTAAAATCTGGGAGTTCGCCCTGTAGACAACGAGAACGTCTAGAATTCTCAATGGTGAGAATATAAGTTTTTGATGTAAAAAATTTGTTTAAGTATCAGGTGGTGATATATATATAAAAGACTCAAAACCCTAATGCAACCAAGGGGGTGCAAGAAGGGGAGTGAAAAAAGAAGGCTCTCAGGCCAAAAAATCAATCCTCAAAAAAGGCACTTATTCTAGCAGCTGTGCTACAATAAGTAGAGGAATGCAACAACTGGTCAGAATACCAACATGCAAACGGCTCCTAGAAAAAATAGGTGTAACTAGACCACAGGTAGGTTGAAATCATGCAAACACCTAATCTAAAAGTATTGTGACTCAAATAGACGATATCCTCTGCAAGGTGATGAAATCCAAGTCAGACAATATGAATGTTGAGACAACGGCTAGATATCCCCCTACCGGGAGGGACACCGGGTAATCAATCCTAAAGACAGGCTACTAGGATACTCCGTTCATGACGCGTCGAGAAAAGGTAAATCTGCCGTTTGGTCCTTTGATCGCAATATCCCAATACAGGGATATCCCGAGAACTGCGAATGGTAGCCCTTCGGTTATTGAATGGATTTCGGTATTCCACTCAGGCTTCGGGAACCATCCTCGCGACTTCAACCCTCCTAAGGGAGAGGCCTTCCCACAAACCGGTTGTGACCGCGCCAAAAAGTACTAAGAGATTTTAGCTCCCTAATTGGACAACTTCTATGTCTCAGATGTATGAACTGAGGGGTGTTATTGGAACACCTATCCCCGCAATACTACCTAGCTACAAGAATTCTTTTAGTGTTCCCCAAGTGGGGTTAAAAGTGTGTTCAAATTAGGGTTCGTTTTAAGGCTTAGTTCAATTAAGTGATCGTGTGAGTGCACGTGAGGTGTTGTAAACTGAACTTGAAAAAATTAAATGCTTTATAGGAAATTTTCAAAAAATAAAGGATTTTTCGAAAATAAAAAGCAAATATTTATGATTTTTTCACTAAAAGGAATTTAAATGCTTTTCAAAAAATAACTCAAAAAACAATGGATTTTTTGGATTTATGAAAGCAAATAATAGACTTCTTTTAAAAGAAATAAATGGATTTCTTCGTTCAAGAAAATTGCTAAGGGCAAGATTTTTAAAGAAGTAAACAGGAAAAAATTTGAATCTAGATGAAAATGCAAACTGAGTCTTTCTTTCACTTTCTTGAAAATTTTTAAAAAGATTTCTAGATATGCACTTTTTAAATAGTAAATTTTTTTTCAAAGCTGTAAAATATGCAGGATTTAATACTGTAAAAAAAAAAATGTGCTATGGGCAGAAAGTACAGTAAATTTTTTTTTCAAAATCGGGATGGCCGAATGGAAAAATTCAGCCGCGCGGGTTTTGACAGAAAAGCCGCGATGGACCGCACGGGTTTCTGTCGAACAGTCGCGCTGGACCGCGAGGGTTTTAGCCGCACAGTCGCGATGGACCACGCGGGTTTTAACCGCACAGTCGCGATGGGAAGTGCGGAAATTGGCCGCGAAGCCGCGGTGTGCAGCGCGGAAAAACACAGAAAAGTCGCGATGGACCGCGCGACTGTATGGCAAAAAGCCGCGATGGACCGCGCGGAAAAACGCAGAAAAGTCGCGATGGACCGCGCGACTGTCTGGCAAAAAACCGCGAGGCGGAAGCCGTGCACGGAAACTGAGAAACGAACCCGAAAATTGAAAATTTCGGGCTGTTTATGGGGCCAAAACTCAGAGCAACAATGGATCTGCTGTCTAAGATGGCAGATCTATGGATCTAAAGGTTAAAAACTCATAAAAAACTAAGATTAAAGGCAAAACTAGAGATCTATAGTTCAAACCCCAGCGGAGTCGCCAAAAACTGTTGGCCCGGTTTTGCAACCAGGCTTAGTGCTATGGGCACCTGCTAACTAGTAGCAGCAGTTTCAATGATAATAAATAACAATAAACTAATTAAACAAGAATATTCATGGATCTAAGCAAAGATATTAAGCAAATAACAAAAATAATTTAAAATCAAGAACAAGAAGATATTAAAGAATGAGCTTGTATTGAAAAATGGGGGGCAAGCAAGTGCTTGCGATAATACCTTCAATGGTGAAGGTTGATGTTGAATGGCTCCAAGGATGAGCAACTCCAATCTCCAATGGTCTCTTCTCCAATGTGGTTTGCAATGGCTAAAATGCTCAGGGGAGATTTCAGTAGCATAAGGATGAGATAATGGATGGATGTGAAATGAGGAGCCCCTACCACCTTTTTATAGGTTTTGGTGGTGGGAAATACCATTTGTGGTTTTGTGGAAACCAAATGGTATTGACCAACATGGTTTAGGTACTTTTCCCTCCTTTTTCCTTTTTTGAATAAAAATAATATTTCAATTCCCTTTTTAATATTTTTGGGAATTTGGACCCTTTTTGAGGGTTTTTTATGCTTTTTTGGGAAAAATAATCTTTTTTAATGGAAAAAGGGGTGTACTAAGGTCTTTTGGTGACCTTTTGTTGGTTTCAGAGGCTCTGATGGTGAAAAAGTGGATAAATGGGTCATGTGAATAGGGAAATGAGCTAGTGAGCACTTTTTAGGTGTTAACATACGTGTGGAAGCATCTTAGCTTCCCTAACTCCCTTGAGCGCCCTCTTGGAGGATAGTTTTAGCCTTGGCATGTCATATATGTCATATGTCAGCCTTCAATTCTAATTTGTGTCATAGGTGTCATAACATATTCATCATTGTTGTCATAGAGCTAGGGAATCTAGCCCAAGTGTCTCACTAGCTCCAAATTGCCTCTTCTTCTCCCATGGGAGTTACTCTTCCTCTACATTTCGACCTTGGATGAGTCATGCAATGAATAATATATTTTGAACTCCCCCAAGTATGTTACCATTCACCTTGAATTCGAATTGGTGAGAGAATGATGCTAAGTGTAGTGGGGAAATCTAGCCATATGTGGGTCCCCCTTCCTCCATGTGTCTTCATGATCAAATGCCACTTTGATTTTCACTTGTATATATTTATTTATCTTCTTTATTAAATATTTATGCCATTCTAATGTTCAAAGATCATTCATTATTCCCCTTATTCCAAATCCCAAAGCTTCCACCCCAAACCTAGGAAACTAGTAATTTTCCTCCTTGGAAATTATTTGACCCTTAGCATCAATTTTACAAACTCTAATGAATATGTCCAATGTTCTTAGGCCATTGTGAGCCAATTCCAATTTGGGACATGACAATCGGCTCCTTGTCAACCAATTATTGTGACCTCCAACCATACTTACGTTTCGGTACTTGACCACTTTGCTTCCGCAGCCGATCTCCTTCCCTCACGTTTTCTTCTCAAATGCACATCTTTGAGAAGACAAGGAAACCCTTCTTGCCTCAGACAAAGACAAAAGTATTTCTGATTTCTATCATCTGCAACTCCTTCTACAAGTTTCCCGTGTCATTAGGATTTGATGAATGCTTTGTTATAGCTTTGCTGTTATCCAGAGAAGTCTTCCCATGCCATACCTCTTTGCAACCAATATACTTCATGGTCACCTGCTACAATGCTGCTCATCTTACCAAGACATGATGCCCCACACCATAGTGGAAAGATTCCTGCCTCACAAATCTCACAAGTCATCCTAAAATGACTCATGTTGCTCTGTCTCACACTCACCTACCAGCTCCTTCAAAGGCGCATTGCTTCATCAACCCTCAATGAGTTCTTCTGCAACACTCGCAACTAGTTTGGTTCTGCAACGAGCTTCCTCCATCTACACCACCTTGCGCATTTGGAGGTTTTTGGGAAAGTCACTTGACTTAACCACTTTTGCTGAAACGTTGTCGTCTTGCCAGCAACATTCCACACACCCAGCACACTCCCACCCAAGTATGCTACACTTAAAACCAGCATCTTGACGGTCTACGTTCCTTGGCTTTTTGCATTGAGTATAGGTTCCTCCGCACCTCCCATCTTACCAGTGCATAAGAAAACATGTCCACATTGCAAAGAAATGAAACTGCCATCAGTTTTCTGTTGTCCGGCACACTCCAACCAAGTATGCCATACTTCGGATGAACCCTTTTGGGCACCCATCTTCAAGGCTTCTACATCCTAACACTTTGTCATATGCTACAACACATTTAAGGTGTGCTTTCCTGTAGGTCTGCATGACACCTCCTTTTCCAAACTTGTCACTTTCGCAAGCCTTAGTCAACTCTTCTTGGCATCGGCATTCCCATCAACTTGTTGGAAGTTTGCAATGCTTTGGGCTTCCTCAGCCCGCCTGTTCCTTCCGTTGTTTGGCGCACTTGATCCATTCGAACCGACTTGGAAACTACTCTTGTGACTTCGCAAGTCTTAGTGTCTTCTTCATGTTGCATCGCTATTGTGCACCTCCTGTAACCAAACGAACTGCTTATGTGGTGCTCCTCTGTATGCCCAAAACTTCTATGCACTAATGACTCTATCCTTCCATGCAAGTCCTGGTAACTTCAGCATTCTTCAATGTGTGTCTGAATTTCTCCCCATAGAAACACTTCCTTTCTCTCGGATGCCATCATCTGAGACGTTGCTGCACTTCTAGCTAGGAACTCCTCCATGAAATTCCAACCAAAATTCACAAGCAGTAACCACCTCCGTCATGATACCATCCCTTTGTCAAAAGAATGGTGAAGATCCCAACTTCCACCAAGCCGTTGCTCCGGTCCGCATCAACCTTTGCGTCGATACTACTTTGATCTGTTCGCAAGAACAGTGGTGAGGAGCCTATGTTCTGAGCTCTGGTACCAACTCTTCGCAAGAATATTAGTGAAGCGTCTGCATTTTGTGCTCTGATACAATATCTTCGCAAGAAGAGTGGTGAAATGCTCGCATTCTACTCCTTGATACCACCTGTCACGTACCTAATGTACAAAATCAATTTTTTTCTTTCCATCAAGCCATGTGAAACTGCCCAGAAGCTAACCGAGGGCATGGACATATCGAAAGCACTCCGACAAACTAAACCTTACCTGCAGAATTACCTACTCCTACCTCTTGAACTTCGACACTTAGCCAATTTTCCAGCTACATGTGCATCGTACAAATCAACTAAGTAGAAGAGATAAGAACATGTTTGGGCGGAACCCCTAAAATGGAGTAGCCTAATACCCATGAGAAGACTTGTTACAACCACGGAGGATGTCACAATCATTTGGCAACTCATCCAGGAGTGAGCCGAACCGGAAACACCCAAAATAAAATCAAGCCACAACTTCAATTGTCTCCGTCGCATACGCATGCCTGCACGCTTTCGATACCTCCACTTTTGAAATTGGTTTTTGCGCTTTTTTGATATGATAAATATGACAATGGCACTTTTAGAACCTGATTTTTCCCTTTTGGAAGGATACTTTTGACACTTCCAATATTTAAATTTGCAATTTTGAAAACAGATTTTGGCACTTTCAAGCTCTGATTTTGCATTTTCGAAAACCAAACTTGACACTTTACAAGCATTATAATCACAGTGGAATTGCACATACTAGTACAAACAAATATTCAAGTGTATTATTTACAAAACACTTTCATTTTATTCACAATTGGCCTCACATCACTCACGCCATTCAGGTGTAGCAAACAAGACCATAATTGATCTAACAAGAATGTGTCATTGACATCTTGGAAAGTATACATTTTTGTTATATTATAGTTCCCTTCCTCGTTACAAACATGTTTTTCTTTCGAGTCATCTACAATCACTGTATTCGTAGCATCCCAACCATGGATCAAAATGTCCCAAACTGTGTTTATAGGATTGAGAAATACATAAGGATTTCTATCACCCTAATAATCCTCTCTGGCTATGCAAGAACAATATCATTGTGTTAAAATTACTCTAAATTGTTCCCTTTGCAATCATGTTCTTTGTAATAATGTTGGAAAAAACTCGTCAACGTTTTTTTGTTGTACAGATGTCTATATTCCAACTTCAAATATACTAAATCATTTTTCAAAAAATTCCCTTAATCCTAGACATATAAAATAATACTTTGTGGTTGATTTGATATCTAGTGTTCGTGGGAATCCGGATTTCTTTTTTTTATGAAATGAGTGTAACAAAAATCCATTGAAATCGGAAATAATCAATGGTTTACTAGAAACAAATCTTCTAGTACTATCTGTAAACAAAAAAAACACACACACAACCCAATCAATAAAATATTATATTTCAATGTTTCTAAGTATATTGCTTTCATGTTCTGCAATTTTTGAAACACATCACCTGATACATGATATGATGTCCATAAATAATATGAGCATTGTGCAATAAAACTTACATCAATTAAATGTAGAAGTTGTCAAAATATACAAATCATTAAATGAATTGTTGTATGTATAACATGACGGTCATTTGAAGTTGAAAGTCTTTAACCAACGTCCCATTTTTTAACGAGGCCCGAGATAATTCAACATAGAACACAACATTGTTTTTATAGTTATTTCTCTCTCTTGTGAACCGTCAAATGTCCAACTAGTTGGCATTTTCAAGCAGTTTTCCTTGCTATTATTTGTTGTTTGATATTGCCCTTCATCTATAAACAACACGTCCATTTTTTTATATATATCTCCATATTCGATAAGTACATCCTTGAACGACTTTTTGTATACATTGAGTACTTCACCAACATTATAGTATGCAAACATTGAGTAATTATAAATAGTACTAAGTTTACATTTCTCTCGATCCCAAATAAATAAAAATTCTTCATTCTTCAACCATTCAAATATACCAAGGAATTTTTTAATTTCCATGTTGTTGAGTGAGGAAAACCACAGAGCAATGTCGAAATTTTCTCTAGCAACATTGATAATATCGGGGCTGAACATCCGTGCATAATAACGATAGCAATTATGGACAAAATGAGGTTGTTTGGAATAATGTTGGATAACATCTGAACTCCAAAGAGAAATCCCTCTACTCCTAGGACCAATAGTTTCTTTTACGGTGATATCCGTACTACATACAAGAACCGTGATTATATATATAACAACAACAACAACATTTCGTTCATGAAGTTAATGATCACAAACATGCAACTGTAAATGAAGATTTTGATTTCCAAATATTAATACAAAAATCACCCAAAATTTCACAGATTCAAATGATTTAATAAAAGCATCACACTGAACTAATAATATGTTAGATTCAGACTAAAATAGCAACGTCACCGAAAAAAACAGAACACACATTGAATGATTTAAAATCTCCGTAGGTTACATCTAGTGTTTCCCGCTCTTGAAATAGGAAATGATAGTTTACATTTGATGGATGTCACTCAACTAGAAGAAGGAATTGAATGTTTTGATATCAGTTCATGCATTTTACTAAAACCCTGCCAGATTTGATGTACCAATTCACTATTTGTCCTAGCGGACGATACAATAAAGGGATTACAATACAGTTTTCAAATGGATGTGCTTTCACATCATCACCCTCCAAAACAATCATTGATGTATTACTTTCTGAAGTTTTCTTTGGGAACTCCTCCCACACACGCTCCATATTTTTTGTGTATTTCCTTCTTTATTGTAGGTACATCTCTCTCGAAACCATAAAAATAAAATTTGTTCCCCATATGATTTTTCTGCACTACCTGCCTTCAAAAAATTTGTAAACAGTGACTTCCCCTCATTGACCCCACATTTAGATGACCAAATCCCAACATTGAATTTGGAAAGACATAATCCCAAAAATTGCATGGAATGTGTTTGTGACTCATATGAAGATTCTTTGTGTTTAAATTTAAATTCAATTTCCCCCTTTTTTACTTTTTTCCCTCCAACAATATTTTTTGATTTCCCTTTTTTTTCTCTTTTGGAGTCATTTTCTGTGACTTTTTTGCGAAATAGAAAACCTTCCATTTCTAATATCAATAACATTTTTGTATCTGGAGCTGCACAAAAATTTTGCTTGTCATTATATATTTCGGAATAAATTTGTTTTATCAATTTAAGTAGAAAATATTCTTTGTCTTTTACCTATCAATGCCAGGCCAACATTTGAGTGGTGAGTAACATTGCTGGAGATACCGCGTTTTTACACCAAACCCTCGCTTGGTTCATTATTCTCCAAGCTCTTTCTTGGTTCATTATTATCCAATGTGATTTGTTGGCTAATATCCACAGACATCGTCAATGCTAGCTCTGGTTGTGGATGATCTACATGTTGAATAGAAATCCAATCAGCTTGACCTAGAAATTTGCAGGTATACATTTTATATAACTTTTTGCAAGTATTCAAGGTCACTATCCTCGTTCATAATTTAGTTAATTTAACCAGGATCTTTGAAAAATAATTTTTTACCTTATTGTCCATCTTTTTCTCCAGTTCGATAGTTCTTTGTGGATTCTCTATCACATTCAATGTCATCATCAGATAGTATAATTTTATTTGAAGCTGCAGTAGAATAGGAATTTGAAGAAGTTATTGAACATAACCGACTGAGAAAAGTAAAATACAATGAAAGAAGACATCTGAAAATGTTAATACAAATACCTTGGTTTATAGCCAATTCATGATAGAAACTGTTCATAAACAGCTCTTGTTGTACTGTCTCCACAATGGAAATAACTATTCTATATGGTGACCTGATCAACTAATGAAGAACTCTGCCTCCTGCATACAACGAAAGAACTGTACCTCAAGAAGAGACTAGTCTAGAAACTATGTGATCCAAGAATTCCCGTGTCCTTTATTTTGCAAAAACATGGCTTCTTGAACTCTCATTGTTAACCTTGGGTAAAGGTAAATCAATCATTGGTAGGCCCCCATCCTTCCAATCCATATCCATTTGAAAAGGAAACAAATTATCCTTATCCCTTCCAATGCTCCAACACTGTATAATAGAGAATCCTATAAACAAGTCCTTGGAGAAATCTATATAAACTCCCTTGGTAGGATTCCATGTTACCTTTTTTTTTTATTTCTTGCTAAAAAGTGTGAAAGATTTAGAAATCATACAAGAGTTTTTCATATCAGCTACAAAAATACAAGTACATTCTACTTCATTTGATTCTAAGTAGTACAATAACGCAAGCATATATTCTTCTGTCCAGGGACTATCACAATTACACATATCAACAACAACAAATTCACAGCTGATTGCTGCACCAAAAAATTCAATGGATCTTAGTGTGTTGACCAAAGATGCAGGATAACAACATTGACAAGCAAACTGTGAACTATCTTTGATGACGTCAATGGACATACCCATCCCCTCTTTATTGATATATATATTCAATATTTTCTCAGCATCATTTGGTAATTTGGTACCATTAACCTCTTCAGATTCTTTCTTTCTCTTTTTACTCGGATATTTTGCTTTCTTTTCGGAGCATAAAATATTGCACAGTTGCTAGAGATGATTTGGTGCAATTTTATATATTTCAATGACATTATGGTCAGTGATAATCTATGATCGAACCGTTTGAACATCATGAACTTTGAAATATTCAACGATCAAATGCCTGGTTGAACTCTCGTCCTTTATTCGCTTACAATATTGATATAAAGTCTCTTCGCAAACATTTTTGTCGACTGATGTGCTCATCCAAACTGATCCGTTGATTATATTGTCCACCACAACGGTCAATTCATCTTCATCAAGATCACGCAATGGTCTAAAACAATTAGGTCAATGATTCTTTATTTTATTTTCAACAAAATCAACCTAAGTGATTCCTTTGGGTGAGCATGATAAGGAACCACTTTTGTAAAGCTCGAATACAGACATCCATTTTCTCCACAGTCGATCCGATGCCAAAACAAGAGTTAGCTTGTCTTTAAGGTTGTCCTTTGTTTGAACAACAAAGATATCCATACATTCACCTTGGAAGTTCTGCAAACATATAAAATTGAAGGTAATATTTAATTTTCTAATTTCATAACACATGCAACAATCTAAAGACTTTGATTGATAAGAAGAAAAATTATATACCTTCCAAGCATCACGGAAGCGTTTCCCTTTCCTGGGTGGGATGGCCTACCGCAAAATATCCATTTCTCCCTTGCTTTTACAACTTGAGAAATGAATGGAGTGTTTGGAAATTCCTTGTTTGATAAATTTTATTGTTTGCATAATTTGCTGATATTGTGATGAGGAACATCTTTATGTAGAAGACGATTTGTTTGATGCCGATACCTTGAATGGACAGATTGATATTTACCAGTTTCAATGATTTTTTCTGCAGAAATAGTATGTTGTCCATCCAATATATAAAAATTTACTGAAGGAAAATTAATTTCGTCTTCATTTCTAGGAAGAAATCCCAATGTGGTCTCCTTATCGAAAGGAAATAGAATAGCATCTCTCAATGTTGTTGTAAATGTTGAGAGAAGAGATATAACCATATTTTCCACGACCTCCTCATCAACTTTTTGATATTGTAAATGCGGAGGTGCAACAACACATATTGTTACATCAATAGAAAAAAATCTCTCATTGAACAAAAAGTATTTGATCTGCTCTTTTTGAACTTCTTTTGAACTTTCGAAGCTCTTAGTCACTTTCTGCATCATTGATATAGAAAGACTTTATTTGAGTGGTTTGAAGGAAGATTTGGTCACATCTTTTTCAATATGATGGAGAAATGTTCTTCTAAGGTAGATAAGAATATTTTCATGGCCTAATGTTTTCAACTTCTTTTCAATATTCATGTAATGCAATACAAACGAAGTTTTCGCAGCCAGGATTATTTTCTTCCATACTGACAAAATTCCTTTCTTCAAAGATGACGCGGTATTAATTCTGAACCGATTATAAACATTATACGAGGGAGAAAACCACCCTTGCTTCGCACAAGAAACCGGATCTGAATCGGGACCACTTTTCATTAAATTTGGTAGAAAATTACAAACCATAAGATCAACCTTTAGAAGGAAACACCGGTCTCTCTCGACCACTTCAACTTGAACATGCAATAAATCGTTAGTAATGGGATCCGCAGATGTCAATATTCCAGCTCGAGTTGGAGCTCCTTCCTCATCCAAGCAGAATAGATATAAATCCACGTACAAATTATTTGGTTCATCCATCTCAACATACCATCCATGCTTGAATAAAACAAGGTTGTGATGTTTTAACAAATCAAGGAACAAGATTTCTTGGTATTGACTAAGGATCAACAATGCAAACATGTATTATCTGCAAAAAAGTAAATATTAAGTAGTTAATATAAGAATGCATACAGTGTTTATAGCTATCAATTAGTGTTTTAATATTAGATGTATACTTTCAAATTTTCAGGCTAATAATCGATGGATAAGGAACGACTACTCATTTTCAAAATCAATTGATTCATTAAGAACAAATCTACTAGCATTATCCTTGAGAGATTGAATGCACATTTTATATAGTCATTTGAGATTGAATTGATCATACCAGGGGCGATCATCATAGAAGGGGTGACCGATCCTTCTTATCGGAAGTCAGAATTCAAGATAAATATTGTTTCTACATTATAACTTAGCCAATGTCCCGATCTCTACTATTTATTGCGAAAGTTAGAAGTCGGGAATGGCTGACCCAAACTTTGTAGATTAAATATTTTTACATTTCTCTCGTATATGAAGGGGAAGCCGACTTTTCTTTTGCCCAGTATTATTTTCATAATAGTTCTAGACTGCAAGAAGGGGCGACCAACTCTTCTCTGATTGTAGAGAAGAGTCTGCAACTGATTGCGCAAACTGGTACTGTTACCCTTCCGAGAAAATAAAAGAACAGTTCATTTGGACGTAGATCCCACATGGGGTGAACCACGTAAATCAATGTGTTTATGTGTATGAATTTATGACATGTTTTGTATATTATTTTATGTACGTTTATGTATTTACTTTCATATGTATGTGAATGGTAATTGAATGTTGAGTAATTGGAATACAAGTGCGTGAATGTGAAGAATAAACACTTAGTATGATTAATGCGTAGCTAACTGGTGAATACAGTAGAGATTCAGCATAGTTCTGTATACTACGATAGCTACGAAGTGCAAAGTCATTTGTTATTCTATCCCATTAGTAGATGTTAAATAGAACATTAAGCGAGGTTGTTAACCACACCTGTGTATCGCCATGGTTACGGAAGCTTGATTATGTAACCCCCCATATTCGCTTCGGGTGAGACTTCAACCTATTTAGAGGGTGATGCCGAAAGGGCCAGTGAAAGGGGTTTGGTTGTGTCTACATTTATCTCGTAAATGAAGGGTCGACCAACCCTTCTTGTGCTCAGTATTCTTCCAGTGTTAACCATTCTGCATATAAATGAATTGACGGCCTAGCCTTCGTAGGTTGAATATTTTCACAATTCCCTCATAAATGGAGGGGCGACCGACACTTCTTGTGACCAATATATATATTCAAAATAGTTCTAGAATGCAAGAAGGGTTGTTCAATCCTTCTTGTGTCCACCATTCTGGATACAGGTGAATTGCTGGATATTGGTGTTCACAATTCTCTACTAAACGAAGGGGTCATCGATCCTTATTGCCAATATGGGAAGAACACATAGAAAGCAAAGTTGTGAAGTAAAATAAGGGAGTAGAGATGCAAAGTTCAAATAGAAAGAAAGGAAATGCGAAGTGAACCTCGCCACTCACCTAACCATCAGCGAAGCTAGAGAAAACTAGTCGTTACAGTTTTGATTGGAAAGTAGCCGTTATACAATACTTTTGGAAACTAGATTTTTCCGCTTTTATGGCATATTTGTCCGTTGAAGACACATTCAATGAAAGGAAAGGACCAAGATCTAAGAAGGATTTGGCCAACATATATATCATTTAATGCTAATTTAGCCGTTTTTGGGAACAACTTAGTATCGCTGTCCCTACAAATAGTAAGGATCACATATTTATCGGTCTTTACCGTGACTTTAATTTTTACCGCATGTAATTTCTGAGCATTTACCAATCAAGAGCAAGAGTAATACGGCGGTGTATGTCTAAACAAGAGAGCTTAGAGGAGATATTAAGGGAATTCCAACATTCTGGTTTTGAAGGAATCATGAAGACTCCAGTTAAGAAAACAGTGTCAGAGAGAGGTGGAACCTCTAGGGCTTCACCATGAAATGCATCGGAGTAGAAAAAGAAAGATAAGCGGAAGGCTACTAAGCAAGAGAAGCTGAAGGCTGTAGAAATTCCAAAGGAGTATCCACCAGAGCGACCTCGCGAGAGGACGATTCTGTTGGTACCTGAGTACATCCCTCTGAGAAAAGAGGATGCACCAGTTGTGATACTCAAGAAGAATCTATAATACGAGATCCCATTGTCGCCCATGTCGAGTCATGTGCGTGAAAAGGAGAATTTTCTAGGAAAGATTCTAGAAGGCAAGTTCGAGTATCATGACTTGATACACGAGACGAAGTACCCAAAATTTCAGCCGGACTAGTACATGTGTAGGAGAGATGATGAAACTAGTAAGCAGACAACAATCCATGCAAAAGACTGGGTTGCGCCATTTTCGCCATCGGGATTGCTGAATTTACTGCGAATTCTGCATTTTGACAGAAGCCCAAAGCTCACAGCGGTTGTGGGAACATTGCTCACCTGTACGCACCAGGGTTACTTGTGGTTGGACCATAAGATTGATATCAACATAGACCTGATCCATAACATCACGCACCTAAGTAAAAGAGGCGTTGACCCTCCATAAGAATTCGTAGGAAAGATCAAGGACAGAGAACTTGCATGAAGGATGAGGAGTGAATTCAGCTTGGTAAAAGGAACCGGTGGATATCAAACAAATAAAATACAGGATGTCACCACGAGGTTCACGGATCAACTGCTCGCAGGAAAGGCATTAAGGAAATGTCGACCGACCGGGGTGTCGGCTGCTGCAATCTCCTTGGATGCGAAGACGTAATTGGTGTTTTGATTTCTGAACCCACATTGTGGAAGTCAGGAAGGCATCCTTTGACGCCGCATAATTGGCAGTCCGATTTCCGAATACCGCATTGCAGATTGTGGAAGTCGGGAAGGTGTTCTTTGACACTACCCAATTGGCGTTCTTATTTCTGAATCTCGCATTGCGGATTGCAGAATTCGGGAAGGTGTTCTTCGAAGTTGTGGAATATTGGTGTTCCAATTTCTGATTTCCGTACTGCAAATTGTGGACTTCGGAGGTGTGACCCTCGTCTAAGCTGTAATCTGCGGTTCCGACTTCTGATTTCGGATTGAGGATTGCGGACCAAGACATTGCAGATGTGTAAACATATTAGAGTTGCATTCCTCATCCCCATTTCTATTCCTGATAGAGGAGGCATCAATTGGACCCTTATGCAAACCCATCAATGGAGGGAGGAACCTAAAATCGTGATCTTGAGGGAGGCCACGATTTGCAGAGCCAAGTTGCACAGAAAATTCATGTGGGAAGTGGAATCCGATTCGGATCTACAAACCTGAACCATGGGTCCAATCCGAGATCGGGAGTTTCCTAGAAGTTCATGAGAAAACCTAGATCTAGTAGCCCGAAATCCTGTTGCGGGACAGAGCCATTCGGCCACAATGTTGAGGAATATCCAAGTTCGGATCGCAGTGGGAAGAGACCAGGAGGGTTTAGACTGAATGGTAGAGCTAGTGTGGGATCATTTACCTTTGATTTAGCAGTCGGGACCATCCATACCTGGATAGTTCAGCACTGAGGGAAGGGGCACCTGAGGGACTGTGCAGTAGTGAAGGGGACCTTACTTAGGCTAAGAGTGGGGGTGATGGCGGTGACTGGACTGTCTAAGGCCATTTGGTTATGAATACAGCGCTGTGGATGAGCTCATTGACCTAGAAAACTCCTTACCTATCTCCCACTTGCTTGACAAAGCCAACTGTGTGCTGGATGAACTGAATGACTAAGAACCCAAGGTTGTAAGTGAACCTGAGTGGTACTCCTTAGTGGATACATAGCCCCAGCTCGGGGGTGGTCTCTGAGTGCTGAAATGCTACATGATGGGAAGAGACCTATGGTTGGTTTGGAACATTGCATCCCATAGCCAGTTTAATGGTGATTTCATCTCAAAGATAAGTGTTCTCTATGCTTTGAATCGTGCTTATTCTGTGTTCTGCAATGTTTTATTATTGACTGTATTGTGGAAGATAAATGATGTATGCTAGATGATAAAGTCTATGCATTGCATGAGAAGGGGATTAATCCCCTGTGTGATGTTTTATTCCCCTGTGTTTATCAGTGTATAAATATGCATACATGATTTACTCACCATGCTCCTGCACCTCTACATTCTTATATTTGTACTTATATGAATTTGTACCTTGATGAATAGGACGAGGTGATGTAAAGGCCAGGATGCCCAAAAGGTTTGGTTAGGGATTTGAGGAGTAAAATGGCATCCCTCTATAGTGTTCATGCTTCCCCTGTGGCTCAGATGAAGAGAAAATCCATGATGGAGTAGTAGGAGAGACCCTTACAGAGTGGAAAAGAGGCATGGATGAAGTTGGCGGCCACATTTTAGGTTGGATGAAGGACAGGATTAGAGTCATCGGATGTGGCAGAGGATCATGTAGTTGCATAGATCTCTCCAAGATCTTTCCAATGGTACCAAGTTTTCCCAAATTGGTCTAAGGATGAAGAAGTTATGAGCTAGAGAAGTTGTGCAGTTGGGCTTCCGACTTTTCAAACCCACAATGTGGATTGCAGAAGTCGGAAGGGTGATTCTTTGCCCTTTTTGCTGAAAAGCATTTTATGTTGGAAACATTATCTTAACTTTTATTGTAAATTTTTATATTGGACAAGTGTCCAAGGATGATTGTAATTAGCACAATATTTTATTATTAAATAAATTAAATAGGAGACAAACACCTAAGGGGACTGTTGAAAGAGTGTTTACTGACCCACTAGGTGGAATGGAATCTGGGGTAGAAGGAAATGGACAAATGGAAGCTTCATGAGGCAAGTAAATAGCTGTTGGTATCTGACAACTCCCTTGAATTGTGGTCTTAGTGCCCTAAAAGATGGGACTGGAGCTTGAGGCTCATTATTGAAAACTGACCACTAAAGACCTAGGCAATCTTTAAAAGAGCCATCGAATTTTGGACTGAGGTTCATCACTTTTCCTGATGAGGAAATTTACCTTGGGGTTTTACTGCTTGCACCCAAGAGATTCGATGAGGGGATATGCTAGTTTTTTATCATGGTGTAAGTCTGCATATTATACTGCTGAGTGCAGAGTCCTAAAATCTGAGGAGCAAGTCTTAATAGTTTGTTTCCTGTACAATTTTTGAGTGCCTTGCTTCTACATAGAGTTCATCTACCTGGTGGTTCAGTAAACAGGCTCGGGGGTCCAAAGGAGGTAAGTAGTTTGGCTACTTCTTCTGGAGAAGGTTGGGAGGAACAGGCCTCCTTGGGTGTTTGTCCACCCTATCATCTGTTATAGGTTCTACTTGTCTTTTCTGTTTCTAAGTAGTTAAATTATTTTTTGCAATTGTTGATTTAGTATTCACTAGTTATCATCATACAAAAGTATTTGTTTTGAATCCTGATCTAGTCATGATTTTATGTAATGATGAATAAGTGATTGAACAAATAAATCCTCTATATTTTTCCCCATATTGTTTTCTGTATAGTACTCTAGTGCAGAGAAGGAGAAATAAGATAGATGATTGATAGGCAGATTGCCAAATGAATGAATAGACTAACGCTGCTATATTTATTTAACTTTCATTATCAGTTATATTTCTGTAATACAAACTATATGTTTAGGCTCAGGAATTATAAACAACATTTCATAATACAAGCATTATAATATTTTTTGTTACATAGTAATATAAGTAAATATTTCATCTCTGTACAAAAACCTAGGGTTTACACTTTAGGTTATTTATTTCTTTTCAAATAGTATAGTGTTATAGTTTCATTGTATTTGTTTAATTCAATATTCAGGAAATTATAACAGCTGCAAATTAAATAGTATTTACAACATTTTATTATATTTCTACTTTTGACAGGAATAAAATAATCAAGGGTTTTATGTTTTCCATGTTTTTCTAAACTTTGCAAAGACTTCTATTCATTCCTGTACTATATTTTATTTTCAATGTCAAAACAACTATTGACTTCCACATTCGAAGTAACTAACATGTCAAATGGAGAAACCAGAACTGGTTAACTCCTATCACCTTTATCAAAACTTCTTAAACATAGAATAAGTCTATTATGGACGAATATCGTTTTATCATCAGAATCCTTAACTTCTATACTTAAACATTTTAGAAATCATTTTCAACATCATAAATTATAGTCACAAAAGCATTTATCTTATACATTGCTTAAGACTAAAACAAATGAGTATCTCGGCATCAACATCAAAAAGCAGTATCATATCTCTATTGCAAACATTAACTACAAAACCACATAGAATATAGGAAAAATGGATTTTTTATTTTCAAAGTTCGACATCACAAATTTTCGACAGTCACCTCCTGAACCGTACAGGTTAGGGTTTCAAAGTTGCAAATCAAAAACATTGAGTTTTGGCTTTCAGCCATCACCAAAAACAATGACATTGATATCAAATAACACAGGTTATCAAGCTACTATCGGAACCTACAGGTTAGGGTTTCAACTGCACAACACAAGGCTAAACTGTTGATGTATATGTCACTTCGGAATGTATTTCATCTATGTATTTCATATATATTTATTGTAACCTTATTAGAGATGTGTTATTCCTCTATAAGGAAGTGTCATCATGTGGATTGACAAGTGTTGCAAGTGTGTGTACTTGTCGATGGGTTATTAGAACACCATGTGTGGGGTCGACCCTGAAATATATATTATATTGTGGATGTGTCTAGATAGACAAGTCGGCCCCATAGTGTAACTAGGAAAATAGGTTAAGTATAAATAGAGATCGAGAGATCTCTATTTGGATCATTCAGAAAGTCATACTTCTCTCACTCAGAAAGTGGCGCACTAGTGAGGAGGAGGATCATATGCTACTAGGAGAGTATCTCAGTGTATTTTGGTTGTACTTTTGTTGAGCCATTTCTCTCTCTATCTCTGAGGAATTTGTGGGGTTTTTCACCTTAGGGTTTTCCCCACGGAAACTCTGTGTCTCTTGTCTCTCATGCTTTCGATTCTTGTGATGCTTGTCATGCTTATTGTGATTGTTATACATTGATATACTGTATATGTTATTCTCTCAGTGAAGATCCTAGAGTATTGTGAATTAATGCTCAAAATTTAACATGGTATCAGAGCTAACCTGAGAAGAAGACATTTTGCAGTGACGAAAACTTGAGTTTCTTGTTTATTGGGTTTCTCTACACAGATTTTGGAAAAACAGTATAGTAGATTGACTCTACTCATCAAGGAGAATCTATCTGTCCAATCAGAATTCAATTCTAAGCATTTTCAGATTTGGCCCTAAACATTAGGGTTTCCACAAAAATAAGAATTTCTGGAATCTGAAGACATAGCTGGAAGCTCATTGCAAAAATCGAAGTTTAGAGCTTTGGATCGAGATTTTTGGCTGGGTAGATCTCCGGGAAACTCAAACCCTAATTCAGGGTTCTCCTAGTGAACCTGGGAGAACAAAAAGTCAAATCTGAAGGGTAAAATTTTGTGGATCTCAAATTTTGAATGCACCAGGATGATCAGCTCATCAAGGCACATCTTTCTACCCTTTCAGAAAGTTGAAATTCCCATTTTGATTTTTTAGGGTTTTTTCGACAAACCCTAATCCGGGACCAGATCCAGTTTTCAGCATTTCAAGTGGTAAGACCTAAATATTTCTATTTCCATTTGAAGTACTCTTTAAGATGTCTCATCACACCAAGCTTGAGGATAAGCTTGAAGGGGCTGATAACTTCCGAGATTGGAAGTATAGGATTGGGTTAATCCTGGAAGAGAATGAGTTGGACTCATATATAAAAGAAGACATCCCTATCCTAGAGGATGAAGAGGCCAAGGTATTGCATAAGAAGAACTTGGTCAAGGAAAAGAGAATCATTTTTGATTCTATTAAATACCATCTCGTACCCCATGTGTCTTCTCTAAAGACACCCAAGGAGATGTTTGACTCTTTGACCAAGCTATTTGAAGGGAAGAACATAAATCGGAAGATGACCTTGCGGAACCAATTGAAAGGAATAAAGTTTCAGAATGGAGAAGCCATTCAATCTTATTTTTCTAAGGTCTCCCAGATTAAGGAACAACTGGAAGCAGTAGATGAAATGGTGGAGAATGGTGAAGTTGTCATGACCACTCTAAATGGCCTACCCAGGTCATGGGATTCCTTTATTCAAGGAATTTGTGCAAGGAAGAAGTTGATATCCTTCAACAGATTGTGGGAAGAATGCTCTCAAGAAGAAACTAGACTTGTAGCTCGTGAGGAAAAGATGGGAGGTGAAGATCAAGCTCTTGTAGCTCACACCAAAAGAAGCAAGCTCAAGAAGGAGAACTCTCGCTACAAGAGATCCTATCAAAAGAATAAGAAGGATCTAAGATGCTTCACATGCAATGAGAAGGGTCACTTTGCTTCGGATTGTCCCAAGAACAAAAGGGATAATAACAACAACTCCAGCAAGAAGAAGAAGGGCAGCAAAAGAAAGTTCCATGCTCATGCTGCTGAGGATAATCAACCTCCAAAGAAGAAGGCTAGGGCAGAAAGTGATGATAGTGATGATGACTCATCAAGTGAAGAAGAATATGTTCTAATCTCTGCTCTCACAGGTACTATCTCCCATGGTTGTAATGATTGGTTGATCGACAGCGGGGATTCCAAACACATGACTGGGTTTAAGGAATCTTTTGTGAATCTATCTGAACATGAATCACCCCATAAGGTGAAACTTGGGGATGATTATCAATACCCAATCAAAGGAAGTGGTGAATCCTCCTACAACCTAGATTTTGGAAAATCTTTGAAGATGAAAGAAGTCCTTTATGTACCTAGGCTCAAGAAGAGCTTACTCTCCATCTCTGCATTGGATGCAAAAGGTATGAGGGTTGCATTTGTGGATGGCCAAGTCCTAATGTGGCCAAAGGGTAAAACAATCGATGATGCAGTAGTGGCTGAAGAGTAAGAGGGAGGTTTGTATAAATTGAAGGGTCAACCTGAACGTGCCATGATACATGAATCCATGGAGCCAAGTGAACTTTGGCATAGAAGACTTGCTCATATGCACTATAGGGCACTTCCATTTGCAAGCAAGGCTGTAGAGGGTCTTCCTGAAATCAAGACCAAACATGAAGGTGTTTGCAAAGGATGTGCAAAAGGTAAAAACATTAAGAAGGCTTTCCCAAGCAGTGAAATCAAGGCAAAAGATATCCTAAAATCATCCGCTCAGATGTATGTGGTCCTATGTCATCCAGTTCTCTGAGTGGGTATGTTTACTATGTCTCATTTATTGATGACTTCTCTAGGAAGACTTGGGTATACTTCTTGAAGAACAAAGATGAGGTGTTTGATAAGTTCAAGGAATTCAAAACCTTGATGGAGAATCAAACTGACAAGAAGATCAAGACATTTAGATCCGACAATGGTGGTGAATTCATCTCAGGTAACTTCAAGAAGCTTTGTAGTGATTCAGGGATTAAGAGGGAGTTGACTACTCCTTATAATCCTTAATAGAATGGAGTTGCAGAAAGGAAGAACAGAACAATCATGGAAGCAGCAAGGGCAATGCTGCATGACCAGGATCTACCTATGCATCTATGGGCAGAAGTAGCTAGAACAGTTGTATATGTGCAGAACAGAACACCCCACAAGATATTGGACAACAAGACACCATAAAAGGTCTTTTCTGGTAAGAAACCTGAAGTCATCCATCTCAGAATATTTGGTTGTCCAGTATACACTCATGTCCCAAAGGAAAAGAGGACCAAACTAGATCCTTCAGGAAAGAAGGGTATCTTTTTGGGTTACAGTGAAAGCTCAATGGCTTACAGAATATACTTTCCAGGGTTCAAGAAGATTGATGTCAGTAGGGATGTAACATTTGATGAAAAATCAACATTCATCAAATCAAGGAAGGCACCTATCAAAGTTTATGAAGAACCTAAGGAAACTAGATTTCAAGACACTACCATGTTTGAAGCAGTTCTAGAAGTTGTTCGTGAGTTTGAAGATCCACAAGAACCTGTAGATCCACCCCATGAGGATAACTCTCATAAGAGGAAGCCTGCATGGGCTAGAGAGCTCATTCAAGATGCAGAAAGATGTGGCATTCCAGAAGAAGAACACAGAGCAAAGAAGAGAACCAGATCACATACTAGCTATGTTGCTTTACTCTGTGACATCATGAACAAAAAACATTCCAGTTATGAAGAAGCAGTGGAAAATAAAGAATGGAAGGATGCCATGGTTGAAGAATACCAATCAATAATGAAGAATGATGTTTGGGATGTTGTCCCAAGACCTAAAGAGAAGTCTGTTGTGACTTCCAAATGGATCTACAAAATCAAGCATGCTACAGATGTTAGTGTAGAGAAATACAAGGCAAGATTTGTAGCTCGTGGCTTCTCTCAGAAAGAGGGAGTAGATTATGAAGAAAATTTTGCACCTGTAGCCAGGTATACTTCCATTAGAACAATACTTTCCCTGACTGCATCAATGAAATGGAAAATCCACCAGATGAATGTCAAAACTACTTTCTTGAATGGTGTAGTGGAAGAGGAAGTATATGTGGACCAGCCACTCAGTTTCAAAATACATGACAAGGAGTCATATGTATGCAGATTGAAGAAAGCCTTGTATGGCTTGAAGCAAGCTCCCAGAACTTGGTATGGTAGGATGGACAGTTTCTTATCTAGTTTGGGCTTTACCAAGAGTAAAGAGGATTCCAACCTTTACTACAAGGTTGAGGAAGGGAATCCTGTGATTCTACTCTTGTATGGGGATGACTTATTTTTAATAGGAGATGACAGATTGATTGCAGATACTAAGAGGAAGCTTGTTGCTAAGTTCGATATGAAAGATTTGGGAATGATGCATTATTTCCTAGGTATGGAGGAGTGGCAGAATGCAGGTGGGATCTTCCTTGGTCAAAGGAAGTACACAGTAGATATCCTGAAGAGATTCGGGATGATGGATTGCAAGGCCATGGCCACACCCATGGCATCGAACTTAAAGCTTCTATGTGATGCTTCATCTGAGCCAATTGATGTCTCTATGTATCGGTAGATGATTGGGTCCTTGATGTACCTGACGAACATGAGACCATATATTTGCTTTTTTGTGAACACATTGAGTCAGTTCCTGACAGATCCGAGGAGTGTTCACCTTGTTGCTGTAAAGCATGTTCTGAGGTACATGAAGGGTACAGTGGATTATGGGCTCAAGTATGAGGCAAATCAAAAGTTTAACCTGCAGGGTTATGTTGATTCAGATTGGGCTGGCAGTGTCGCAGATAGGAAGAGCACATCTGGATGTTGCTTCAATATGGGATCAGGTGTGATCTCTTGGTTTAGCAGGAAGCAGTCCTGCGTAGCACTGAGTACAGCTGAGGCAAAGTATGTTGCAGCCTGTTCAGCTAGTTGTGAGGCAGTATGGCTATGGAAGCTACTGTCTGAGTTATTTGATCGCCCATTGGATGCTACTGGTATTTTCTGCGATAACCAGAGTTGTGTGAAGCTATCTGAGAACCCAGTGTTTCATGACAGGTCGAAACACATAGAGATCAAATATCACTATATCAGGGATATGGTGCAGAGAGGAGCTGTGAAGCTCCTATATGTTGCAATGGACGAGCAGATTGCAGATGTGCTGATGAAGCCACTAGCCAGGGTGAAGTTCGAGTACTTCAGGGAGAGGCTTGGTGTTCTTCAGATCGAGGACACTTCGAGGAAGAAGTGATGGACACATTTGCTGAAGCCATTCCAAGCATGTTGGAAGGAGGATCCTTCACATGGCTATGGATGTAAGCGCTGGATGATGTTCTAGTTTCTACTTTGTATGATCAGTTGGATCATTTATATGTATGTATGCATCATGTTTGATGCTGGATATGATCAGTTGGATCATCTATATGTATGTACACATCATGTTGGATGCTGGATATGATCAGTAGGATCTTTTGTATGTATTTTGTATATGCATCATGTTGGATGCTTGGACCATGTATCTGTATATGTATCAGGTGGATACATTGTATGATCAGGTAGATCATGTATGTTGATATGTATCATGTATGATCAGGTGGATCATGTATTTGTATTTGTATCAGGTGGATACATTGTATGATCAGGTGGATCATGTATGATGATATGTATCGGGTAGATACTTGGTATGCATCAGGTAGATGCATTGTATGGTCAGGATGATCATGGATGACGAGCTTCAGGATGTTTCTCCAGATGATATGCAGCAAGATGTTGCAGTGATGATGATCAGGATGATGTATGGTGAGTATCAGGTTGATACTCTATGGCCGTGGATTAGGTTGTGCAGATGAGCATATAATTTGGCCCTAGGAGATTTGCAGATAGTCTTTCGAGGTTTTGCCTATGGCATGTAATTTGGCCCTGGGATATCTGGCAAATGATCTTTTGAGGTTTTGCTCTGGGAGGACATATAATTTGGCCCTGGGAGATCTACAGATAGTCTTTCGAGGTTTTGCCTATGGCATATAATCTGGCCCTGGGATATCTGGCAAATGCTCTTTTGAGGTTTTGTCCTATGGCATATAATCTGTCCCTGGGAGATCCGATAGGTTGGGATGTGTGCCCGTAATAAGTCCTGGGATGCTCTTGCGAGGTTTTAACATGACCACATATAATATGTCCCTGGGAGATCCTATAGGTAGAGCTGTGTGCTCGTAACAACCTGGGATGCTCTTGCGAGGTTTTATGGTGACCACATATAATCTGTCCCTGGGAGATCCTATAGGTAGAGTTGTGTGCTTGTAACAGCCTGGGATGCTCTTGCGAGGTTTTGTGGTGAGGTCACATATAATATGGCCCTGGGAGATCCTATAGGTAGAGCCGTGTGCTCATAACAGCCTGGGATGCTCTTTCGAGGTTTTGTGACGCATGTAATAAGTCTTGAGGATTCCACAGTATGGTCAGTGATGACAAAGACCTGCAGGTGGTGGGCCTACATCCAGTATGAAAAAGGACTGGCTCTGTAGAAATTCCTATGACGAGTACAGTCAGAGATTGGTTGAGATAGCAGTAGCAGTGACGATGATGATGACGATACATCGATGACGATGATCCTGAGCAGAAGACTTGTCTAGCAGATCTGTGTCGAGAAATACCTTTCTAGTTAAGAGGGAGTGTTGATGTATATGTAACTTCGGAATGTATTTCATCTATATTTATTGTACCCTTATTAGAGATGTGTTATTCATCTATAAGGAAGTGTCGTCATGTGGATTGACAAGTGTCACAAGTGTGTGTACTTGCCGATGGGTTACTAAACCACCATGTGTGGGGTCAACCCTGAAATATATATTATATTGTGGATGTATCTAGATAGATAAGTCGGCCCCATAGTGTAACTGGGAAAACAGGTTAAGTATAAATAGAGATCGGGAGATCTCTATTTGGATCATTCGGAAAGTCATACTTCTCTCACTCAGAAAGTGGCGCACTAGTGAGGAGGAGGATCATCTACTACTAGGAGACTATCTCAGTGTATTTTGGTTGTGCTTTGGTTGAGCCATTGCTCTCTCTATCTCTGAGGAAGTTGTGGGGTTTTTCACCTTAGGGTTTTCCCCATGGAAACTCTGTGTCTCTTGTCTCTCATGCTTTTGATTCTTGTGATGTTTGTCATGCTTATTGTGATTGTTATGCATTGATATACTGTATATGTTATTCTCTCAGTGAAGATCCTAGAGTATTGTGAATTAATGCTCAAAATTTAACATAAACCCATAGCTATCAGCCATCCTTTAAAAACACAACAGTTCATGAAACAAAAGATTACATTATCGCATATACTGGAGCATCTCACACAGTCTCAAACACGCAAACATCATGAAGTTTGGAACCAAATTATTTTATTTTAACCAGAATAGCCGAGGGATAAAACCCTCTCAACATTTACATCCTTTTACAAATTATCTATGTTGAAAACAAACACCATAGGCTTAATGCCGAATGGGTTGAGGATTTCACCCTCCCCAAGCTTCCAGACAGCTCACAACATTTCGACGGTGGTCACTTTCCATAGCCTCACAATAAACATGAAGTCTCAGCTAAGAACACAAGAAGGTCCAACAGTCACCTAACCGAAGCATCAGGGAAACCACCGAATCTTACCATTTCATATGCAGCTGCCAGTTATCAAAACTCAAGCTTGGGAACCAAATGTCGAAGGAACCTACCACACGATTAAGGTATGGTCAAAACAAGTAACATGAAAGAATTTTCAATAAGGCGAAATAAAAATGATTGAAACTCTTAAACAAATTAGAAGGAGACAGGTTTCGAACCTGAAACATTACCTTTAAAGATAGCCATATCAAGAGCAGTGACGTCATAACCATTGTGAAATCGTAGCCAGCACCTGACCATCGAATGCAAGAAGGTTGAAAATAACTCAGAGAACTACCATTTCAACCTACACACGAGATTACCATAAGCCCTGGAACCCTTCAACATCTTTTAGTTGCTGTAAACTCTCACAGAAGGCTCGACTCTTAAACTAGTTACAGGTATCATAAAAACACCCAACAGGTCACGGTTTCGAATCATGGAGAAACTCCGAAACACCTGCTAATGAAACCCTAGAGTTTCTCGGCCTGTCATCCTCTCCCCATAACCACTCTCAACAACAATGAATGCCAAAGGAAACAACAATGACGTGACTTAGTGGAGTTTAGGGTTAATTTACCAAATGCTGAGAGCATCTCCAGATCAATGGTGCAGATCCTTCATTGCAATCCCAAGCAAATGGTGCATTTAAAACACTTTATTACACTTCCTACCATACTTTCCAGCTCATAAAACATTAGGACGAGGATTGGTACAGCTCGACCACATCGGTGTTGATCCTACAACTCATCACATGACAAGCAACACGTAATCTGCCACCAAGATCTCACACGAAAGTGGTAGATAGGAATGTTTAATGCCAAGATCGGTTTACAAACACCTGCCAACACATATCCACTATATTATTATTACCTTGACCTCATCACTCGTTGGTTAAATAGTAATGCTGCCAGCCTGTTGATATGCATACAATAATGTAAGTCATAGTTTACTTTAGGATATCATATTCAACTAGATATCGATCACATTATTTTACATTGAAACTAAGTCATAAACTTTACACGTATAGGGTTTGCATATAGATCTCATGCTATAAGGTTTGCACATAGTTCTCATACTATAAGGTTTGTATATAGTGTTTATGTTATAAAAAAATTAAATAGGATTCGCATATAGTGTATATGCTATAGATTTTAAATAGAACTTCTATATAGTTTATATGCATTAGGAACTATACAATAATTTTGTATGCTATAGGGAATACATAAGACTTGAAAATAGTATACACTATAGGAACTAATTGTAAGTCATATGTAGTTCATACTATAAGGAAAGAATCTAAGCATTATAGAGGTCATCTATTATAGGACATCACATATCAATTTGCATATAGTGCACATGTTATAATAATAGAATATATCGTGCTTTTAGCCTATGTTATATAAAAGCACATTAACCTTGTGACAAACAGTAGTAGCAAATATTATCCTAAACCAATGCTACAACACTTTAATTCATCATTTAAATGTTAAACAAAGGAGACATTTGAGTTGTATAGTTACAAATACATACTGTAGATGAGTCGCTGTATTAGTACCTTATAAATTTATATACATAACCCTTGAGGGCTAACTGAAAGTACTCTTTAAATTATATTTGTAGTACTTGATCTGATGTGTCACCCTTACCTGTAATCTACGAAAGGAAAAGTTCAAATGTTTTAGCATAAATGCTGAGTAAGCCTCGGGGTACCCTTAGGACCCCTTCCATCATCAAAAGAAGAACAATAGTTAGCACTTATAAACATTATATCGAATGGACATTGACATAAGTAATATAAAAATATAGCTGCGATGAGAAGAACATTCAATGGCATCTTAATGTAGACTTTAATTTCATTTCATAACAAGATGACAAACAGTACACTGTATGATAGTTACAAACATTTATTACAACATGACAACATAGAAGCATTTATTATAATTCCACACAGTTAATTTATGCATTAAAATCTACGTTGAAAATTTTTAAATTTTTGTGAAATTTTGGGATGTTACATGTGGTATCAGAGTGCGAGTTCAAACTGTAGGCCTGAATAGGCTCACGTGCGCAAAACAGAAAATAAAACAGAAAAATTAGTTACTAACTTTATTTAAATTTTGTTTCTGTACATAACAGTTTGACGTTTAAATTGCAGGTATGGATATACCAAAGGAATCAGCAGAGGACATACCTCCTCATCATAATGAACATAATAACAACACACATAATAATGGCAATGAAGGAATTTATGTAGAGTTAAATAATCAATCTTCTGAATTGCTACGTACTGTAAAAGATTTAAAATCTGAAATAAGGACTGTTAAAGAAGAGAATGAACGAATTATGAAGGCATGGGATGAGTTAAATCAGATTTTAATGGAGAAATACCATAACGAAGAAAGAGGAAGGAAATCAGAAGTAAATTCTAATTCTGGTACAATGTCTCACAAACATAAGAGTAAGAAAGCAAAGAATGATAAAAATAATAATTACTCTTCGTCTGAATCTAATCAAAGTAATTATAATTATGTTCATGACAGCAGTGACAGTGATTGTTGTTCTAAAAAGAGGAAGCATAAGCATCATGAACAAATTTTAGGAGAGTTTAAAAATATTAAGCCACCAACCTTTAATGGCAAGATTGAAAAGGGTGAGACAACTAAAGCATGGCTGTCTGGAATGAAGAAATACTTTCATATTTACGATTACTCTTCTCAGTTAAAAGCCAAGATGGCTATTTACAATCTGACCGAAAAGGCAGATATTTGGTGGTAGGATCTTAAAGAATTAAGAACATAAAAGAAATAAACATAGCCTGGAGTATGTTAAAAAATTTATTTAAGAAAGAATTTCTGTCAGAACAGTACTATGAAGATAAATCCAAGGAATTTTATGATTTAAAACTGGGTACTATGAGTATGAAGGAGTTGTGCAGCAGTTTCCTTAGCTTGCTGAGGTATGTACCTTACATGATCGAAGAGAAGCCTAAGCTACAAAGGTTTTTAAGTTGTCTACCTTTCAACATAAAACACAGGATCGAGTATGATAACCCTTCCACTTTGGAAGAGGCTATGAGAAAAGCTAATTTCTGTTTTGACCAAAACAGAAATAGAGAAGGAATATCTGGCTGGAAGAGTAATAAGTCTAATCATTTTGAGCATAAAAAGAAAAGCTTTAATCATAATTCTGGAAATCTTAAGAAAAGATTTAATAACAAAAAATTTCTAAGTAATAATAATTATAGAGGTAATGCACCATAGAACTTTACTGCTACAAGGAATGTGCCTAATAATAATAAAAGCAATAATAACAACAACAACAGGTATGCTGATCATAAAGCACCTCTGAAGTGTTATGATTGCGGTGGACCCCATACTAGAGCTCAATGCCCACGCAACAGAAAGACAGTCAACAACATTCACACCATACAAGTAGAGCCTATAGTTGGAGATGTAACAAGAGAGATGCCCAGGATAAATGCAGCGCTAGAGAATCGTCAAGCAGATCATCAAATGTCTATTGTTGAAATCGAAGGTATGATACACAACAAATCTATTTCCATTCTAATAGATCCAGGTGCAAGTTTGAGTTACATTTCACCTGAATTAGTGAAAAGTTGCAAGTTAAAGATAGAGAAATTTGATAATTCATGGTTAGTTCAGCTAGCAACATGCATTAAAAGAAAGGTTACAGACTTTGTCAAAAATTGTGATGTATTTATGAGTCAGCTGAAAACGCAAGTTAATCTGAATATTTTACCATTAGGGTCATATGACTTGTTGATTGGCATGGACTGGCTTGAATAGCATAGAGTAGTACTTGATTTTTATGAGAAATATTTTACTTGCTTAAATAATGAAGGTAAAACTGAAACAGTAAAAGGAATTCATAGGAAGATTTCTGTAAGGAAAATTTCTGCTTTACAAGTAAAGAGAGCTGCAAGAAAGGGCTGTAAAATGTTTGCTATTAATGTTATTAATGATGAATTTTCATCTAAAGAAGATAAGCTAAAACTGGAGGATATACCCATCCTTAGGGACTTTTTTGATGTATTCCCAGAAGAGATTCTAGGACTACCTCCGAAAAGGGAACTTGATTTCACCATTGAGTTAATACCGGGTGTGGTCCCAAACTCAAAGGCTCCCTATAGAATGAATATTCTTGAATTAAATGAACTAAAATCTCAGCTAAAGGAATTAATAGATAAAAACTACATAAGGCCAAGTGTGTCTCCTTGGGGAGCGCCAGTTATTTTTGTTAAAAATAAGGACAGAACCATGTGACTGTGCATAGATTACCGTCAACTTAATAAAATGACAATTAAAAACCGATATCCCTTGCCCCGTATTGACGATCTATTTGATCAAGTACGTGGAGTAGAGATATTCACTAAAATTGATTTAAGGTTTGGATATCATCAAGTTAGGATAAAAGACGAAGACATATTCAAAACTGCTTTTAGAACGCGATATGGGCACTACGAGTTCGTAGTTATGCCTTTTAGGCTAACTAATGCACTAGCAGTGTTCATGTGTTTAATGAACAACGTTCTGCATAAGTATTTGGATAAGTTTGTAGTTGTGTTCATTGATGATATTCTCATTTACTCAAAAACTAAAGAAGAGCATGACGAACATTTAATAATAATTCTGCAAGTGTTAAGAGAACATCAGCTTTATGCTAAGTTCAGCAAGTGTGACTTTTATAAAGATAAAATACAGTACCTAGGTCACATAATCTCTAAAGACAGAATTTCCATTGACCTTGATAAGATAAAAGAAATCAACGAGTGGCCTGTTCCTAAAGATGTAACTGACGTTCGATCATTTACGGGGATAACAGGTTACTACATAAAGTTTATTGAAGGGTTCTCACAAATTGCGAATCTCATCACTTCTTTGTAGAAGAAGGGGAAGAAATTCGTATGGGATCAAAAATGCCAAAAAAGTTTTAATAAGTTAAAAGAATTATTAACAACCGCACCCATTTTAAAAATTGTTGATCCTAACAAAGACTTCATTGTATGCACTGACGCGTGCAACGATGGACTAGGTGGGGTCTTAACTCAAGAAGATCATGCTATTGCTTTTGAGTCTAGAAAGTTAAAAATCCACGAAAATAATTACGCAAATTACAATCTTGAGTTGGAAGTCGTGATACATGCACTAAATATGTGGCGCCATCACTTGATTGGAAGAAAGTTTGTACTCATGACAGATAATAAGGGTTTAAAATACTTGTTGGATCAAACAAATCTAAATGCAAGGCAAACTAGATGGCTAGCTTTCCTTAGCGAGTATGATTTTGAAATTCAACACATTAAGGGTAAAGAAAACAAAGTTGCTGATGCCTTGAGCAGAAATGCCAGATTAAGCTTTGTGGCAGCAATCAGCACGTTTAAGACAGATCTGGAAAATCAAATTGAAGAAGGAATTAAGCAAGATTAAAATTATCAAAAATTGCATGATAAGGTTGCTGCAAATTTATCTGAAAATTTAATAACAGATTACAACATTAATGAAAAGGGATTAATGACTTATAAAAACAGAATTTATGTACCAAATGTGTCAAAGGTTAAGTTGCTGATTTTGGATGAAGTTCATAAGAGTCCTTATTCGGGACATCCTGGTTATCAGAAAATGATAACTATGTTAAGGAAGGATTATTTTTGGCCCAACATGAAGAACGAAGTGGCTGAATACATAGATATATGTTTTGAATGTCAGGCCATTAAGGTTGAACATCAACATCCAGCTAACCTATTGCAACCATTACCAATTCTGGAATGGAAGAGGGAGATTATAAGTATTGATTTTATTACCGGTTTACCTAAGAATCAGAAACAAAATGATTCAATAATGGTTGTTGTGGATAAACTTAGTAAATCTGCTCATTTTATTCCTGTTAAGACTACATTCAAAGCTGCTAACATTGCAGATGTGTTCATGAGACAAATATTTCGCTTACACGGAATTCCAAAGGTAATTATTTCTGATCGAGACTCCAAGTTCACTGGAAATTTCTGGACAAAATTGTTTAAGTGTTTAAATACTAAATTAAATTTCAGTACTGCTTTCCATCCACAAACTGATGGACAGACTAAAAGGGTTAATCATATTTTAGATGACATGTTACGAATGTATGTTAAAGATCAGCCAACTAAGTGGGAAGATTATTTGCATTTAGCTGAATTTGCATACAATAATCATTATCAAGCATCTGCTAGACTTAGTCCATTTGAGATTTTATATGGAAGAAAATGTTGTACTCCTATTTCTAGGGATAACCCTATGGACAGATTAATGTTAGGACCAGATTTATTAAAAGAAATGGAGCTAACTATGAAACAGGTTCAAGGCAATGTAAAAGTTGCACAAGATCGGAAAAAACGTTATGCAGATCTTAAACGCACTGAAAGAGAATTTCAGGTTGGAGATCATGTTTTTGTAAAGGTAAAACCCAAGAAAAGTTCTTTAAAGCTTGGAAGTTGTGCTAAACTAGCACCAAGGTACTATGGACCATTTGAAATCCTATCAAGGATTGGACCTGTTGCATATCAGTTGGCTTAGCCATCTAACTTAAGAATCCATAATTTCTTTCACATTTCTATTTTAAAGAAGTATGTGCACGATGCTACTCATGTGCTGAATTGGAATGACATACAGGTGGAACCCGAAGGAGATTTTCAGGTGGAACCGGACTGTATTCTCGACAGGAGGAAACGTACCATAGGGCAGGTAAAGGTGCAATGGAAGCACCTTATCCCTAATGAAGCTACCTGGGAACTGGAAAGTAAAATGCGGGAAACATATCCAGTTTTGTTCCAGGAAGGCTCTGATGAAGAATAAGCAACATCGAGGATGATGTTGAGCTTAAGTGGGTGTCTTTGTAACATACCATTTTTGCTGAAAAACATTTTATGTTGGAAACATTATCTTAAATTTTATTGTAAAGTTTTATATTAGACAAGTGTCCAAGGATGACTGTAATTTGCACAATATTTTATTATTAAATAAATTAAATAGGATACAAACACCTAAGGGAACTATTGAAAGAGTGTTTACTAACCCACTAGGTGGAATGGAATCTGGGGTAGAAGACAATGGACAAATGGCAGCTTCATGAGGCAAGTAACTAGCTGTTGGTATGGGAAAACTCCCTTGAATTATGGTCTTAGTGCCCTGAAAGATGGGACTGGAGCTTGAGGCTCATTATTGAAAACTAACCACTAAAGACCTAGGCAATCTTTAAAAGAGACATCGAATTTTGGATTGAGGTTCATCACTTTTCCTGACGAGGAAATTTACCTTGGGGTTCTGCTGCTTGCACCCAAGAGATTCGATGAGGGGATATGCTAGTTTTTTTATCATGGTGTAAGTCTACATATTATACTGTTGAGTGCAGAGTCCTAAAATCTGAGGAGCAAGTCTTAATAGTTTGTTTCCTGTACAATTTTTGAGTGCCTTGGTTCTACACAGAGTTCATCTACCTGGTGGTTCAGTAAATAGGCTCGGGGGTCCAAAGGAGGTAAGTAGTTTGGCTACTTCTTCTGGAGAAGGTTGGGAGGAACAGGCCTCCTTGGGTGTTTTTCCACCCTATCATTTGTTACAGGTTCTACTTGTCTTTTTTGTTTCTAAGTAGTTAAATTATTTTTTGCAATTGTTGATTTAGTATTCACTAGTTATCATCATACAGAAGTATTTGTTTTGAATCCTGATCTAGTCATGATTTTGTGTAATGATGAATAAGTGATTGAACAAATAACTCCTCTATATTTTTCCCCATACTGTTTTCTGTATAGTACTCTAGTGCAGAGAAGGAGAATTAAGATAGATGATTGAAAGGAAGATTGCCAAATGAATGAATAGACTAACGCTGCTGTATTTCTTTAACTTTCATTATCAGTTATATTTATGTAATACAAACTATATGTTTAGGCTCAAGAATTATAAACAACATTTCATAATACAAGCATTATAATATTTTCTGTTACATAGTAATATAAGTAAATATTTCATCTTTGTACAAAAACCTAGGGTTTACACTTTAGGTCATTTATTTCTTTTCAAACAGTATAGTGTTATAGTTTCATTGTATTTCTTTAATTCAATATTCAGGAAATTATAACAGCTACAAATTAAATAGTATTTACAGCATTTTATTATATTTCTACTTCTGACAGGAATAAAATAATCTAGGGTTTTATGTTTTCCATGTTTTTCTAAACTTTGCAAAGACTTCTATTCATTCCTGTATTATATTTTATTTTCAATGTCAAAAAAACTACTGACTTCCACATTTGAAGTAACTAACAGGTCAAATGGAGAAACCAGAATTGGTTAACTCGTATCACCTTTATCAAAACTTCTTAAACATAGAATAAGTCTATTATGGACGAATATCCTTTTATCATCATAATCCTTAACTCCTTAACTTCTATACTTAGACATTTTAGAAATCATTTTCAACATCATAAATTATAGTCACAAAAGCATTTATCTTATACATTGCTTAAGACTAAAACAAATGAGTATCTCGGCATCAACATCAGACAGCAGTATCACATCTCTATTGTAAACATTAACTGCAAAACCACATAGAATACACAAAAACTAGATTTTTTATTTTCAAAGTTCGGCATTACAAATTTTCCATAGTTACCTCCTGAACCGTACAGGTTAGGGTTTCAAAGTTGCAAATAAAAAACAATGAGTTTTGACTTTCGACCATCACCAAAAACAACGACATTGATATCAATTAACACAGGTTATCAAGCTACTATCGAAACCTACAGGTTAGGGTTTCAACTGCACAGCACAAGGCTAAACCCATGGCTATCAGCCATCCTTTAAAAACACAATAGTTCATAAAACAAAAGATTACATTATCGCATATACTGGAGCATCGCTCATAGTCTCAAATGCGCAAACGTCATGAAGTATGGAACCAAATTCTTTTATTTTATCCAAAATAGCCGAGGGATAAAACCCTCTCAACAGTTACATCCTTTTACAAATTATCTAGGCTGAAAACAAACACCAAAGGCTTAATGCCGAATGGGTTGAGGATTTCATCCTCCCCAAGCTGCCAGACAGCTCACAACATTTCGATGGTGGTCACTTTCCATAGCCTCACAATAAACATGAAGTCTCGGCTAAGAACACAAGAAGGTCCAACAGTCACCTAACCGAAGCATCAAGGAAACCACCGAAGCTTACCATTTCATATGCAGCTTCCAGTTATCAAAACTCAAGCTTGGGAAGCGAATGTCGAAGGAACCTACCACATGATTAAGGTATGGTCAAAACAAGTAACATGAAAGAAGTTTCAATAAGGAGAAATAAAAATGACTGCAACTCTTAAACAAATTAGAAGGAGACAGGTTTCGAACCTGAAACATTACCTTTAAAGATAGCTATCTTTGGAGCAGTGACGTCGTAACCATTGTGAAACCGTATCCAGCACCTCACCATCGAATGCAAGAAGGTTGAAAATAACTCAGAGAACTACCATTTCAACCTACACACAAGATTACCATCAACCCTGGAACCCTTCAACATCTTTTAGTTGCTGTATACTCTCACAGAAGTCTCGGCTCTTAAACTAGTTACAGGTATCAGAAAAACACCCAATAGGTCATGATTTTGAATCGTGGAGAAACTCCAAAACACCTGCTAATGAAACCCTGGAGTTTCTCGGCCTGTTGGCCTCTCCACAGAACCACTCTCAACAATAATGAATTCCAAAGGAAACAGCAACGACGTGACTTAATGGAGTTTAGGGTTAATTTCCCAAATGCCGAGAACATCTCTAAATCAATGGTGCAGATCCTTCATCACAATCCCAAGCAATTGGTGCATTTAAAACACTTTATTACACTTCCTACCATACTTTCCAGCTCATAAAACATTAGGAAGAGGATTGGTACAGCTCGACCACATCGGTGTTGACCCTACGACTCATCACATGACAAGCAACACGTAATTTGCCACCAAGATCTCACACGAAAGTGGTAGATAGGAATGTTTAATGCCAAGATCGGTTTATGAACACCTGCCAGCACATATCTACTATATTATTATTACCCTGACCTCATCATGCGTTGGTTAAATAGTAATGCTGCCAGCCTGTCGATATGCATACAATAATGTAAGTCATAGTTTACTTTAGAATATTGTATTCAACTAGATATCGATCACATTATTTTACATTGAAACTAAGTCATAAAATTTACACATATAGGGTTTGCATATAGATCTCATGCTATAAGGTTTGCACATAGTTCTCATACTATAAGGTTTGTATATAGTGTTTATGTTATAAAAAATTAAATAGTATTCGCATATAGTGTATATGCTATAGATTTTAAATAGAACTTCTATATAGTTTATATGCATTAGGAACTATACGATAATTTTGCATGCTATAGGGAATACATAAGACTTGAAAATAGTATACACTATAGAAACTAATTGTAAGTCATATGTAGTTCATACTATAGGGAAAGCATCTAAGCATTATAGAGGTCATCTATTATAGGACATCACATATCAATTTGCATATAGTGCACATGTTATAATAATAGAATATATCATGCTGTTAGCCTATGTTATATAAAAGCACATTAACCTTGTGACAAACAGTAGTAGCAAATATTATCCTAAACCAATGCTACGACACTTTAATTCATCATTTAAATGTTAAACAAAGGAGACATTTGAGTTGTATAGTTACAAATACATACTGTAGACGAGTCACTGTATTAGTACCTTAGAAATTTATATACAGAACCCTTGAGGGCTAAGTGAAAGTACTCTTTAAATTATATTTGTAGTACTTGACCTGATGTGTCACCCTTGTAATCTGCGAAAGGAAAATTCCAAATGCTTTAGCATAAATGCTAAGTAAGCCTCGGAGTACCCTTAGGACCCCTTCCATCATCAAAAGAAGAACAACAGTTAGCACTTATAAACATTATATCGAATGGAAAGTGACATAAGTAATATAAAAATATAGCTGCGATGAGAAGAACATTCAATGGCATCTTAATGTAGACTTTAATTTCATTTCATAACAAGACGACAAACAGTACATTGTATGATAGTTACAAACATTTATTACAACATGAAAACATAGAAGCATTGATTATAATTCCGCACAGTTAATTTATGCATTAAAAGCTACGTTGAAAATTTTTAAATTTTTGTGAAATTTTGGGATGTTACATTTTGACTTCCGAATCCTGCAACGCAGATTGCGCATTGTGAATGTTGGAAGATTAAATTTTCTGAAGTTGTGAAATGGTGATTTTGAATTCTGACTTCCGCAAGGCGGATTGAGGATTGCGAAAGTCGGAGAGGTAATTTCCCAAATTGGATATTTGGCGTTCTGATTTTCGAATCTTGCATTGCAGAATTCAGGAAGGCATTCTTTGATGCCGTGTAATTGGAGTTTCGATTTCTGAATCCCGCATTGTGTATTACGGATTGCAGAAGTCAGGAATGCATCCTTCGACGTTGCGTAATTGGCGTTTTGCTTTCCAAATACCGCATTACGGATTGTAGATTGCGGAAGTCGGGAAGGTGTTCTTCGACATCATGCAATTAGAATTCCAATTTCTGAATCCCACATTGTTGATTGCGGAAGCCGAGAAGGTGTTCATCGACGCTGTGGAATATTGGTGTTCCGATTTCCACACTGAAATTGCTGATTGTGGAGGTCGGAGGTGTGACCCTCATCTAAGCTGTAATCTGTGGTTCCAACTTCCGATTGTAGATTGCGGATTGTGGACCGAGACATTGTGGATGTGTAAAAATATTAGAGTTGAGGATCAGTTTTGGAAGAAAAAAAATATAGCAGGTTGTTCAAGGTTGTTCCCCCATCACTCTAAAGGGCACTGAGGGGATTGGGGACATGACAGTATTGTTCGTTGGACCACATGAAAATTAAAAAATTCATTGATAGATTTGAATGGTTGAAGAATGAGGACTTTGTATTTATTTGGGCTCGGGACAAATGTAAACATACTATTTATAGTTCCTCAATGTATGCACATATTGGTGAGGTACTGCATCGATACAAAAAGTCATTGAACGATGTATTTATCCTATATGGATATATATATCAAAATCAGACATGATGTTTATATATAAAGGACAATATTACTCAGAAGATAATATCAAGGATAATTGCTTGAAAATTCCATGAATTTGGACATTTGACAATTCGCAAGAAAGAGAAATGTGACTATAAAAACAATGTTGTGTTCTCTATTCAATCATCTGGGGCCTCGTTTGAATATGGGGTGTTGGTTTAAAACATTCAAATTTAGATGACATTAGTGAGACAACAATTGATTAATTTTAGTGAAATAATAGTTAATGGTTCTTTTGAATAGGTTTTGTATATTTTGACAACCTTGATAACGTAAAAACAATTTTGTATTTTTTGAAAGTTCTCATATTTATGTTGTTAATTCATGAATGAACGTAATATCATTTATGTGGTGATTTGTTTCAAAAGTTGCATATCATACAAGTATACATATTAATCTTTTTATGTACAAATAGAAACATTGAAATATATAGTAAAAATATTGATTGGGTTGTATGTTGTGTCTTTTGGTTTACAGATATAATATTAGTAGGTAAACGATTGATTATATTCGATTTGAATGGAGTTTTGTTACATGCAATAATATGCGTCATTACAAAAGAACTTGAGATTTCCAGGATTTGATCCACACATCGAAACAAGAACACAGATTTATTTTTTACGTCTAGGATTTAAAGAAAATTTTGAAAAGTGATTTAGTACATTTGAAGTCAGTAGATGGACATCCATGCAACAAAAAAATGTGGATGAGTTCTTTCCATTATTATTCCAAAGAACATGATTGAAAAGTGAACATTTTAGAGTTATATTAACAGAAGATAATTTTTCTTGAATAGGAAGAGAGGGTTATGATGGTGTCGAGAATCCTTATGTGTATCTCAAATTTTTAAATAAGGTTTGAGAGATTTTGATCGATGGTTATGATGCTATAAATCCACTCACTGTATATGAATTGAAAGAAAAACATGTTTGTAATGAGGAAGGGAACTGTATTATAACATAAATTTATACTTGCAAAATGACACATTCGTGTTAGATCTATTGTGGCCTTTCTTGCTACACCTGAATGGTGTTAGTGATGTGAGGCGTATTGTAAAATGTATGGAATTAGTTTGTTAAATAATATAGTTAAATTTTGTTTGTCACAAATAAAGTCTTTATATTTTTGTATATTCAATTGTTTGATTATAGTACATGTATAGTGTCGAACTTGGTTTTCAAAAGTGCAAAATTAGAACCTGAAAGTGCCAAAATTGTTTTTTAAAATCACAAATTTAAGTATTAAAAGTGTCAAAAACAACCTTACTAAAGTGAAAAATCAGGTTCTAAAATTGTCATTATCAAATTGGAAAAGTGCAAAACCTAGTTTCAAAAGTGGCAATATCAAAGGAAAAAGTACACTTTTGGAATCTGAAATTGGCCCTTTTGGAACCAGATTTTGCACTTTAGAAACCTTGATTTTGAGATTTAGAAAGGCTATTTTTGACCTGTCTTTGAATGGAATTAGACTAGAATAAATCAAAATTTAATGAAATAGGCGTTTAAACAAAAATTCAATAGAATAAGTAAACTTTAAAATTGTGTTGGAGAAACAAATCGTTTCACTCACTTCCAAAAATACTATGTAAAGCTTAGAGTAAAACTAACCTAAAATTTAACTAACAATGATTTTTTTTTAAATTCTAACATAGTCAATCATATGTTAATCTAATACAAACAATGGTAGGCATTCTCGTATGGAATATTTAAATTCAAAGTCGGCTTAACAACAATAAATTTCAAACCATCATCGCAACATAGAAAACATAGCCTGTAAGGAAAGAAAATTACTTGCACATCGATTATGGTGTCAATATTAGCTTTACATTAGAAAGTAATGCTTGTTGCATATGCTATGATAACAAAAACAATGTTACAATGACAAACCTGAATGTAAGATTTCTTTCTAACTTCGACTAACACTGGTGTTCATTCTCTAGATTAAAACTATTTAATATGCACGCTTATCTATTTAAATAAATAGAAGATAGTTTGATGTGCATATGATATTATTGAGTGTAAATTTAGTGATCATGGTCGACATCGTACCCTTTAAACGATATAATTTGAGCTACTAGACAATGAATTAACCTAGGTCCTTAAGGAATCATATAACTGTTATAATTATTCTTCTCCATTAAATTGTCATGCAGGACTCGTTCAAGCTACTACATGATGAGGGTTGGAATTTGTATTCATCTTTACCCTTTAAACAATTTATTCCATCAAAGAAAATTTGTCTAAAATTGTGCAATTCAACAATTTTGATAAGAAATAAACCATTTGATAATGAATTTTTAATTAAAAATTTATATTTTCGTAATGGAGTTTTCGTTAAAAAACTACGCATCTATATTGAAGTTTTGTTAAATTATTTTGATATCCAATGCCACTTTCCAAAGTAGATTTTGAAAACCACTATGAGCATGAACATAATAATATGAATGGAAAATGCTCTTGTGCAAACTTCATCCTAGTGTGTTAACAATGGAGTAAATTATGCAATGTTGTTTTCACTATTTCAACAAGAAATTTGATAATTACAGATATGACATAGTGTAACAAAAAATTAAATATCTATGAAACATCTTCTCACAACCAAAATTCAACCACATTGTCCCCAGTTGCGGGTGCTAACATTGGGCTGGCCGCGGAAGGCAATGCCATTCACCCACTTGGCAGTGTGGTTCACCCACCTAGCAGCGGATCTAGGCAGGCGCCCTTCCCTTGGCAGTGTATCTAGGAAGGCGTCCTTCCCCTTGCAGGATGGCTTTCACGTGAGCTACGATGTTAATTCAGATGATGCAAGGGTGGTTGGCATTCAATTCGGTCTGGTTGTCAATGTTCTTTCTCCATTACTAGAACTGTTTGTTCATTGTGATCTCTCGTGTGATGCCTCAGTGCTCCCTCTCCAAGTTTCTTGATATGAGGAATCGTCATTTCATCACCTTCATTTGTTATCCTCTACATGTTCCTGTTGTTGAAGTCTCTGCTCCAACTCTCTCCTCCTGCGAGCTCGTTGATTACGCCATGACTTGTCCGCATGGTACCTCTAGGTGTGGCACTTGTCATGGCGTCGATTGGATTGCTACCTCCCTGGAGAAGGACAAGAAGTCCATCAATAGCTACAACGACAAGGTCTCAGCTCATGTTCGAAGGTTGTTCGATGATTGGGGATATAACCGAGTCTCTGACATTCTCGCCTCTAGCAACCAAGGTAACCAAATAAATTATTAATGGTTAATGAAAAACATGTTGGGTACCCTGGTTGAAGAAATGTTGGTGAATTGGAACATGGCCAAGATCTCTATCATGGACACAAGGACTCATCTGTTATGCTTGGACGAAATTCTAAAAACCCTGAACTCCAGCGTGGATGGAGGTAAATACTCCTTCTTCATCAAAGGCACTCCTCACCGCGATTCTGGTCTTGAAACTCCTGGTATCAACAATGAGAGCCTGGAATGTAAGGAAAGTACTCAACCAGAGGGCGTCACCACTACAACAGGAGCCCATGCTTCAGGGACCACTCTGCATGAGTCGCTTGGTGTTGCTGCGGAGGTCTCTGTTTCTGTCCTGGGCACCACCTATGGGTCGGTCTCTCCTGCTGCAGTCGTCTTACAGGGGGGCTCTCCCCCTGAAGCCTCCTTTCCTATTCCTACTACTATCAATTCTTTGCACTATAAAAGAATCCGTAAATCCGACGGCAAAGCTTCTACTCTTCGCAAGACAGAACCTTTGCCACCCAAACTCCCAGTACAGAGATGGGATGAGGATTTCTTTGGTAGATGCCCCATAATTGAAGACAAGACCAACCCCCAGAATGTAGAAGCAAGAACTTAGGACTGCTATGGCAGTCCCCAACCATTTTTTGCGATGGTTGGCTTATCGGGTTTCTTTTTTTTGGCTTAATAGCTTACTATTATGCACTGGTTTGTTTTATGGGAAGGTCTAGTCTTATGTTTTTAGTGGTCGTTTGTAATTATGTCTATGACTCGCAGCCCATATGTGGGCAAGTCTACAAGGTCCATATTTTGAATTTTTTTCTCGATGAGAGGCTACAGAATGCTCTTAGAACTATAGATTCTCCTGTGTATGTAATATTTTTTGTACTCTAATATAATTTATCTCTGCAGTTTACAAAAAAAAACATTCAACCACATTGTTAATTATATATTAGCCGAAAATATGCATTCATATGAAAATATATTACATTAAGGTAGTATACAAGTATACCATATTATTTTAGAAAGGAGGATGGGGGTTGAAGCAGTTAGTTTCTTTCAATCAAGCATTAGCAGCAAAACGTTTGTGGAATCTCATATCTAAAGATGGCCTTTGGAAGTGAATCATCACCCAAAAGTATTTGTGTCCTTTGACTATCATGGATTGGATATGATTTCCATGAAAACAATATAAAAATGCATCCAACCAATGGAAGGTATTGGTCATTGCCTTCCCACTACTTGGTTCTTAGGCATGGAAGTAGAGGATGATACCGACACTTGGCACCAAGGGTGGATGTATGCACAAGAAGTATTATTATAAGGAGAAGAGCCAGTTCAGTGGGATAAATTTATGTCCTTAGTTCAAAGGGGTCATGCTAGCATAAAAGAAGATGTTGATGAGTTATTCTAGAATAGGAGTAAAGATGGCGATTTCTACACTACTAAACTAGGATATGAGTTGGATCTAAATCTTGACAAGAAGGATGTGTAATTGTGGTGGCTTGGAATATGGAAAGTACACATCCCTTAAAAAAAAATATTGGTTTGGCTAGCTCTGAAGGGTAAGATACCTACTTGGGAATATATATAGGGTGAAAATAAACAAAGGCCGAGTATATGTTATCTCTGTAGAAACAATGTTGAAACTATATCTTGTATGGAATGATATCGGTGGTTGGATGAGCTTTAATGATATTTAGAACAAATCTACAATTGAGAAAGGGATGAAGGCATGGTTGAACATGTCCGAACTAAAAAAATATCACTCAATCCCATTCCTTACCCCATGGGGAATCTGGCTAGCACATAACTCTATCCCATTTCAAGACAACACGCTATTAACTACTTAGCTTTCGACTCAAATAATAGGTATTGATCAACATTATCTTAAGGAAATAATGTCCTAGAGGTAGAGGGTAGTAGGTGAGTTGATTTATGAAAAGTCTATGCCGTGGGAATTTTTTGACATTGCTAATCAAAAGGAGGACTCTTAGGGAGGAATAGGGGGGGGTCCTTCACTTCCAAGATAACCATAATTTGGAATTCTATGCAAGAGTAGGCATTTCTTCCAACACTAGATCGTAGCTCCTCACTTTGAAATCATTACTAAAGATGTCCTTGTAGAAATACATATCATGCAGCTTCAAGTATTTTGAGACTCATTATCCTTTGTAGTAAATTGGATGAAGGGGGAGAAAAAAATCCATGATATCACTCTGCTGACACTCACAACTCAACTAAAGGAGATAGCTGGGATATTTTCACAAATCACCTTCAACCATAGTTACCGAGAACTGAACTAGGAATCCAATTCACTATCGAAGACATATTTGACAAAATATAAAGGAATATTGTTCATTGAGGATATTTTAAATGGAATTAGCATTGAAGTTACTTTGGAGATATCATTCAAACAAATATTTTTTGAATGAATGGTTTTTTATAGGAATTATTTTAATATAGTTATTATAGTGATATGTAGACATGTAGTAGAGATATAGCCTCAAGATGGTGATATGTATGTGAACATTATTATGGAAGGATTTTTTCTCACAAAGGAAGAAGTTTTACTAAAGGGTTAAGTATAGGAAAGTGTAGGAAACCAACCTTTCCCTATATATTGATATGTGCACCAACACTTGAAGAATGTACCTAATATTCTGCTATGAATAAAAATTCTGATTATTTTTCTTTAAAAAAGTATACTATATCATTCAAAAGCATGAGAGCTATGCTTTTCAATTTGAATTTTGAATGTTGATTATTTTCCAATGATAAGGAAAACCTTCATGGTTTGAATAAGACATGAATTAAAATTTATGTGTTGTTTCAATTTACCAAAAAAAATTATAAACATATATTCTTGATGCAGGAGGGATCAACAAAACCAATCCAACCCACTTTCCCAGGATTAGTCGGGTTCCAAATTTAGTAGAACCACCAAACTTAGGGGAAACAAATAAGTCTTCCTTCCACAACAGTTGTAGAAAGGTGGACTTCAAACTGGCGGTAAGCTAGATTTAATAAATCTTTCGGGTCTCACCTCCCCACAACTACCTTCCGCAATTCCCTTCTGTAATTGTCTTCCACAATCTCCTTCCACAATCCCTCTTCCACAATGGCATTCCGCAATTTCCTTCCACAATAACTCTTCCACAATGACCTTCCACAATTTCCTTCTACAATGACCCTTCCACAATACATCGAATTGGACGCCTTAGGGCACATTTGATAGAAATTTCACGTCTGTATTTTCTATTAACCCTTGATCTCTTTCTTTTCCAAAATCCTTTCTCCGTCGTCGATCACTTCGTGGCTTCTCTCGTCCGTTGATCTGCGATCAAATGCAGAATGCTCAATTTGGATTTCAGAGCTCTATCTCCTGTGCAAGTTCACCTCGCGAAATGCTTCCTCTGTCGTCGATCTCTGTTAAACTCAATTGCTACGATTGTGAATTGGTTGATCAGATGATCGATCAATTAATCTCAACAGACCTTCACCAGACTTGATCTCCTTCGCTGGATCTACACATCATCTCTTGAACATAATAGAACTTCAATTAAATTCATCTAATTCGACTTTACAGACTTGTTCCAGTCCAACCCTGAGCTGGATCTAGTTGGCATTTGTATATTATCATTATAAGTAGGATGCTAGTTTGGATTGCTAACGTCGCGTCATATATTCTTGTTCATGTCTGATTGATTGAACATGATTTTCAAAAATGGCTAAAGGTGGCAAGAGAAAGTCAAAGGCAATCGATGAAAGCACAAGAGTAGAAACTACATTCCAGGATACCAAGTGCACCACAGGCATACCTCCAGAAGTAAACTGGGGAGACGTATACCACATGATAATAGATCAGGACTTCCCTAAAGCTCTTCTAGAGGAGGAATGTTTGTATCAGAACATCCAAAACTCTTGTATATCCAAAGTGGCCACGCGCCCAAAACTCTTCCCATGCTCGAAAGTAATTGGATGGATTTTTCAGCATGCGAACATTGAGACAAGAGTTATAGAAGACAACAAAGGAAAGGATTTTGCCTCGTTTCACCCATCCTATATCTCAACGGCCTACAAGTTTCCCAAAGCCCAATAGCGGCTTGATGATGCATGGTTGGAAGGGTTCTAGATGGATAATCTAGAGATGGCAAGGAAGCTACTAATTTCAGGAAAACAAATCAGAAAAAAGGATAGTGAGGAGTACGAGGTTCAGAATCTGATGCCCCCTTTCAGACTGATCGCTCTCATGTTAAGTAGAATCTTCAGAAGACTCAATGGGATGATGCTCCTGCTGCAATGGGTTCCTATCATCCACTATGTAGCTTTCAAAGGGACAATTTTCAACTGGGCTGATATTCTCTCAGATAGCTTGTCATTAGCTATAATAGCTACATGAGAAGGATTAGTGGAGAGGAAGGCAAAATATTATATGGCCTCTTACTTGATAGATTGTACTGTGGCGAAATGTCCCTTTCCCAAGTTGGGATGCATATGGAACTCGGCAGATGGATCAGTGTTCATTGCCTACAAAATCTTCTGGGCTCAGAACTACAAAAGGGATTACAAACTCATTTGCGAGGAGTTCATCATGCCCCTATATGAATTAATGTTTAATGAAGAACCCAACTGCCTATCTGAGAATGCCATGGAAGCTTTGGAGAAATATGGTGATTTCTATTTTTCTCCATAAGGTACCTACGTAAGAATGTACGGAGGCTCCAAAGCCCCGTATATCCTACCTAGGTACTCTACGGATTATATAGTCCACAAGGAGATGGTAAGACAGGTATTCATTGATGGAATTGGTAATACCCTATACAAGGCCAAGAAAGCTACTTTTCCACCCTTACCCTTTTATGTTAGGGCCTACAAGTTCTTAGGAATTGCAACTGTAAAATATTTTGTCGCAGAGTTGAAAAGGTTTCATTTTGGGGAAAAGCTTTTTCACAGGAATGATCGACAAGGCAAAGCTGCACAACATTGCAAAGAACTCTCAACTCCCTTTGAGTATGCTAACTATTATGATCAAGAGGAGGAAGCATATAGGGGGGTTAGCAATATGACTGAGCTACGGATTTTTCAAATGGGAAAGGAGGGTCCAGCTCGAGCTCTAATGTTGTGGAGAAAATAGATCAACAGCGAGAAAAGGGTACCGTGGGGACTACTGAAGCTCTCTCGAAAGAAGAACAAAGGATCCTGGAACAAGCCAAGAAAATCCGAGAGGAAGCTGAGAAAAGAATCAACAAGGCAAAAGAGGATAAATGCCAAGAAGAAGAAACTTTGAGAGCCCAAGTAGTTGAAGCTGAGGCAAAGAGGAAGGAAGAAGAAGAGAGAATCAAATTGGAGAGAAATGCAAAGCAGGAAGAAGATGACACACTAAGAAGGGAGCAGGAGGAAGAGGCACGGAGAAAAGAAGAAGAAGAAAAGAAATCCAAAGAGGATGCTGACCCCAAAATCCCAGAGATGCAAGACTTAGATATGGGTTCCCCCATAAGAGACCTCCCCATTGTCCCTTTTACACCCTCAAAAGGCAGTACAATCTCTCAATGGGAAAAGTTTGCTTACAACAAGAAAAGAAAAACCATTGTTAAAGAGACAGGTTCCAGTTTGAAAAGACCTTTTCGGTCAGACATCATCAGTACACATGAAACCACGGTCATGCGGAACACAGAGGAGGCTGATAAACTCCTAGCATCCATCTCCGTAGCCACAGTCACAATGACTGCAGACAATGTCAACATACTAGGAGATAAATTGAGTCCAGAGAAAGAGAAAGCACTTCAGTTGCAGGAATCTTTAGTCAAAGTGCAGAATTATACAAATTTGATGATCAAGAGGAATGATAATCTCACATCTCAAAAGGAAGAATTAAATGAAACACTCCAACAGCTGGAAGCTGACAGGAGAGCTCTGGCAATACAAGTAAGGGTGTTAGAGGCAGAAAAGGGAGATAAAAACCTAAATCTTGAATTAGAGAAGTTTGACAACATTCAAGAGATCGTCAACCTGAAGGAACACATTGAAAAGTTGCAAGGAAGCAACAAATTTTTAGAACAACAATTGGAGCTGGCAAACAACAAAATGGGGGACATTAGCCCCTTCCACAAGCAAGCCTGTGAAATCCTAAGAAGGACCTACAGCTTCCAAGAACTCCTATCAGAGGAAATATACAAACTAAAAGCAATAATGGCCAAGGTTAAGGAAATCAATGTCGAAGCCACCAGGGTCAGGAGGAAGCACGCACGCATCAGTGGAGAGATTAAGAAACACATAGAGTGGAGAGAAGGGAAATTAGAGTTCCGAGCAACTCTTCTCTTTAAGTCTGTTATTGAATACAGGGAATATGTGCGCACCTTAGATTATTCCAAATATTGCGGAGTAAAATTGGCCACCATAACCCTAGCTACTTATGAGCGGTGTAAGAATTTGTATTCTCAAATTCGATCCACACAGGAAAGTTGTCAGATGGTCATGCCCCAGAGGATAGAAGAATTCCCAGATAGAGCACAATGTTTATCTGACCTGAACGAGGGGCTCAAGGCAGAAGGTGAATATGTGCAAAAGCTGGACATCTTCACGTCAGAAGACCTGCACCAATTTATCGGCCAAGCTCCCATTCATAAACACTACCTAGAAGAAAGTCTCCGGGCCACTATGGAAGAAATGATTGTCCTAGTAGAAGATCTTTCCAAGCAAGAAGTGTCTCTTAGATTTATGATTCCCCTGGTTGGAATAAATATTGTAAAGGAAGAAAATCAGTGGGGAAATTATATAGCAGAGGTAGATAGGGAACTGGCAGCCAACCAAGCTTCGACCTCAGAGAGTGTCCCAGCAGTTGTAGTAGCGTTAGAAAAAACACCAGCAGTCTCAGAAGCACCCAAGTCAACCAAGGATCCAGCTCAGGGATAGCTCACATTCGCTAACGTTTGACTGATGAAAGCCAGCATGCCTCTTGGGTTGCTATTTTATGCGTGTACCTTTGAATTATTAAAATGACTTGTGGTCTTTAGCTCCCGTTCATTTTTGTAAAATTAATTGGGATATTTCTCCTTTTTTGTAATATCAGCACTACGAGACAAATTAGAGGAATATAAACGGTTAGGGTATAGGTGGCAACTCCTAGCACATCTTGTAAAGCTATATATAGCCGATTAGAAGGGGATAGAAAGGACTGTTGGTAGGTGAAAGGACATTTCTATCTTGTATATGAACTATTTCTGCTACATGAATAAGAAAAATCGTTTTGTCCTGCGAATCCTGCACATCACTTTGCTTGGGATCGTGTTGGATAATTGTTGAACTATTTCTGCATCTTTCATACATTTCCTATGAGATCTTTCCTGGCTATTGTGAATTAATTCTCTGCTATGAATGGTTTCATTTCCTTTGCAAAAATGTCTGTGTTAAATGGGTAGTAGAATGTTTATCTTTATCAAAGCTATCTTGGATAATCTTTTTTCTGCTGTAAATGCTTCTTTCAATTTAACAGCTATCTGTGAAGTTCTTGGGCGCATTTCCAGTTTATTACTCATTCTTTAAATTTGCTCCTTATAAGGATAGGTTCATTTAGATTTAAATTAGATTAGAATAGATTTGTTTAGCACATGCATTTAATTTAGGGCACATGCATATCATATTAAATACAAAATATATAACCGGTGGATCGGGCCGCAACCAGTAAAATAAACGAATCTTTAAACCTCACATGGTAGTCGGAATCATTAACCGGACAGATTCCCCACACCAAACAGTGGGCGATCTAATTGGGATCGCTTACTGGGGAGAATCCCTTGCTGATTGATGTCGCGATATTCAAGGCATCAACAGTTTTTGGTGCTAGAAGGAGGGCCACCAGTGCATGGCTAGCAGAAGAGATTCTTTTGTTAGTAAAAATTCCACTGAAAACCCATCTGAAATAATTATCCCAGACTTTCCAAATCTGGAATCAAGAAATCAAGAAAATCCTAATCCTGAAACAAAACATCCAAAAACATTGTATGCTGTCCCTTTTGAAGAAGTAAATCGCTTCAGGAGACATACTTGCTCGTACGTTAGAAGTCTTGGAGGACTAACCACAGTTCCTCTGTTACCCAGAATCAGAGCTCCTCGAAAAAATCCTCAATGTACAAGGGATTCTGTTCTCGTTCAAAGTCTAGAAGAATTATTAGATTTATCTCTAGAAGAAATCACTGAACCTTTTGACGAAGTTAGACCCGATACCCCAAAGAATCCAGAACAGCAGCACACTCCAAGGCATACTCCTCTTAACTCACCACCACATACACCACCATTTTCTCCGTCGAGAGTCATGGCCGTACCCGCATGGAGAGCTAGGGGAGCATTAAATGTAGTCGGACCATTCCATGATTTGCCCAAAAACCCAGAAAAGGTTTTACCTAAGTATGACCCTAGCAAAGGAATTTCTGCTGAAGACCACCTTAAAAGTTTTTATTTAGCTCTAAATCTTCTAAATGTGGAATATGAGGACATGGTTTGTCGTCTCTTTCCTTATACTTTCGAACCCAAAGTATCTTCCTGGTATTTTAGTTTGCAAGCTGGTTCGATAACAAGTTGGGAAGATTTTGAGAAATGTTTTCTTAAAAAGTATGACAATCAGAAAACTGTAGCTACTCTTATGAAAGAATTGTTGTCTATGAGAATGGAAAAGAATGAGAAAGTTCAAGAGTTTAACCAAAGGTTCACAACATTGTTAAATAATTTTAGTGATGCAACAAAACCCATTGAGGAATGCTTAGTAGAATATTATACAACAGCTCTTAAATCCCCGCTAGCAATGTTCGTCAAGAGAACAAAAAAACCTACCCTGACAAAAAATTTTGAAGAAGCCAAGAAAGTAGAAGAAGAGGCTGACAGCATCACCAAACATGCTTTAGATGTAGAGGTCAAGCTGGCAGTTGTTAAGAAACATTTTCTGTTAACTAGGGATAAAGAAGAACCCGTAGCAGATTTAGAAAATGTCATAAAAATGATGCAGAAACTCTCCAATAAAATTGTGTATCTAGAAAAGAATAAGACAACGAGTTTTTCAAGGCCACCTTTCAAGCCTTTCTATAAAAAGAAAGAAGAAAATGGACAGTCAACCCCACCAGTAAACAATTCTGTTGTACTAAATCTAAATGAAATAGGCATGGACCACTTCTGTACTTTCCACCAAGAACAACACTCGGAGAAAAGATATCCACAGTGGATCAATTCGATGAGCTTAGTAATGAACCAAATGTTAGATGCACAAATGCCCGAGCAAATGAGACCCCAACAAGAACAAATTCTTGACAGTGAAGAACCAGCTCCCAAGACTACGATGATCCTTTGGGATTGGACTCCTGCCCAAGAGCCATCTTGTGAAGCGTTCGTTGATGAAGTGCAAACATCATCTATTAACATCACTACCAGGAGTAAAGGCTCAGTGATCGATCCAACAATAGAAGCACTTAAAGCCAAATCTAATCAAATATCGAAGCGGCACATAACTGTCATTCCTCCCCAACCCAAGACAAACCCGGTAGTTGCTCCTACAGTAACTAAAGAACCAAACTCAGAAATAATCAAACAACCACAAGCTTCTTTAAACAAAACAGAAAATCAATCGAAGATTTCAAAGGGATGTGACATGAGCTATCATATAATCGAAGATATTAAGAAAACAAAAGCGAACGTTTCCATTTTTTATATGTGTAGCTTACCACAACAGAGGAAGAGATTGATGGAAGCCTTTGATCCACAAACAAGTGTCTCAGTAGAAAACACTGACGAGAACCCATAAATTAATGAAGCAAGTATTAGCGGAAAATCGAAATCTCAAACTCTTCCTTTTCTCTTAACCTTTGACATTTTTAATCACAATGTGCAAAATTGTTTGGTAGACTCAGGTGCTAGTTCGAATTTCATGCCTTTGTCAATTTGCAAAAGGATTAATGGATAACCAATCCCATCCCCATCTCAAATCATTCAATTAGATAGAATTGTTGTCAAGGTTATTGGTGTTAAATTTTCAGAATTTACTTCAATCTGATCTAGGATCTTAACTGAGAGAACAACATGTACAACATATCTACAGCATATCAATCATAGAGACAATAATGCAAGCACACAAGAGACACAAAGATTTACTTGGGGAAAACCATAAAGGTGAAAAACCCCAATAACTTCCTCAGAGATAGATAGAGCAATGATACAACCAGAATACAAGAGATAGTCTTCTCCTAGCAGCAGAGCCTCCTCCTCCACAAGTGTGCCAATCTCCACAGTGTGAGTGAGAGAATAGAATGTGTAAAATGAGAGAGACACACTCTCTATTTATACACTAACTTGACTTGACCTTTACTCAACTAGGTCGGCCTCAGCTTAACCACTTAACATAATGCTGACTAGGCCGACCCCCACTAGGGTGGTCTAACAACCCTTTGACCCACATGGCCGACCCCCAATAGGGTGGTCTAATAACCCTTTGACCCACATGACTTATACAGGGCCGACCCCAACAAGGTGGTCTAATAACCCATCAAGTATAAGTTACGACACTTACAATATAAATGATGACACTTCCGTATAGAGGAATAATAACATCTCTATAGGAATACAACCACTTCCGTATAGAGGAATAATAACATCTCTATAGGAATACAATATACATAAATGTGAAATACATTCCAAAGTTACATATACATCAACACTCCCTCTTAACTAGGAAGGTATTTCTCGACACAGGTCTTCTAGCACAAGTCATCTTCTCTGGATCATCGTCATTGGATAATCATCATCGAGTCATCATCATCGTCACTACTGCTGCTATCTCAATCAATCTCTGAATCTACTCATCATAGGAAGTTCTATAGAGCCAGTCCTTTTTCATACTGGATGTAGGCCCACCACCTGCAGGTCTTCATCATCACTGGCCATACTGTGGAATCTCAGGACTTATTACGTGCGTCACAAAACCTGGCTGCAGCATCCCAAGCTATTACGAGCACACAGCTCTACCTGTAGGATCTCCTAGGAGCACATTACATGTGACCCATCACAAAACCTGGCTGAAGCATCCCAGGCTGTTACGAGCACACGGCTCTACCTGTCAGATCTCCCAGGAGCACATTACATGTGATCGCACCACAAAACCTGGATGAAGCATCCCAGGCTATTACGAGCACACAGCTCTACCTGTCAGATATCCCAGGAGCACATTACATGTGGTCCACCACAAAACCTGGCTGAAGCATCTAAGGCCTTTTTCATCCTATCCAGATCTCCCAAGAGCAAATTACATGTGGTCATGGCAAAACCTGGCTGAAGCATCTGAGGCCTTTTTCATCCTGTCCAGATCTCCTAGGAGCAAATTACATGCCATAGGACAAAACCTCGAAAGAGCATCTGCCAGATATCCCAGGGCAACGAATTACATGCCATAGGAAAAACCTCGAAAGACTATCTGCAGATCTCCCAAGGCACAAATTATATGTCCTCCCAAGCAAAACCTCAAAAGAGCATTTGCCAGATGTCCCAGGGTACGAATTACATGCGATATGCAAAACCTCGAAAGACCATCTGCAAATCTCCCAGAGCACAAATTACATGCTTACCTACACAACCTGATCCATGGCCACAAAGTATCATCTGATACTCATCATACATCATCTTGATGTACACATGATCATCCTGATCATCATCACTGCAACATCCTGCTGCATGTCATCTAGAGAAGCTCGTCATCCACGATCACCCTGATCATACAATGCATCCATCTGATGCACACCAAGTATCTACCTGATACATATCATCATACATAGTGTATTCACCTGATACATAGATACATGATCCACACAATGTATCCATCAACATACATGATATACCTGATCATACCTGATACATATCAATATACATAGTGTATCCACCTGATACATAGATACATGATCCACACAATGTATCCATCAACATACATGATCTACCTAATCATACAATGTATCCACCTGATACATATACAGATACATGGTCCAAGCATCCAACATGATGCATATACAAAAATACATACACATGATCCAACCGATCATATCCAGCATCCAACATGATGCGTACATACATATAAATGATCCAACTGATCATATCCAGCATCCAACATGATGCGTTCATTCATACATAAAAATGATCCAACTGATCATATCTAGCAGAAACCAGAACATCATCTTGATGCTCATCATTCAACACTTACATCCACAGCCATGTGAAGGATCCTCCTTCCAACATGCTTGGAATGGCTTCAGCAAATGTGTCCATCACTTCTTCCTCGAAGTGTCCTCAATCTGAAGAACGCCAAGCCTCTCTCTGAAGTACTCGAACTTCACCCTGGCTAGTGGCTTCGTAAGCACATCTGCAATCTGCTCGTCCGTCGTAACATACAGGAGCTTCACAGCTCCTCTCTGCACCATATCCCTGATATAGTGATATTTGATCTCTATGTGTTTCGACCTATCATGAAACACTGGGTTCTTGGAAAGCTTCACACAACTCTGGTTATCACAGAAGATACCAGTAGCATCCAATGGGAGATCAAATAACTCAGACAGTAGCTTCCGTAGCCATACTGCCTCACAACTAGCTGAACAGGCTGCAACATACTCTACCTCAGCTGTACTTAGTGCTACGCAGGATTGCTTCCTGCTAAACCAAGAGATCACACCTGATCCCATACTGAAGCAGCACCTAGATGTGCTCTTCCTATCTGCAGCACTGCCTGCCCAATCTGAATCAACATAACCCTGCAGGTTAAACTTTTGATTTGCTTCATACTTGAGCCCATAATCCACTGTACCTTTCAGGTACCTCGGAATATGATTTACAGCAACCAGGTGAACACTCCTCGGATCTGTCAGGAACTGGCTCAATGTGTTCACCGCAAAGCAAATATCTGGTCTCATGTCGTCAGTTACATCAAGGATCCAATCATCTGACGATACATAGTGACATCAACCGGCTCAGATGAAGCATCACATAGAAGCTTCAGATTCGATGTCATAGGTGTGGCCATGGCCTTGCAATCCATCATCCCGAACCTCTTCAGGATCTCTTACTGCATACTTCCCTTGTCCAAGGAAGATTCCATCTACACTCTGCCACACCTCCATGCCAAAAACAAATAGTGCATCATCCCCAAGTTCTTCATCTCGAACTCGGCAGCAAGCTTCTGCTGTGTGTCAGCAATCAATCTATCTTCACCTGTAACAAACAAGTTATCCGCATACAAAAGTAGTATCACTGGATTGCCTTCCTCAACCTTGTAGAAAAGGTTGGAATCCGCTTTATTCTTGGTAAATCCCAAGCTGGATAGAAAGCTGTCTATCCTACCATACCAAGTTCTGCACACATATATGACTACACCATGCTGTCTTGAAATCCATCTGGTGCATCTTCTATTTCATCACTTTTATATTTCTCAATGCTTCCATCTGCAACATGCTTGATCTAATATATCCATATGGAAGTCATAACAAACTTCCCTTCAGGTCTTGGGACTACATCCCAAACATCATTCTTCATGATCGACGGATCATGGCATTCTTCCCATATCCTGGGAACTTCAATATCTTCAATATATTCAATAGATATCTTTGTTGCTGGAACAAATGTTGTAGTCCTTTTGTAGGTGAAGATATAAGGTATTTCCTACAAAACAGGTTAAATTGCATGATTAGAAACATCTCATAATTTTCAGAACAAATTCTTACACATAAATAAATATGTCATACAGTCATGCAATTATCTTAGTCAATGCTTCAATACAACATTTATCCATATCCCGTAACTTTCTAGATGCCTTCCAATCTCTACCAGAACATTGTTAAGAGTGTGCACAACTCCCAACATGTCAGCAAAGAGGTTTAATTCTAGATAAGTAGCAATGGGATGTTGTACAGTGCCATAGGCCACTTACCCATGTATATTAGTAGTATAATGTTCATCAATGCAACTATTCTAATATGCACAATACATATCCTAAGTCTAGGAACATGAGCATATACATCATTGAACAATTTTATTTAAACAAACAAATATGCAAGAAATGATAATTAAAATACTTATCTTTGTTTGTTCGTTGGGTGGACTCCCTCTGAGTCTTCGCTTCCTTGCAGGAGCTGCTGGAGTCCTAATCTGAAGTAGCTTCTTCTACACCTTTTTGTTGTGGAATGTAGAGAGATGGTCAACTCCCTCTGAATATCTGCATCCTTGCATAAACCACTGGAGTGTACTCCCTCTCGATCTTTGCTTCCTGGATTACTTATCCTTGAACTTATATTCATTCTCGATCCCTATGCATGCTTGTTAGTATCATCATTGTGTTATCCTTGTGATCTCATATAAAATCATACATTTATTAGTATACTATTAAAACACAATAATCTCAAGCATGTATAGTCATGATCATTTCAAACAGAAATAATAAGCATTAGCATTCAAGGTTTATGTAGGATTCTTATGGTTAGTCAAATCATAAGAAACATAACATGTCTAAACCTATAATTACTCAAACCTATGACTCTTCGGGCTAGTCATATCATTAATTAAGGTAAGACACATAATATGCATATACCCATGATTATTCAAACTTATGACTTCATGAATAATCATTATCAACAACACAATAGTATAAGATCCTAACCCAAGGTAGGATTCTAGCTTGATATAGGAAAAACATACCTGGATTAGCATGCTAGCTAGTTATGTCAAACATACCCACATAATGTCTTCTGGTTCTCTTCAGTGACTTGTGCTAGTAACTTGCATGTCTCATAAGTTAACCATTGTAGAACCAAGTTATACATACCTCGAAAGTAGATCTTCTATGTGATCCATGACAATGGATGAATCCTTGTCTTCATGTCACCATGATCATATGTTCTTGAAGTAGAACATGATTTGTCTTTCTTGGTGTACCTTTTATGTTAGCAGACAACATAAACCTCATACAACACCATAATGCATTAGTACAATCATAAGTGTCAGCACCCTAACCAATGAATATCTTCTATCATGCATTCATAATTTTGTTAAGGTGATACGAAAAATCTAAAATCAAGATTGTACTAACTGTAATAACATGAAGACAAACATACCATAAACTTAATCATGAACAAATATCGAAACATACCTCGATGAGTCATACCTGTCGAGATCGCTTGTAATATTCTTATGTAAGGCCTTAGCCTCATCTCCCTCTAAAACAGGAACTTCTTCACTTATGCAGGTGACCAATCCATCTTCTTCTAGGATTAACCCAATCCACTTGATTTGCAAGAACTGGACTTGGAGCTGGATATGGGTTTGTCAGAGAAACCCCAAAAATTCAAACTTTGAATTCCAAACTTCCGAAAGGATAGAAACATGCGCCTTGATGAGCTGATCAAGATGGTATATTCAGAATTTGAAAACTGCAAAGTTTCACTCGTCAATTTTGCCTTTGAAACTTCTGGATTCACTGGACGTGACCCTGAACTGGGGTTTGATTAAGCCCACTCTTCTGCCCAATCAAAAGGTTTGATCCAAATCTCTAAGCTTCTATTTTTCTAAGGAGCTTCCAGCCATGGTCACAGATTTCAAAAATTCTCATTTTTACAGAAGCCCTAATTTTTCACTTTTCTGATCAAAGTCCCGAACTAGGGTCTAATCAAGCCCGGCCTTCTGCCCAACCAAAAATTATGATCTTGGTCTCTAAATTTCTATTTTGATGAGTAGAATCCAGCCATGGTCTCAGATTACAAAAATTCCAACTTTCTCCAAAGCCCTAAATTCCAGAAGCCATGAATGAAGGTACTCAAAAATAATTTTGTTTTGACAGAAATATGTACCTGATTGTTTCTGGTATAACTCCAAACTTTTTGATCCACAGGGTCTAAAAACATTTCTTGAGATAGCCCGACCTATTATCTTTCCATCCTAATAGGTCTGACCTCAATTGGATTCTCTGAGAGAGAGAGTTATGCCAAGTGTCGCAACGTGACCTGTTTATGGGATAATACATGAGAGAGAACTTGTACGGTGTGCCACGTGTCACTGTTTCAACTTCGGCCTTTGAAAAATTTTCTTGAGATAGCTCGCCCTGTTATCTTTCCATCCTGATAGGTCTGACCTCAATTGGACTCTTTGAGAGATAGTTATTCCAAGTGTCGCAACGTGACCTGTTTATGGGATAATACAGGAGAGCGAACTTGTACTGCATGCCACATGTCACTAGTTCAACTTCGGCCTCTGAAAACTTTTTCTTAAGATAGTACAGTCTGTGTAATACCTGTCACTTTTTACGAAATTTCATTTGGATCTTCCTAGCCCAAGTTATGACATTTTTCCCAAGGTCACCTGATTTTGACTCAGATCTAGAAGAGGTAGAAACCCTATATTGTACAGATCATAAATCACAAAGTACAACGAATTAGAGGTTTTCGTTTGGACACAAGGTACATGGGGATTTAATCTTTGACCTGTAAAGTTTTCAGATCCGAAACCTTCGCCAAAATGGATTTATAGCAAAAGTGCTACGATGACTGGTTTTTCTATATCAAGCCCTAGCATCGTAAGTGCAACAAGTGTCATACATGCCATATCATGCCTTCTTTTAGGCTAGCTCTGATACCATGTTAAATTTTTAGAATTTACTTCAATTTGATCTAGGATCTTAACTGAGAGAACAACATGTACAACATATCTACAGCATATCAATCATGGAGACAATAATGCAAGCACACAAGAGACACAAAGATTTACTTGGGGAAAACCATAAAGGTGAAAAACCCCAATAACTTCCTCAGAGATAGATAGAGCAATGATACAACCAGAATACAAGAGATAGTCTTCTCCTAGTAGCAGATCCTCCTCCTCCACAAGTGCGCCACTCTCCACAGTGTGAGTGAGACAATAGAATGTGTAAAATGAGAGAGACACACTCTCTATTTATACACTAACTTGACTTGACCTTTACTCAACTAGGTCGAGCTCAACTTAACCACTTAACATAATGCTGAATAGGCCGACCCCCACTAGGGTGGTCTAATAACCCTTTGAACCACATGGCCGACCCCCAATAGGGTGGTCTAATAAACCTTTGACCCACATGACTTATACAGGGCCAACCCCAACAAGGTGGTCTAATAACCCATCAAGTATAAGTTACGACACTTACAATATAAATGACGACACTTCCGTATAGAGGAATAATAGCATCTCTATAGGAATACAACCACTTCCGTATAGAGGAATAATAACATCTCTATAAGAATACAATATACATAAATGTGAAATACATTCTGAAGTTACATATACATCAACAATTTGTGAACTGAAAGATGTACTTATTAGGTTGTCATCCGATCCTAGAGTATGTCAATTCACTGATATAATGGTGGTTGATATCCCTGAGGCATATGGTTTAATTTTGAGTAGGGACTAGTTTGCGAAACTGAATGGCTATTTTGCAACAGATTGGTCTCATATGTGGCTGCTCTATCAAAATAGGCAGAATTAGATCAAGATATTAAGAGATTCACACATGAAACAAAATGTTACTCAGTTAGAGGAAAAAAACGAAGATGTGGCTTTTTCGTCTTCATTTTTAGGAAATTACTTCTTGGAAATCAAACCTAGGAACTACAATTCAGAAGAAGTTAGCCATATTTCAGACAAACAGTCCGATCTTCTTCAGTTTTCATGGGCTGATGATATTGATTGTAATATAGTAGATTTAGTTCCTAATTTAGACAGTAATGAAACTAACTTAGTTAAAGAAGAGAATATCTTCTAGACTCTGTACTTTGATGGCTCCAAGACTCAGGAAGGATCCAGAGTCGGTTGCATTTTAATTGATCCTGATAGAAACAAACATTTTTTATCATGTAGGTTAAAGTTTGAGTGTACTAATAATACCGCAGAATACGAAGCTCTCATTCAAGGTTTGAAGAAAGCCATCGGTCTTAATGTCAAGTTTTTGAAAGTCTTTGGTGATTCTGAAATTGTTGTTAAGCAAATAAGAAATACGATTCATTGTCTTTCACCACATTTAAAAGGTTATCAAGCAGAAGTTTGGAATTTAATTTCGTGTTTTGATGCTTTTAACATCAATTCTGTCCCAAGATTGCAAAACGCTGCAGTTGATCTGTTAGCCACTTCCTCTTCCAGATTAGTGCCCACTAATAATAAATGTTCTATTGAATTAATTTTCAGGCCTTCTGTTCCGGACAACATCACAAATTTCAAAGTATTTGATGACGACGATCAGATTATCAATTTCTTAACCAATGAAGATGCTTTTCAAGAAGCCATCATAGAAGAAGAAGAGCATGACTCAAATCTACAAAATAAAGACACAGTGAAAGGGAACTTCATGCACAAAGGAGTAAGAACTCTAGAAGCGCTTTTCGATTTGCAAAGCAAGTTCAGGAGACCTGTGAATACCAAAACCCATAGCTTGGACATGCAATATGAATTAATAAACTTGGGCACAGAAACTGAACCAAAGTATGTCAATCTTGGTAAATGTTGTACGCCGGAAGAAAGAAGTAGATTCATTAAACTTTTCCAGCAATATAAAGATGTGTTTGCTTGGACCTATGACAATTTGAAGACATATGACACCTGCATCATTCAACACGTAATACCTATGAAGGAAGGTGTCAAACCTTTTTAGCAATAGTTGAGAAGGATGCATCCGATACTCGAGCCTCTAATACAGAAAGAGTTAAAAAAAATTTGGAGGCCAAGATTATTTTTAAAGTCCGACATTCTGAATGGGTGGCTAATTTAGTTCTCATGCGAAAGAAATCGGGGGAGATCAGGTTGTGTGTAGATTTCCGGAACTTAAACAGAGCTTCCGATAAAGACAACTATCCGGTACCCCCAATGGAACAGATATTGCAAATGGTATCAAGATCAGAACTCTTTTCCCTACTAGACAGTTTTTCTGGTTATGACCAAGTGCTAGTAACAGAGGAAGACCGACTCAAGACCACTTTTCGCACAAAGTGGGGAACCTTCGCATACCGGAGAATGAATTTTGGCTTAATTAATGCAGGAGCTACCTTTCAGCAAGCCATGGACATTGCTTTCCGAGGACTAGGCGGTCAATGTGTAGTAGTATACTTGGATGATGTGATAGTTTTTTCGAAAAAGAGAGAAGACCATGTTTCTCACTTAAAACAAATCTTTGATCACTGTAGGAAGTATGACATCTCTCTAAATCCTAAAAAAATCGTTTTTGTTGTTCTTGAGGGAAAGCTTCTCAGTCATATCCTTTCCAAGGAGGGAATCTCAATAGATCAAGAAAGGGTTCAAGCTATCAATAAGATTCCCATGCCCCATAGCAATAAGTCTATGTAATCATTCATGGGCACCATAAATTTTGTCCGAAGGTTCGTGCTAGACTTTGCTCAGATCGTTAAACCTTTGCAACAAATGGTCAAGCAGAGTGTACAATTTAAGTGGACAGAATTGGAAAGGGTTGCATTCAAAGGAATCAAAGCTGCTATAGACAAGGCACCTTCTTTAAGAAGTCCAGATTTTCATAAAGATTTTATAATGTACACTTTTGCTTTTGATAACTCTCTCGCAGCTGTGCTTACTCAAAAGACGGAATCAGGAGATGAATACACAATTTCTTTTATGAGCACTGGTCTGCAGGGCACTGAACTGAACTATCCCATGGTAGATAAGCAAGCATATGCAGTTTTCAAAGAAGTAAAGCAGTTCAGGTCGTATATTCTAAAAAATAGAACTAAAGTCATAGTCCCTCATCCCGCTGTCTAGTCTCTTTTCATTCAGAAAGAATTGGGAGAAAGAAGAGGGAACCGGGTCATTGCTCTCCAAGAGTACGACTTAGAATTCAAGTTGGCTAACATCATCAAAGGTCAAGGCCTATGCAAGATACTTACTCAAATCCCAACTGATGAAGAGCTAGATTGGAGGAATGAAGCTGAGCTGAATGTAATAGACGTATGTCCAATTTTTATGGCCCCAGAGTCTTTGTACAGAGACCTAGTGCATTACTTATAGTCAGGTTACTTACAAGAACACTAGAGTCTGAAGCAAAGGAGAGCCCTCCGTCTTAAATCAGCAGCTTATCATATCATTGAAGGAGTACTCTTCAGGAAAAACTATGATGGCATTTATCTCAGATGTTTGGAAAAGGAAGATGCTATTAACGTAGTCAAGGAACTACATGACGGACCTACTGGAGGACATTACTCTGGGGACACTACAACCCACAAAATTCTCAGAGTAGGGTATTATTGGCCTACTCTCTTCAGGGATGCTCATGCCTATGTCATAAATTGCGATGTATGTCAAAGAAGCGCTGGAAAGCTACCTAAAGTAGCAGGTCCCTTGCAACCAGTTATCATCACTGAACCATTCGAGCAATGGGGTATATATATTATTGGAGAAATAAACCCTAACTCCTCACTGCAGCATCGATACATTCTGACCACTACCGATTATTTTACAAGATGGGCCGAAGCTATTCCCCTATGGAAAGCTGACGAGGATACGGTCATCAACTTTTTGGAAGAAAACATCATAACCAGGTTTGGGGTTCCAATTTCTCTAGTTTTTTATAATGCACCTTATTTTTCGTCAATAAAGATTAATGAATTCATGTATGAAAGAGGAATTAAATTACATTATTAAGCCAATTACTACCCTCATGGAAATGGTTTAGCTGAATCTACCAATAAAAATCTCATCTGAATCCTGAAAAATACTGTGATCGAAAATAAAAAAGATAGCACACAGCCCTCCCTCACACCCTATGGGCAAACAGAGTAACACCCAAAAACGCCTTAGGAGCTTCCCCTTTCAAACTGGTCTATGGCAAAGAAGTTATTCTCCCTCCGAATATATTACTCCCATCCTTGAAGTTGTCCCAATCCTCCCGAGGTTCTAGCATTCAAGCCCTACAGTCCAGGATTGATACCTTGCTAAAACTAGAAGAGTCATGGGAAAAGGCCAAGGAATAGTTTCATCATCACCAAGACATAGTCAAACGATGGTTTGATAAAAGAAAATCCGAGAAGAAGGCTTTCGAAGTAGGAGACTTAGTCCTCAAATGGGACCACCAACATGACGGTAAGGGAATGCACACAAAGTTTCAGCACCTATGGCTTGGCCCTTATCAAATTTTCGAAAAGATTGGTCCATCAACCTGTTGTTGCAGCAACACTCCCCCCAAAATTTTGCACATATGGGGCCCCTCCTTTATTTTTTTTATTTTTTTTAGAAAGGCCGCCTTAAACATTTTTTTTTCCAGCTTTTATCTTTGCTTTTAAGCAGAGAGTCTCGCCATGAGAAACTCCAAGGCTGCCAGAAGATTTTGAATCTCAAATAGAAGATCTTTCAATGAAGTTTTTTCTCGAAGTCACGGAGCAATTTGCTAAAACCCCGTAGTGGCGGAAGCCTCTTGCTTAAACGCCCACAAAAGAACTTAGAAAACTCTCGTCGAATAAACTGCGGAAGCTCTCAGGCTATCCTTCCGAAATGGCGGAGGCCAATCTCATAAACCGCCCGTCTAAGCCTTCCGAAGTAAAACTTGGAAACTTTTCGATTTTTGTTTCTGCGGAACAATTCAAGTTTTCCTCCCGAAACGATTCTGCTTCCGAAATGGCGGAGCAATTCAAGCTTTTTCCCGTAACTGCGGAAGCCGCTCGCATAAGCTTCTCAAAGGAAGACTTAGAAAATTTTTGTTGGAAGAACGCGGGAGCACTTGGGAAATCCTTCCGAAACGGCGGAGTGCCTCGCTCAAACCTTCCGCAACCGCGGAAGCTTTCAAAGCTTTCCCCGAAACGGCGGGAGCTGTGGTCAAATCCTCTCGAAAAGAACTTGAAACATTCTCCCAAAAGGTTGCGGAACAATTTAAGGGAACCGCCCGAAACCCGCCGAGGAATTCACGAATTCTTTCCAAAGCTATGAGGAGAATTAGCAATTTTTTTTTTTGGAAAGTTGCGGGAGCCGTTGGGTAATTCTTTCCCGAATGGCGGAGCCATTCATCGAAACTTTCTGCAGTCGCGGAGGCATTCGTTCTTTCCGTTCGAAACAGTGAGCGCCTTCCGTCAAATCTCCCGAAACTTTGGCAAAAGACTTAGGTTTTTTCTTTGAAGTTGCGGAATCCTTAGAGCTTCTCCACCCGAAAATTGCGGAAACCTTCCGGTTTTCTTCCCGAAATAGCGGGAGAACTTGGGAAAGACGCCCGAAAAGAGTTGGAATAGTTTGTTAAAATCGTGGAAGCTTCTGATGAAATCCTTCCGAAACGGCGGAAGAATTCAGCGAAGTGGTCCGAAGCGACGGAAGTCGTTCACATAAGCTTTCCGAAAAGAGACTTAAAAAAACTTCGAAAACCTGTGGAAGCCTTCGGATTTTCCTTCCGAAACGGCGGAAGCCATCCACAAAAGCTTTCCGAAATACCACGGAGAAATTTGTGAACTTCTTCCAAAACCGCGAAAAGTTCACCCTGACTTGCCGAAACAATGAAAGGATGAGGCCCTTCCGTAACAATTCCAAGAAGCTGCCCGCAACCGCGGAAACTTTCAAGTTTCCCTTCCAAAAATACCGGGAGCATTCGCCATATCGTCCCGAAACCCCGCGAGACTTAGAAACTTTTGGATTTGCGGAAGCCCTTCGCAAATAGCTCCCGAAACGACGGAAGCCTTGGCGTTATCCATCCGCAACGCGGGGTTCTTTTGCGGAAGGCTTCGAGTTTCCCTTTCGCGATGCGCCCTGAAACAGCAAAAACTTTCCCTGAACCCTTCCGCAACGGTGGGTATGATTCGCAAGGTGGTCCCGCAAATGGCGATCGCACGAAAATCGAAACATTTTGACGTGACCACAACGGGCGGCGTATTTAAGCCGCATTTTAATTGCGCCAACTACCAATCTAAATGCTCGCACGTGCCTGTCTTTTATAAATATACGGTGGGGGGCTCGAGCCAATACACCATTGTTTTCGATTGCCAAACGACGTGGAACGCCGTGCAAATCACTCCAGCTCACCTTGCTCATCCGCGTTCGCGGCCACCTCGTTCAAGCGATCCCCACGATGCCAGGTAGGATTTTAACCTTGAAATTCGCCCCTTTTACGGTTTCCAGTTGCTTTTGGGTTGTCTTTTGTTTGAAAACGATGGGTTTTGGTGGGATTTTGACAGGAAAAACACCCGTCAAGGGCTATGTTTTGCTCGTCAAATGCAGTTGAATGGAGTTCTCGTCATATAAAACAGACATTGGTTAAAACATTTTTTTGAGTAGAGACGGTTGGTGCAGGCGGTTAAACTTGTTCCATTTTAATCCCCGGGCCGCGTGCCTCGTTGTGTGAAAAAACTGTCGAAGCCCCATAGGATTTTCATGTCCCCGGCCGAAAGCTCAGGACGTAAAACCCCGGGCCTTTCCATAAACCTCAGTCCCAACATGCCCTCTACCCAAGTCAAAACCTAAGAACCGACGCCATTACCCCTCTTCAAATCCCATGAGCGTTCAAGTTACGCGAGCCGAAACCCGAAACTATGGCCACCCGAGCCTTTCCCGTCAGTATGTCTCCGGCGCCATCACCCTCGCTCGAACTAGAGCTTCCCATAGAGCACCTCGGCGAGTGCCGTAAGTGATAATAGCATTCGAAGCCCTCACCGAGTCGAAAGTGCGAAAGGGGCTCCCTTGTTGTCACAGAGTCCTTCCAACCCGAGATTCCCCGTCATTAGCCTTTCAAACCGTAGCAGTGACGAAAATCACCCTCTTCCCCAGAGCCAAATCGAAAGCAGGTTGCTTCCGCAGCGCGCTTATCCTCACAGGAGCATACTGAGCCTGCCCCTTTAAAAGAATTAAGATGGCTAAGATTTATAATGGTGTCCCTGTTAAAATGAATATCACCCTTTCTCCTAGGGCCGGGCCGAAAGAAGACTGTTGCCGTGACACACCTATCCTCTCAGGAACACCCCAAAGCTCCCCCCTTTAAAAGATTCAAATGTTTAAATTTGTATTTCATATTGAAATGATGTATTGTGCCTCCTAAGTACACAGCTTCACATTTCTCTTTATCTCATTCATGTATCAAAACAATGATGCTCTCTGTTAAAATCTCAGAGTATGTTGCTCAATATCATGATGACTTGTATATGGGTGCTATCAGGGGTAAGTCAAGATGCCGAAAACCGGTAAGAAGAAGGCTAAGATGACAGAAAAGAAGCCTGCGCCACTCAAAACTGAAACTTCACTCCAGGACACTAGGTGCACCACCGGTGTCCCTCCTGAAATCAGATGGGGTGACATCTACAGAATGATCTGGGACCAAGAAATCCCAGATATGTTGTTAGAGGAAGCACCGATTTATCTTAATATCAGAGCCTCAGGCATAACTAGAGCCGCTACCCGCCCTGAGCTGTTCCCCTGTGCTGAAGTGATCTGATGGATACTCCAACATGTCGATGCTGAAGGGAGAGTGATAAATGATAGCGGGAAAGTGGCTATTGCCTCATTTCAACCCGCGTATATTGCGGCAGCCTACAAATTTCCCCGTGTCCAACAAGCTCTGACTGACAAATGGTTGAGCCAAATGAATAACGTCGAGATGGCCAAGAAGCTGCTAATGGCGGGCAAACATTTGAGAAAGAAAGGAAGTGATGAATATGACGTACAAAATCTGAGAGCTCCTTTCAGATTGATCGCTTTAATGCTGTGCAGAATCTTCGACATGCCCGATGGCACAGTATATAAGATTTAGTGGATCCCTATCATCCACTACGTGGCATTCAAGGGAACTGTGTTTGACTGGGCCACTATCCTGTCAGACAGTCTGGCCTCGATGATAATTGCTGCTAAAGAAGGACTAGCCTTGAAGAAGGCTGAATTTTTAATGTCCTCATATCTGATTGATTGTATTTTGGCCAAGATAGACTTCCCCAAATTGGGCTGCACATGGGATAGGGCCACCGCCCCGGTCTATATCGCATTCAAGATGTTGTGGGCTCAGAATTACAAGCCTAGCTACAAACTCATCTGTGAGGGGTTCATCATGCCCCTATACGAGAAAATGTTCAAGGAAGAACCAAACTTCCTGTCAGAAAATGCTTTGGAAGTCCTTGAGGATTATGGGGACTTTTACTTTTCGGAGCAAGGTACCTACCTGAGAATGTTTGGAGGGACTAAGCCCCCATACATCTTGCCGCTGTATGCCACAAACTATGTGGTTCTCAAAGAAGCAGTAAGACAACTCTTCCTGGATGGGATTGGAGCAATGCTCCACAAACAACATAAGGCTTCCTTTCCCCCCCTACCTTTCTTCATAGGTGCTTACAAGTTTTCAGGGGTTGCCTCGGCCGACGAATTTGTTCAAGAGCTGAAAGCCTTCCACTTCGGTGAGGTAATCTTCCACAGGAATGACCGAAAGGGAAGATTTGCTGAGCACTGTAAGGATATTTATGCTCACTTCGAGTACTCCCACTATCCTGATGCCGAGGAAGAGGCATTCAGAGGCATCAGCAACATGGCTGAGCTACGGATCTGTTGCCAAGGCACTGGAGCAAGCTCTAGCTCAACCAAGGCCCATAAGACCTGCCAGCAAAAGGAGAAAGAAGCTGAGGATGCCCGAGCTCAGGAAGAGCTCAGATTAAGAGAAGAAGCGAGGTTACAGCGGGAAGCTGAGGAAGCAAGAAAGCAGCAAGAAGCTGAAAATGAAAGACTGCGGAAAGAGGCTGAGGAAGCCCAAAAGAAGAAAGAGGCTGAAGCTGAGCAGGCTGAGGCAAAAAAGAGGGCGGAAGAATAATTGAAGACAAGGGAAGATGCCAAGGCAGGTGGATCCGGTATACAGGACATGGAAATAGACACCTCTCAAGCAGGGGGCTCTGGTGCCCAAAATAAAGGAGGAGACCCTGCTCAGGAAGTCCGGACCCCACCGGCAGAAGAAGACATAGACATCATAAACCGACCAATTGTCCCGTACACTCCATTGGGAAATCGTACGGTGTCCAAGTGGAATGAGTTTGTCTATGACAAGAAAATAAAAGCAATGGTCGTCAAATTAGAAGAGAGGATCAAAAGTCCCTTCCATGAAGACATCGTTACCCACCGAGAGGTCACTATAATGCAGAATACGGATCAAGATCCCTTTGCTATGGCGACTGCAGCTGTAGCAACGGCAAAAGCATCCCTGGCCAATGTAGGCGTGATGGTAAGAGATAATGAATTGATAAGGAAGAAAGATCGTACGCTACAACAAACTGTGGCTAATGAGCAAGCCCAAAGAGATCTGGCAGTGAACAAGTATAATTGCTTGTACACTGAACATAAGGAGCTTTCAAACAAGTACAGCTAGCTGGAGGAGGAAAAGGACCAGCTAACACTCCAAATAATGATTGTAGAAGCGGAGAAGAATGGACCGGAAGAAAAGGCTTCTCAGCTAGAAGCAGACAAGCAGACATTAGCTGAGCGGTTAGAGCAGGCTGAGAGCAAAACGATGGACATGTCTCCCTTCCATGAGCTGTCCTGCAGCATCCTGAGGCAAATAAATGACACGCAGGAGCTAATGACTGACGAGGTTTGCAAGCTAAAGGTCATGATAGTCAGATTAAAAGAAATTAATGCGGAGGCCCACAGGCTCAAAGCTAAGAATACCCGTGTCAAGGCAAATATCATAAGTCAGATGGCATGGAGAGAAGGGAAAGGGGGTTTCCCCCCGCATCTTCCATTTAAAGCTGTGGACGATTTTAATGAAGACATAGCCTTGCTGGAGTTTGGCAGGAACTGTGCCAATAAGCTGATAACCAGTGTGCAGAGAACAACAGATAAAATTAACAGTCTATACCAAAAGCTCAAAGGAGTCCATGACAAATGCACGTTGAGTTTCCCTCAGACCCTAGAGGACTTTCCAGAAAAGGAGCAGCGGTTGTCTCAGCTAAAGGAAGAGCTAGGCGTTCAAATGGAGTATGTGAAAAGGATTGATGTCCTGGCTATTGATGACCTCTAGCATTATATTGGTTCATCATCACTCCACAACCATCTGCTGAAGGAAGTGCATCAAGCTGCAGTAGCAGAAGTTCAAAGCATTAAATCAGAGCTCGGGAAGAATGTGACTTCTCAGAAAATCTTGTTCCCTGCTGCAGCAAACATAGTCATAAGGGACACAGGTGTGTGGTACAGCTACATAGCAGAGGAGGACAGGAAAGCTACAGCAGCAACAGGAGCATCAGTAGATCCAGGATCTTCTCTCCCAGCAGCCTCTTCCCCAACAATGGCAGAAAGTCTTGCCAGTTCAATCCCCCCTTCCCAATTAGAAGCAGCATCAGCAGGAGATTCGAGGGTCTCTTCCCAGGCAGCATCAGCAACAATTAACTTGGGCGACCCTCTGCCAGTAGAAGCTCACGCACAGGAATGAAATAAATTGAATTCAGTTGAGCAACCCTCTTCAGCCAAGCACGTGTCTAGCAGGGAAAGCGTGGGTGTTAGCATTATTTCTGCTATGTATATTCTGTTAAACTTTCAAACATGTAAGGCATAAGCCATGGGATAGCTGTCCCTTTTTTTTTGTCAAAACAATTTTGTAAAAGAAGTGGTCATTTTTTGGTGGTCGGTTATAGAAGAAACTCCTACAATTGACAGGTGGAAGGTGCTAGGTTGCAACCCAAATGGCAGAATTGTAATTATAAATAGTAGCTAGGAAGAATAGATGAGGACTTTTGGCAGGGAATGAAATTCTTGAAACCCATACGAGCTATCTTGTATCAGGCCTGTAAAATTGAATTTTCTAATAGAAGCCACGGGAGATGGACGTTTTGCATGGGATGTTGGACGGCTGTATGTTGGACTATTCTAATGACTGCTGTTCTTTAATGTGAGATCATTCTTACGATCTAAACTATTTCTTTGTATTAATGATTTTTCTCCTCCCCATGCATACGATTTTCTCTATTTTGTGAACAATGAATGCGTTTCACATTAAATCAGGAGCTACCTGCTGATGTCTTTATCATTGCTGTAGATTTCTCTTCTAGATCGAATGGCTAACTGTTCTTTTTTCAGGATAACTCATGTGGCTCATTGTTCATTCCTTTAAATTGCTCTTTGCAGGGATCTTTAAGTTTAATTTCAGTTTGTTACATTTATATCTGTTTCTTTATTCTTGCTACGTAGATTAAATAAATTTTTTGCTTTTTTCTGTTTTATGAGCAATAGATGCGTTCCATGTTGAATTAGAAGCTATCTTCTAAAGATCTTTATCTTGCTGTAGCTTTACTTATGAGAATTAATAGCTATCTGTTCTTTCCTTACGTTGTTTGTTACAGCTGATTGCTCATCCCTTAAGCGTGTTCGCTGCAGGGATAGGTAGATTTACTCCGGTTCCTAGACTTAGACCTGTTTTAGTTGCATCTAGATCGAATATAATTTAGGCACTTGCATCTCATTTAAAAGACATAAAACCCAAAAGAAAGGTGGATCAGGCCATAACCGGTAGAATTGGATTTAAACTCCAAACCCATGGTTGCCGGAACCGCTAACCGGACGGATTCCCTACACCAAACGGGAGATAGTCTAATTGGGACCATCTCTCGGGGAGAATCCCTTTCTGATTGATGCTACGATATCCGAGGCATCAACAGTTTTTGGCGCTAGAAGGAGGGCCTGAAAGTGCATGGCTGATAGAGGAAAATCTTCCGTGGTCATAGATAACACTGAAAACCCGCTTAAAGAAAGCATTTCGAACAGCCCAGATCTTGGATTAACAGACCAAGAATGCCTCATTTCTGACCCTGAGCCTCAAGAAGCTTTGTACGCTGTTCCTTTTACAGAAATAGAGGATTTGAGAAGACATACCAGATCCTACGTTAGACAGCTAGGTTGTTTAAACGCTGTCAACTTCCTCCCTAAGAAAATTACACCTAGAAAGGAGCCACAATACACCCGTGATTCAATTCTCGTTCAGAGTTTTGAAGAACTGGTAAATCTGACTTTGGAAGATATTTTAGACACTCTTAACAAGACAGACCAAGAAAATCTTGAAGAAATTACCACTCCCAAAAGTACTCCACAGGATTCACCCTACAATTCTCCACCAGGGTCTCCACATCCAAACCCAAACATGGTTGTACCTGCTTGGAGAGCAAGGGGAGCGCTGAACCTAGCTGGACCATTCCATAATATTCCTAAAAACCCAGAAAAGGTCTTGCCTAAGTACGATCCAGGGAAAGCCATTTCGGTAGAAGATCACCTCAAGAGTTTTTACTTAGCTCTAAACCTTTTGAATGTACAACATGAAGACGTAGTCTGTAGGTTGTTTCCATATACATTCGAGCCAAAAGTATCATCATGGTACTTTAGCCTACAATCCAGCTCAATCTCTAGTTAGGATGAATTCGAAAAATGTTTTCTAAAGAAATACGAAAACCAAAAGACTGTGGCCACACTTATGAAAGAACTCTTATCCATGAGGATGGAAAAGAAAGAAAAGGTTCAAGATTTCAATCAAAGATTCACTACGCTATTGAATAACTTCAGTCAAGCTAATAAACCAGCCGAGGAATCTCTAATTGAATACTATACAACCGCTCTTGATGGACCCATAGCAATGTTCGTAAAGAGGTCCAAGAAAACTACCCTGATAGAGAACTTTGAGGAAGCTAGAAAGGTAGAAGAAGAGGCTGATAGCATTGCTAAACATGCCTTAGATGTAGAACCAAAACCAGTAGCTAGCAAAAAACCTTTGCTGCTCACTAGAGGTAAAGACGAGCCATCTACGGACATGGAAAATGTAGTCAAGATGATGCAGAAGTTATCTAACAAAATCGTAGATCTCGAGAAAGACAAGGCTGCTAGCACATCCAGGAAACCTTTCAAGCCATTTTATAAAAGAAGGGAAGACGGGGAACAGATTCATCCACCAATGAACGCTGCCCCTATTTTAAACTTGAATGAGATAGGGATGGAAAATTTCTACACTTTTCACCAAGAACCACATTCGGAAAAGAGCTGCCCGCAATGGATCAATTCCATGAGCTTAGTCATGAACCAAATGTTAGATTCTCAGATCCCAGATCAAGATGATCCTCCAGAAGAGTCGAGCCCTGAGTTAGAGGAACCAACCCCGGACACTACTATGGTGTTGTGGGATTGGGTACCTATGACTGAATTAGTAGAAGAAGATCACATAGATAGCTCTCCCTCTACCATAAATGTTGCCACTCGCAGCAAGGGCCCAATTGCGGATCCTATGCCAGTCACCGTCCCCCATAAGCCTAGAGTTTCGAAAGATCCGCTTAGGAGGCATATACCAATCATCCCACCACAGCCCAAAGTAAACCAAACAGCGGCCAAACAGCCAAGTGCTGACAACATAGTTCAGCCACCTAAGGTCACAATGAGCAAAACAGATCAGCCAACTCGAATTGGGAACGAATCCGACATAGGGTATGATATTATCGAAGATATCAAGAAAGTCAAAGCGAACATATCAATATTCGACATGTGTAGCTTGCCCCATCAACGAGACAAACTGCTGCATGTTCTACAACCGAAAACCAGCACTACATTAACGGATTCTCAAGACAATCCCGAAATTAATGAGGCTAGCATCGGTGGGAAATCCAAATCTCAAACATTGCCTTTCCTATTGACTTTTGAAATTTTTAATCACAATGTTCACAACTATTTGGTAGACTCTGGAGCTTCTTCAAACGTTATGCCACTGTCAATTTGTAGGAAAATTAATGGGCAGCCCGTGCCATCTCCAGCTCAAATTATCCAATTAGACAGGACTGCTGTCAAGGTTATTGGGGAGATGAAAGATGTTCTAATTAGACTGTCAACCGACCCTAGAGTCTGTCAATTCATTGACATAATGGTGGTCAATATTCCTGAAGCCTATGGGCTGATTTTAAGTAGGGATTGGTCTACTAAGCTGAGTGGCTACTTTGCTACTGATTGGTCTCATCTATGGCTGCCTTATCAGAACAGGCAGAATCAGATTAAAGTTCTTAGGGAACCTCATATGAAACAAAACGTAACTCAGTTAGAAGAAAATAATGAAGCCGTGACTTTCTCATCCTCGGTTCTGGGGAATCATTTCTTGGAAATGGATCCGGGTAATTATCAATCTGAAACCATTAGCCATGAATCAGATAAACAGTCTGATCTCCTTCATTTCTCTCGGACTGATGATGTTGATTGTAACATAGTCAATTTAGTCACTGACATAGATCACAAAGAAACTAACTTAGCTGAATCTAAAGATACCTTTTGGACATTATACTTTGATGGTTCTAAAACTCTGGAAGGATCCGGAGCTGATTGTGTTCTAATGGATCCAAAAAGAAACAAGTATTTTTTGTCTTGTAGATTAGAATTTGATTGCACCAATAACATCGTTGAATATGAAGCTTTCGTACATGGATTAAAGAAGGCCATTGGCTTAAATGTTAAGTACTTGAAGGTCTTTGGTGACTCCGAGATAGTTGTAAGACAGGTAAGGGACACCATTCATTGTCTCTCACCTCACTTGAAAGGTTATCAGGCTGAGGTATGGGATTTAATCATGCATTTTGACGCTTTCAATATAAAATCAATTCCTAGATTGCAAAATTCTGCTGCTGATTTGTTAGCAACATCTGCTTCCAGATTGGTGCCATCAAATAATAAATGCTCAATTGAATTGATCTTCAGGCCTTCCGTTCCCGATAACATCACAAACTTCAGAGTCTTCGATGATGATGAGCAAATTATGAGTTTCCTAACAAACGAAGATAGCTTTCAAGGAGCTGCAATAGATGAGGAAGAACACGATGCTGATTTGATGAAGAAAGATGACGAGAAAGGAAATTTCATGCCAAAGGGGGTAAGGTCCCTCGAAATGCTTTTCAATCTTCAAAATAAGTTCAAAAGACCAGCTAATACCAAAACTAACAGCTCATCAATGCAACATGAGTTGGTTAATTTGGGTACCGAGGCAGAACCAAAATTTGTCAACCTTGGCAAATGTTGTTCACCAGGAGAAAGAGATAGGTTCATTAAATTGTTTAAACAGTACAAGGATGTTTTTGCATGGACCTATGAAGATCTGAAAACATATGACGTCCGCATCATTCAGCATGTTATACCAATGAAAGCGGGTGTCAAGCCATTTCAACAGCAGTTGAGAAGGATGCGTCCTACTCTAGAACCGCTAATCCAAAAGGAATTAAAGAAGCTCCTGGACGCTAAGATAATCTTCAAAGTCCGGCATTCTGAATGGGTTGCAAACTTGGTTCCCGTAAGAAAGAAGTCAGGAGAGATAAGGCTATGTGTAGATTTCAGAAATTTAAACAAAGCTTCGGATACAGATAACTACCCCGTACCTTCAATGGAGCAAATCCTACAAATGGTGTCAGGATCCGAATTGTTTTCTCTCCTCGATGGTTTCTCTGGCTATAATCAAGTGTTAGTAGCCGAAGAAGATCGTCTCAAGACTACTTTCAGGACTAAGTGGGGAACTTTCGCCTACAGAAGAATTCCATTTGGTCTGATAAATGCAGGAGCTACATTCCAAAGGGCGATGGATATTGCCTTCCGAGGATTGGGTGGGCAATGTGTTTTTGTTTACTTAGATGATGTGACAGTCTTTTCGAAGAAAAGGGAAGATCATGTTGTTCATCTGAGGCATATCTTTGATCGTTGCCGGAAGTATGGTATTTCCTTGAATCCCAAGAAGAGCGTGTTTGTTGTGCCCGAAGGTAAGCTCTTGGGTCATATCATCTCCAAAGGGGGAGTGTCAATCGACCAAGAAAGAGTCCAAGCTATTAATAAGATTCCAATGCCTCACAACAAAAAATCTATGCAATCTTTTATGGGCACCATCAATTTTGTCCGCAGATTTGTTCCGGATTTTGCACAAATTGTTAAGCCATTACAACAGATGGTTAAACAAAGCATACAATTCAAGTGGACAGATTTGGAGAAGGACGCATTTAGAGATATCAAGGCAGCTGTAGCTAAAGCTCCTTCCTTAAGAAGTCCAGATTTTGATAAAGATTTCATCTTGTATACCTTCGCTTCGGATGACTCTCTTGCAGCTGTACTCACGCAAAAGGTGGAGTTGGGGGATGAATACCCAATTTCGTTTATGAGCACTGGTCTGCAAGGGGCTGAGTTGAATTACCCCGTAGTTGACAAACATGCGTATGCAGTCTTCAAAGCTGTGAAGCAGTTTAGGCCATACATTCTGAAGAACAGAACTAAAGTCATAGTTCCCCATCCAGCTGTTAGATCCCTTTTCGTTCAAAAGGAATTGGGAGAGAGGAGAGGGAACTGGGTCACAGCTCTGCAGGAGTATGATTTGGAATTTAAATCGGCTACAATCATCAAAGGGCAAGGCCTGTGCAAATTACTTGCGGGAAATTCAACTGATGAAGAACAACATTGGAAGAATGAAGCTGAGCTCAATTCGGTTGAAGTATGTCATATCTTCACAACTCCCCAGTCATGGTATAGGGATCTGGTGCACTATTTACAGCAGGGATATCTACCTGAGCACTGGAACTCTAAACAAAGAAGGGCACTTCATTTGAAATCCGCACCCTATCAAATCGTTGATGGGATTCTTTTCAGGAAGAATTATGATGGGGTTCTCCTCAGATGTTTGGAAATGGAAGATGCAAATAGAGTTGTCAAAGAATTGCATGATGGCCCCACAGGCGGACATTATTCAGGTGAGACAACAGCACACAAGATACTGAGAGCTGGGTATTACTGGCCCACTCTGTTTCGAGATGCCCACACATACGCACGGATTTGCGATGTATGTCAAAGAAGTGCCGGGAAGTTACCTAAGGCAGCAGGACCGTTGCAGCTGGTCATCATCTCTGAGCCTTTTGAGCAATGGGGCATAGATGTTATCGGAGAAATAAATCCAAATTCTTCATTGCAACATCAATACATCCTGACGGCTACCGACTACTTCACTAGGTGGACGGAGGCCATCTCGTTGCGCAAGATCAATGAAGACGCAGTCATCAGCTTCTTGAAAGAGAACATCATAACCAGGTTTGGGGTTCCAATTTCCCTTGTTTTTGATAATGCTACTTATTTTTCATCTTGCAAGATAAATGAATTTGTTTATGAATGGGGAATTAAGTTGCATTATTCATCCAATTACTACCCTCAGGGAAACGGATTAGCTGAATCCTCAAACAAGAATCTGATTCGAATTCTTAAGAAAACTGTGATAGAAAACTAGAGAAGTTGGCATGTGGCTCTCCCAAACGCCTTATGGGCAGATAGGGTAACCCCAAAAAACGCTTTAGGTGTCTCCCCTTTTACTCTTGTCTATGGCAAGGAAGCCATTCTTCCCCCAAACATCTTACTACCATCCTTGCAATTGTCTCAAGCCTCTCGGGGTTCTGGTAGCCAGGCCTTACAATCCAGGATCAACACCCTGCTTCAACTGGAAGAAGCCCGACACAAAGCTAAAGATCGATTCCATCAACACCAGGACATAGTTAAGAGATGGTTCGATAAGAGGAAATCCGGTAAGAGAGATTTTGAAGTTGGGGATTTAGTCCTTAAATGGGACCATAATCATGAAGGCAAAGGAATGCATACAAAATTTCAACATCTATGGGTAGGCCCGTACCAAATTTCTGCAAAATTAGGCCCATCCACTTATAAATTGACAAATCTCGAGGGAGAAGAAGTAGCCCTTCCTCTCAATGGCCTCGCTCTGAAACAATACTTCACATAGTCTCCTCGGGACTTCCTGTATATAAATAAAGTTTTCTTTTTGCTTTAGCCTTTAGTTGCTTTATTTTTTTTTGGCCATGTTGTTTCTCTCTTTGTTATTTGAACTTTTACGACAAGTTTTGTTTTCTGAATGCCCTTCTGGTTGAGATTCCCGTTGAAGATAACTCTCTCAAAGAAAACTTGCGACCCATGAGTCTGGAACTCTGCTCAAGTAAATCCGGTCTGTTGTGCTCTCGCTGAAATGTTCAGAAGGGAGGAAGCCTACCCTGCTAGTCACACTAATCCTGTTTAATAGCAAAGACCTATGACCATCTTCACTACTATTATTGGGCTCCACCCACTCTCACACTTTAAAGGCATCTCAAGAAGGTTACCAAAGTTGGACCCATGGAAAGTGGCACCTCTCGAGGACATAGGGTATTGAAATGACTCCATGATGCAGATTTAACAACCAAAATGGCCTACATTCAAGAGTATGTTTTCCAGAGATTCTCGCCTCAATTAAAGCATGGCTGAGACAAAAGCAAAAGACATGAAAAATCAAGAAGGCTGTCCAAAAGGCCCAGCTCAAAATGGGATCCTCTCCGTCCGTGAAGTTTGATAAAATCAATCAAATCTCTAACTCACACAAAAGGACCCTATGGATTGAGGAGCCTAAATCAAAGATCATGTCCAAAAGAAAATATCTCTGAAAGGCTCAAACAGCTAAGCTGTCCAAAGTACAAACATCCAAAAGGATGCAAGCAGCATGGGAATGAGGAACAAGAGCAATAATGTCCACGACCAAGTGTTGCAGATCCTGTGGAGTCCGACAGCAGTGACCATCTGAAAGATGCCCCTCCTAAAATGAATCTCATATATTGGCCCTTTGAGAGTGGTGAAAATGTCTCGGTCAAACCTCCCCTCTCCCCAATGGCTAGCAGGTAAAGTGCCTCCTTCCCCTCACATGACTTTAAAGTGCTCAGTCGAGTAAGTGCAGCCAAGATGGATGTTTTTGATGAGGTTTCGGACCATGAGGAGGAATTTTTCAGAGATCTGTGTTGGCCAGCGACTCGCCATTATTGTTGCAGCAACACTCCCCCCAAAATTTTGCACATATGGGGCTCCTCCTTTATTTTTTTATTTTTTTTTAGAAAGGCTGCCTTAAACGTTTTTTTTTCAGCTTTTATCTTTGCTTTTAAGCAGAGAGTCTCGCCATGAGAAACTCCAAGGCTGCCAGAAGATTTTGACTCTCAAATAGAAGATCTTTCAATGAAGTTTTTTCTCGAAGTCACAGAGCAATTTGCTAAAATCCCGTAGTGGCGGAAGCCTCTTGCTTAAACGCCCGCAAAAGAACTTAGAAAACTCTTGTCGAATAAACCGCGGAAGCTCTCGGGCTATCCTTCCGAAATGGCGGAGGCCAATCTCATAAACCGCCCGTCTAAGCCTTCCGAAGTAAAACTTGGAAACTTTTCGATTTTTTTTTCTGCGAAACAATTCAAGTTTTCCTCCCGAAACGATTCTGCTTCCGAAACGGCGGAGCAATTCAAGCTTTTTCCCGTAACTGCGAAAGCCACTCGCATAAGCTTCTCAAAGGAAGACTTAGAAAATTTTTGTTGGAAGAACGCGGGAGCACTTGGGCAATCCTTCCGAAACGGCGGAGTGCCTCGCTCAAACCTTCCGTAACCGCGGAAGCTTTCAAAGCTTTCCCCGAAACGGCGGGAGCTGTGGTCAAATCCTCTCGAAAAGAACTTGAAACATTCTCCCAAAAGGTTGCGGAACAATTTAAGGGAACCGCCCGAAACCCGCCGAGGAATTCACGAATTCTTTCCAAAGCTATGAGGAGACTTAGCAATTTTTTTTTTTTGGAAAGTTGCGGGAGCCGTTGGGTAATTCTTTCTGGAACGGCGGAGCCATTCATCGAAACTTTCCGTAGTCGTGGAGGCATTCGTTCTTTCCGTTCGAAACAGTGAGCGCCTTCCGTCAAATCTCCCGAAACTTTGGCAAAAGACTTAGGTTTTTTCTTTGAAGTTGCGGAATCCTTAGAGCTTCTCCACCCGAAAATTGCGGAAACCTTCTGGTTTTCTTCCCAAAACAGCGGGAGAACTTGGGAAAGACGCCCGAAAAGAGTTGGAATAGTTTGTTAAAATCGTGGAAGCTTCTGATGAAATCCTTCCGAAACGGCGGAAGAATTCAGCGAAGTGGTCCGAAGTGACGGAAGTCGTTCACATAAGCTTTCCGAAAAGAGACTTAAAAAAACTTCGAAAACCTGCGGAAGCCTTCGGATTTTCCTTCCGAAGCGGCGGAAGCCATCCACAAAATCTTTCCGAAATACCATGGAGAAATTCGCAAACTTCTTCCCGAACTGCGAAAAGTTCGCCCTGACTTGCCGAAACACTAAAAGGATGAGGCCCTTCCAGAACAATTCCAAGAAGCCGCCCGCAACCGTGGAAACTTTCAAGTTTCCCTTCCGAAAATACCGGGAGCATTTGCCATATCGTCCCGAAACCCTGCGAGACTTAGAAACTTTTGGATTTGCGGAAGCCCTTCGCAAATAGCTCCCGAAACGGCGGAAGCCTTGGCGTTATCCGTCCGCAACGCGGGGTTCTTTTGCGGAAGGCTTCGAGTTTCCCTTCCGCGATGCGCCCCGAAACGGCGAAAACTTTCCCTGAACCCTTCCGCAATGGCGGGTATGATTCGCAAGGTGGTCCCGCGAATGGCGGTCACACGAAAATCGAAACATTTTGACGTGACCGCAACGGGCGGCGTATTTAAGCCGCATCTTAATTGCGCCAACTACCAATCTAAATGCTCGCACGTGCCTGTCTTTTATAAATATACGGTGGGGGGCTCGAGCCAATACACCATTGTTTTCGATTGCCAAACGACATGGAACGCCGTGCAAATCGCTCCAGCTCACCTCACTCATCCGTGTTCGCAGCCACCTCGTTCAAGCGATCCCCACGGTGCCAGGTAGGATTTTAACCTTGAAATTCGCCCCTTTTATGGTTTCCAGTTGCTTTTGAGTTGTCTTTTGTTTGAAAACGATGGGTTTTGGTGGGATTTTGACAGGCAAAACACCCGTCAAGGGCTATGTTTTGCCCGTCAAATGCAGTTGAATGGAGTTCTCGTCATATAAAACAGACATTGGTTAAAACATTTTTTTGAGTAGAGACGGTTGGTGCAGGCAGTTAAACTTGTTCCATTTTAATCCCCGGGCCGCGTGCCTTGTTGTGTGAAAAAACTGTCGAATCCCCATAGGCTTTTCATGTCCCCGGCTGAAAGCTCAGGACGTAAAACCCCAAGCCTTTCTGTAAACCTCAGTCCCAACATGCCCTCTAACCAAGTCAAAACCTAGGAACCGACGCCATTACCCCTGTTCAAATCCCGTGAGCGTTCAAGTTACGTGAGCCGAAACCCAAAACCATGGCCACCCGAAACCATGGCCACCCGAGCCTTTCCCGTCAGTATGTCTCCGGCGCCATCACCCTCGCTCGAACTAGAGCTTCCCATAGAGCACCTCGGTGAGTGCCGTAAGTGACAATAGCATTCGAAGCCCTCACCGAGTCGAAAGTGCGAAAGGGGCTCCCTTGTTGTCACAGAGTCCTTCCAACCCGAGCTTCCCCGCCATTAGCCTTTCAAACCGTAGCAGTGACGAAAATCACCCTCTTCGCCAGAGCCAAACCGAAAGCAGGTTGCTTCCGCAGCACGCTTATCCTCACAGGAGCATATTGAGCCTGCCCCTTTAAAAGAATTAAGATGGCTGAGATTTATAATGGTGTCCCTGTTAAAACGAATATCACCCTTTCTCCTAGGGCCGGGCCAAAAGAAGACTGTTGCCGCGACACACCTATCCTCTCAGGAACACCCCAAAGCTTCCCCCTTTAAAAGATTCAAATGTTTAAATTTGTATTTCATATTGAAATGATGTATTGTGCCTCCTAAGTACACAGCTTCACATTGCTCTTTATCTCATTCATGTATCAAAACAATGATGCTCTCTGTTAAAATCTCACAGTATGTTGCTCAATATCATGATGACTTGTATTTGGGTGCTATCAGGGGTAAGTCAAGATGCCGAAAACCGGTAAGAAGAAGGCTAAGATGACAGAAAAGAAGCCTGCGCCACTCAAAACTGAAACTTCACACCAGGACACTAGGTGCACCACTGGTGTCCCTCCTGAAATCAGATGGGGTGACATCTATAGAATGATCCGGGACCAAGAAATCCCAGATATGTTGTTAGAGGAAGCACCGATTTATCTTAATATCAGAGCCTCAGGCATAACTAGAGCCGCTACCCGCCCTGAGCTATTCCCGTGTGCTGAAGTGATTGGATGGATACTCCAACATGCCGATGCTGAAGGGAGAGTGATAAATGATAGCAGGAAAGTGGCTATTGCCTCATTTCAACCCACATATATTGCGGCAGCCTACAAATTTCCCCGTGTCCAACAAGCTCTGACAGACGAATGGTTGAGCCAAATGAATAAAATCGAGATGGCCAAGAAGCTGCTAATGGCGGGCAAACATTTGAGAAAGAAAGGAAGTGATGAATATGACGTACAAAATCTGAGAGCTCCTTTCAGATTGATCGCTTTAATGCTGTGTAGAATCTTCGACATGCCCGATGGCACAGTATATAAGATTCAGTGGATCCCTATCATCTACTACGTGGCATTCAAGGGAACTATGTTTGACTGGGCCACTATCCTATCAGACAGTCTGGCCTCGATGATAATAGCTGCTAAAGAAGGACTAGCCTTGAAGAAGGCTGAATTTTTCATGTCCTCATATCTGATTGATTGTATTTTGGCCAAGATAGACTTCCCCAAATTGGGCTGCACATGGGATAGGGCCACCGCCCCAGTCTATATCGCATTCAAGATGTTGTGGGCTCAGAATTACAAGCCCAGCTACAAACTTATCTGTGAGGGGTTCATCATGCCCCTATACGAGAAAATGTTCAAGGAAGAACCAAACTGCCTGTCAGAAAATGCTTTGGAAGTCCTTGAGGATTATGGGGACTTTTACTTTTCGGAGCAAGGTACCTACCTGAGAATGTTTGGAGGGACTAAGCCCCCATACATCTTGCCGCAGTATGCCACAGACTATGTGGTTCTCAAAGAAGCAGTAAGACAACTCTTCCTGGATGGGATTGGAGCAATGCTCCACAAACAACATAAGCCTTCCTTTCCCCCCCTACCTTTCTGCATAGGTGCTTACAAGTTTTCAGGGGTTGCCTCGGTCGACGAATTTGTTCAAGAGCTGAAAGCCTTCCACTTCGGGGAGGTAATCTTCCACAGGAATGACCGAAAGGGAAGAGTTGTTGAGCACTGTAAGGATATTTATGCTCACTTCGAGTACTCCCACTATCCTGATGCCGAGGAAGAGGCATTCAGAGGCATCAGCAACATGGCTGAGCTACGGATCTGTCGCCAAGGCACTGGAGCAAGCTCTAGCTCAACCAAGGCCCAGAAGACCAGCCAGCAAAAGGAGAAAGAAGCTGAGGATGCTCGAGCTCAGGAAGAGATCAGATTAAGAGAAGAAGCGAGGTTACAACGGGAAGTTGAGGAAGCAAGAAAGCAGCAAGAAGCTGAAAATGAAAGACTGCAGAAAGAGGCTGAGGAAGCCCAAAAGTAGAAAGAGGCTGAGGAAGCCCAAAAGCAGAAAGAGGCTAAAGCTGAGCAGGCTGAGGCAGAAAAGAGGGAGAAAGAAGAATTGAAGACAAGGGAAGATGCCAAGGCAGGTGGATCCAGTATACAGGACATGGAAATAGACACCTCTCAAGAAGGGGGCTCTGGTGCCAAAAATAAAGGAGGAGACCCTGCTCAGGAAGTCCGGACCCCACCTGCAGAAGAAGACATAGACATCATAAACCGACCAATTGTCCCGTACACTCCATCAGGAAAGCGTACGGTGTCCAAGTGGAATGAGTTTGTCTATGACAAGAAAAGAAAAGCAATGGTCCTCAAATTAGAAGAGAGGATCAAAACTCCCTTCCATGAAGACATCGTTACCCACCGAGAGATCACTATAATGCAGAATACGGATCAAGATCCCTTTGCTATGGCGACCGCAATTGTAGCAACGGCAAAAGCATCCCTGGCCAATGTAGGTGTGATGGTAAGAGATAATGAATTGACAAGGAAGAAAGCTCGTACGCTACAACAAACTGTGGCTAATGAGAAAGCCCAAAGAGATCTGGCAGTGAACAAGTATAATTGCTTGTACGCTGAACATAAGGAGCTGTCAAACAAGTACAGCCAGCTGGAGGAGGAAAAGGACCAGCTAACACTCCAAATAATGATTGTAGAAGCGGAGAAGAATGGAGCGGAAGAAAAGGCTTCTCAGCTAGAAGCAGACAAGCAGACATTAGCTGAGCGGTTAGAGCAGGCTGAGAGCAAAACGATGGACATGTCTCCCTTCCATGAGCTGTCCTGCAGCATCCTGAGGCAAATAAATGACACGCAGGAGCTAATAACTGACGAGGTTTGCAAGCTCAAGGTCATGATAGTCAGATTAAAAGAAATTAATGCGGAGGCCCACAGGCTCAAAGCTAAGAATACCCATGTCAAGGCAAATATCATAAGTCAGATGGCATGGAGAGAAGGTAAAGGGGGTTTCCCCCCGCATCTTCCATTTAAAGCTGTGGACGATTTTAATGAAGACATAGCCTTGCTGGAGTTTGGCAGGAACTGTGCCAATAAGCTGATAACCAGTGTGCAGAGAACAACAGATAAAATTAACAGTCTATACCAAAAGCTCAAAGGAGTCCATGACAAATGCACATTGAGTTTCCCTCAGACCCTAGAGGACTTTCCGGAAAAGGAGCAGCGGTTGTCTCAGCTAAAGGAAGAGCTAGGCGTTCAAATGGAGTATGTGAAAAGGATTGATGTCCTGGCTATTGATGACCTCCAGCATTATATTGGTTCATCATCACTCCACAACCATCTTCTGAAGGAAGTGCATCAAGCTGCAGTAGTAGAAGTTCAAAGCATTAAAGCAGAGCTTGGGAAGAATGTGACTTCTCAGAAAATCTTGTTCCCTGCTGCAGCAAACATAGTCATAAGGGACACAGGTGTGTGGTACAGCTACATAGCAGAGGAGGACAGGAAAGCTGCAGCAGCAGCAGGAGCATCAGTAGATCCAGGATCTTCTCTCCTAGCAGCCTCTTCCCCAGCAATGGCAGAAAGTCTGGCCAGTTCAATCCCCCCTTCCCAATTAGAAGCAGCATCAGCAGGAGATTCGAGGGTCTCTTCCCAAGTAGCATCAGCAACAATTAACTTGGGCGACCCTCTGCCAGCAGAAGCTCACGCACAGGAATGAAATAAATTGAATTCAGTTGAGCAACCCTCTTCAGCCAAGCACGTGTCTAGCAGGGAAAGCGTGGGTGTTAGCATTATTTCTGCTATGTATATTCTGTTAAACTTTCAAACATGTAAGGCGTAAGCCATGGGACAGCTGTCCCTTTTTTTTTGTCAAAACAATTTTGTAAAAGAAGTGGTCATTTTTTGGTGGTCGGTTATAGAAGAAACTCCTGCAATTGACAGGTGGAAGGTGCTAGGTGGCAACCCAAATGGCAGAATTGTAATTATAAATAGTAGCTAGGAAGAATAGATGAGGACTTTTGGCAGGGAATGAAATTCTTGAAACCCATACGAGCTATCTTGTATCGGGCCTGTAAAATTGAATTTTCTAATAGAAGCCACGAGAGATGGACGTTTTGCATGGGATGTTGGACGGCTGTATGTTGGACTATTCTAATGACTGCTGTTCTGTAATGTGAGATCATTCTTACCATCTGAACTATTTCTTTGTATTAATGATTTTGCTCCTCCCCGTGCATACGATTTTCTCTATTTTGTGAACAATGAATGCGTTTCACATTAAATCAGGAGCTACCTGCTGATGTCTTTATCATTGCTGTAGATTTCTCTTCTAGATCGAATGGCTAACTGTTCTTTCTTCAAGATAACTCATGTGGCTCATTGTTCATGCCTTTAAATTGCTCCTTGCAGGGATCTTTAAGTTTAATTTCAGTTTGTTACATTTAGATCTGTTTCTTTATTCTTGCTACGTAGATTAAATAAATTTTTTGCTTTTTTCTGTTTTATGAGCAATAGATGCGTTCCATGTTGAATTAGAAGCTATCTTCTAAAGATATTTATCTTGCTGTAGCTTTACTTGTGAGAATTAACAGCTATCTGTTCTTTCCTTACGTTGTTTGTTACAGCTGATTGCTCATCCCTTATGCGTGTTCCCTGTAGGGATAGGTAGATTTACTCCGGTTCCTAGACTTAGACCTGTTTTAGTTGCATCTAGATCGCATATAATTTAGGCACTTGCATCTCATTTAAAAGACATAAAACCCAAAAGAAAGGTGGATCGGGCCATAACCGGTAGAATTGGATTTAAACTCCAAACCCACGGTTGCTGGAACCGCTAACCGGACGGATTCCCTACACCAAACGGGAGATAGTCTAATTGGGACCATCTCTCGGGGAGAATCCCTTTCTAATTGATGCTACGATATCCGAGTCATCAACACAACCTATAAAGTGAAAGATTTACAAGGAGAGGAACTAAACCTCCCTCTCAATGGCCTCACGTTAAAACAATACTTTGCGTGATTTTTGAAGGATTTTTGTACATAAATAAAACACTGTTTTTTTGTTTTGGTTTGTTCTTCTTTTCTTTTGCTTCATTTTAAATTAATTTGATTACCTTTTAGTTTGCCAGTTAGCTTGATCCATTTTCTTTTATTTGTTTTGTTTTCCCTTTTGATTAAGTTCTTTATTTGAAATAAATCCAAACTCAATCATGGTGTAGCTGAATGAATGAGACTCCAAAAAGCTCAGAAGGATGGTCATAAGAAGCCCACCAATAAAGGGAATACATATTTGTAGCTTTGCTTTCACTGATTGGTTTCTTAGAATGCAGCGATCCTCTTTCCTGTTTGGTCAAAAATAACCCCTATCAATAGCTAAGATCTAGCATTTCCTTTTGACTATCTTAGCGCCCATTCACCCTAACATTAATAGCTATTTCAAGAAGTTAACTATGGCAGGACCCATGGAGAGGAAGCATGTCTCACACATACATGGTATTTAAAATGATCTCATGCTGCAAGTAAAGCCAAAAGGCATATGTCAAAGAGTCTGGTTTCCAGAAATTCTCGCCTCAATTAAAGCATGGCTGAGAAAATAAAAGAAGCTTGTAAATCAAGGTAGCTGAAGGAAGTTGTTCTAATAAACCTGCCCAGCAAGGTTCTTCTCCGTCCGTGAAGCATGAAATCAAGTAAATCTTCTATTCACACAAAAATACATTTCTGATTGAAGAACTTATATCAAAATTTTGAAAGCAGGAGAAGCTTATTTCTGGAAGACTCAAAGCGGCTAAAATTTGTGAATTAAAGAAACGTCTAAAAGGATGTAAAAGCATGGGAATGAGGAACAAACGAATGTGCCTGTGAGATATTGTCCCGATCCTATGGATTCCTATACTACTAAGCTTCTAGAAGACATATTTTTTAAAGTTTGCCTAAGGATATCTGGACATCATAGTCTCTTCTTACTTAGTTTTTGTTTCCGTGAAGAAAAGTCTTTACTTGCCTTACTTTTTGAGTTATGTCTTTTTCGCCTAAGTAAAACTCAAGATTCTGGGCCGCAGTGACGGAAGCTTTGAGCAAACCTTGCCGCAACGGCGAACGAGTTGGTCCAAACTTTCCGAAACCGTGGAATTAAAAAGACTAAGTCAAGCCGCGGCAGAAAACTTATCTTAAAACCTCTGAAAGGGTGAAACCTTTGATCAAGTAGACCCACAGCAGAACAGATTCACCAATTTTCTCCGCAATGGCGGGAGTTTTCGTCTAAGTCTTCCGCAAACATCAGAAACTTACCAATAAGTCATATTTATGGGAAGACTCGTCTATCTTTCCCGAAATAGAAAAGGTCTTCAAGAAACTCTTCCACACCGGCGGGTAGAGTGGCACATTTGCGGAAGAACTCGGATAACTCTCCCACAAAGGTGGGCAAACTCACTTAAGTTTTTCGATGCGTCATGGCACACTTCCCCTTTGCGGAAACATTCGGACAATTCTCCTACAACGGCGGGCAAAACTCAGCTTTTATGTCCGCAGGAGACAGAAATGTTAACCTAGTCTTTCCAATTTTTTGGCGGTCGTATTTATTGAGAAAAGGTTGATTTGACCCATCCATACACTACCTTAAATCCCATTTTAATGGCTCGCAACCACCCTAATAATGGTTCGCACGTACCGTTTTTAGTATATAGGGCATGAACCCCGTTGGTGTTCCATTGTCTCTCGTCACCCCAGAGCTCTCTTCTCGTTTCCGTTTAAAGTCTTAAGCGCACATTCCAGGCTTGCAGGTTCTACAACAAACACTGACATCCGCATAACGTTCATCCCTTCACAGGTTAGTACCTTTGCAGACCTTATTATAATGTGTTCTTCTCATTTAAAGTGGCATTATTCGTCACTCTTTTCATTCTATCCTAGCCATGGCGGGACTCTCAGAGTAACCACGGTCATAGTCGACCCATGTGCACCCCAACTAGGCGTATTGAAGCCCTAATTGTGAACATAAAAGGCTCTAGAACCTCAAGCACCCACCGCTTAAATGTTAGAAGAACCTACAGCATACCTCTGCTTGTCGTAAAAGCCACCTATTTAGTAATTTCAAGACCAACCTTGCCCGTCCTTGCACCAAGTTATAAGCGTTTTCGCGACTGTGGAGTTTTACGCTTTTCTACGCTTTGAGGCCGGTTATTATCATGTCTTTTTCTTATAAGAACGTAGAATACCTGGGCCCACTTTATGAGCATTACTCTCATAGTTCATAGTTACAATATCGACAGCGGAAGTAACCAAATTAAAGTTTTTCACAATATTATAAAATGGCATGTGAAAGAAATATTTTAAAGTTGTGAAATGAGCAGGAATTAGGAGTTCTAGTTGGCATTTGTATATTATCATTATAACTAGGATGTTGGTTTGGATTGCTAACGTCGCGTCATATATTCTTATTCATGTCTGATTTATTGAACATGATTTTCAAAAATGGCTAATGGTGGCAAGAGAAAGTCAAAGGCAACTGATGAAAGCACAAGAGTAGAAACTACATTCCAGGATACCAAGTGCACCACAGGCGTGCCTCCAGAAGTAAACTGGGGAGACGTCTACCGCATGATAAGAGATTAGGACTTCCCTGAAGCTCTTCTAGAGGAGGAATGTTTGTATTAGAACATCTGAAACTCTTGTATATCCAAAGCGGCCACGCGCCAAGAACTCTTCCCATGCTCGAAAGTAATTGGATGGATTTTGCAGCATGCGAACACCGAGACAAGAGTTATAGCAGATAACAAAGGAAAGGCTTTTGCCTCATTTCACCCATCCTATATCTCAATGGCCTACAAGTTTCCCAAAGCCCAACAGCAGCTTGATGATGCGTGGTTGGAAGGGATCCATGGTATTAATTTCAGGCAAACAAATCAGAAAAAAGGATAGTGAGGAGTACGAGGTTCAGAATCTAAGGCCCCCTTTCAGAATGATCCCTCTCATGTTAAGAAGAATCTTCGGAAGACCCAATGGGACAATGTTCATGATGCAATGGGTTCCTATCATCCACTATGTAGCTTTCAAAGGGACAATTTTCAACTGGGTTGATATTCTCTCAGACAGCCTGTCATCAACTATAATAGTTGTACAAGAAGGATTAGTGGAGAGGAAGGCAGAATATTATATGGCCTCTTACTTGATAGATTGTATTGTGGCGAAATGTCCCTTTCCCAAGTTGGGATGCATATGGAACTCAGCGGATGGCTCAGTGTTCATTGCCTACAAAATCTTCTGGGCTCAGAATTACAAAAGGGATTACAAACTCATTTGCGAGGAGTTCATCATGCCCCTATATGAATTAATGTTTAATGATGAACCCAACTACCTATCTGAGAAGGCCATGGAAGCTTTGGAGAAATATGGTGATTTCTATTTTTCTCCAGAAGGTACCTACATAAGAATGTACAGAGGCTCCAAAGCCCCGTATATCCTACCTAGGTACGCTACGGATTATATAGTCCACAAGGAGATGGTAAGACAGGTATTCATTGACGGAATTGGTAATACCCTGTATAAGGCCAAGAAAGCTACTTTTCCACCCTTACCCTTTTATGTCAGGGCATACAAGCTCTCAGGAATTGCAACTATAAAAGATTTTGTCGCTGAGTTGAGAAGCTTTCATTTTGGGAAAAATATTTTTCACAGGAATGATCGACAAGGCAAAGCTGCAAAACATTGCAAAGAACTCTCCACACCCTTTGAGTATGCTAACTATTATGATCAAGAGGAGGAAGCATATAGGGGAGTTAGCAATATGACTGAGCTACGGATTTGTCAAATGGGAAAAGGAGGGGCCAGATCGAGCTCTAATGTTGTGGATAAAATAGATCAACAGCAAGAAAAGGGTACCGTGGGGACTACTGAGGCTCTCTCGAAAGAATAACAAAGGCTCCTGGAACAAGCCAAGAAAATCCAAGAGGAAGCTGAGAAAAGAATCAACAAGACAAAAGAAGATAAACGCCAAGAAGAAGAGACTTTGAGATCCCAAGCAGTTGAAGCTGAGGCAAAGAGGAAGGAAGAAGAAGAGAGAATCAAATTGGAGAGAAATGTGAAGCAGGAAGAAGATGACACACTAAGAAGGGAGCAGGACGAAGAGGCACGAAGAAAAGAAGAAGAAGAAAAGAAATACAAAGAGGATGCTGACCCCAAAATCCCAGACATGCAATACTTAGATATGGGTTCCCCCATAAGAGAACTCCCCATTGTCCCTTTTACACCCTCAAAAGGCAGTACAATCTCTCAATGGGAAAAGTTCGCTTACAACAAGAAAAGAAAAACCATTGTTAAAGAGACAGGTTCCAGTTTGAAAAGACCTTTTCGGTCAGACATCATCACTACACATGAAACCACGGTCATGCGGAACACAGAGGAGGCTGCTAAACTCCTAGCATCCATCTCTGTAGCCACGGTCACAACGACTGCAGACAATGTCAACATACTAGGAAATAAATTGAGTCTAGAGAAAGAGAAAGCACGTCAATTACAGGAAGCTTTAGTCAAAGAGTAGAATTATACAAATTTGATGATCGAGAGGAATGATACTCTCACATCTCAAAAGGAAGAATTAAATGAAACACTCCAACAGGTGGAAGCTGACAGGAGAGATCTGTAAATACAAGTAAGGGTGGTAGAGGCAGAAAAGGGAGAACTTGAAGGTAAAAACCTGAAGCTTGAATCAGAGAAGTTTGACAACATTCAAGAGATCGTCAACCTGAAGGAACACATTGAAAAGTTGCAAGGAGGCAACGAATTGTTAGAACAGCAATCGGAGCTGGCAAACAACAAAATGGGGGACATTAGCCCCTTCCACGAGCAAGCTTGTGAAATACTAAGAAGGACCTACGGCTTCCAAGAACTCCTATCAGAGGAAATATACAAACTAAAAGCAATAATGGCCAAGGTTAAGGAAATCAATGTCGAAGCCACCAGGGTCAGGAGGAAGCACACACACATCAGTGGAGAAATTAAGAAACACATCAAGTGGAGAGAAGGGAAATCAGAGTTCCCGGCAACTCTTCTCCTTAAGTCTCTTGCTGAATACAGGGAAGATGTGCACACCTTAGATTATACCAAAGATTGCAGAGTAAAATTGGCCACCGTAACCCTAGCTACTTATGAGCGGTGTAAGAATTTGTATTCTCAAATTTGAGCCACACAAGAATGGTCATGCCCCAGAGGATAGAAGAATTCCTAGATAGAGCACAACGTTTATCTGACTTGAACGAGGGGCTCAAGGAAGAAAGCGAATATGTGCAGAAGCTGGACATCTTCACATCAGAAGACTTGCACCAATTTATCGACCAAGCTACCATTCATAAACACTGCCTAGAAAATAGTATCTGGGCCACTATGGCAGAAATGATTGTCCTAGTAGAAGAGCTTGCCAAGCAAGAAGTGTCTCTCAGATTTATGATTCCCCTGGTTAGAATAAATATTGTAAAGGAAGCAAATCAGTGGGGAAATTATATAGCAGAGGTAGATAGGGCACTAGCAGCCAACCAAGCTTCGACCTCAGAGAGTGTCCCAGTAGTTGCAGTAGCGTTAGAAGAAACACCAGCAATCTCAGAAGCGCCCAAATCAACCAAGGAGCCAGCTCAGGGATAGCTCACATTCGCTAACACCTGACTGATGAAAACCCGCATGCCTCTTGGGTTGCTATTTTATGCGTGTACCTTTGAATTATTAAAATGACTCGTGGTCTTTAGCTCCCGTTCATTTTTGTAAAGTTAATTGGGATATTTCTCCTTTTTTGTAATATCAGCACTACGAGACAAATTAGAGGAATACAAACGGTTAGGGTATAGGTGGCAACTCCTAGCACATCTTGTAAAGCTATATATAGCTGATTAGAAGGGGATAGAAAGGAATTTTGGTAGGTGAAAGGACATTTCTATCTTGTATATGAACTATTTCTGCTACATGAATAAGAAAAATCGTTTTGTCCTATGGAAGCCTGCACAGCACTTTGCTTGGGATCGTGTTGGATAATTGTTGAACTATTTCTCCGTCTTTCATACATTTCCTGTGAGATCTTTCCTAGCTATTGTGAATTAATTCTCTGCAATGAATGGTTTCATTTCCTTTGCAAAATTTCTGTGTTAAATGGGTAGTAGAATGTTTATCTTTATCAAAGCTATCTTGGATAATCTTTTTTCTACTGTAAATGCTTCTTTCAATTTAACAGCTCTCTGTGAAGTTCTTGGGCGCATTTCCAGTTTATTACTCATTCTTTAAATTTGCTCCTTATAAGGATAGGTTAATTTAGATTTAAATTAGCTTAGAATAGATTTTTTTAGCACATGCATTTAATTTAGGGCACATGCATATCATATTAAATACAAAATATATAATCGGTGGAATATCGGGCCGCAACTAGTAAAATAAACGAATCTTTAAACCTCACACGGTAATTGGAACCGTTAACTGGATGGATCGCTTACTGAGGAGAGTCCCTTGCTGATTGATGCTGCAATATTCAAGGCATCAACAGGTTGTGGTTTGATGGGTGCATAGAAAAGTATGCATTTCTTTAAATAATCATGGTCTCCAATCTGTTTCTAGAAAGGATTTGGTTATTTGGGTTGAAATCCCCCTGTATCTTCAGTCCAATTATTTTATGGCTATTCCATCGAATTGGTAGCTAACATAAGGAGATGCATCGGGTGATTCAATCCGAGAGTTGGAAAATAGGATGCATCGACTGGGCTCTCAGATGGATGGTCTACAAGGGTCAGTTGATTCTATTAACAATAAAATTGATTGACAGTCTATCAAGAAGGATGAGTTGGAAAAAAAGTGCAAGAGCATGGGGAATCAATTGAGAAGCTAAGGAAAGATTCGATCGTGCACTTCAATGTCATTCAAATACTGGAACACGAGGCTCATACTTTCAAGGGGCCTTCCTCTAGTTCATGGGTAATGGAAGAGCCTGCAATGTAGTAGCCATATAGAGGAACAATGGTCATTCTTGAGATAGAAGAGTAGCACTTGGATTATAGCCATAGTTCCCACAATTTTTCTTAATGTTTACCTAATGTTTGTTCTATGTATGTATGTATGTTTGCTTAGGGGAACTTTTCAGAAGAAATTCATCGGCCTACTATATGGTTCATGGGATCTCGATCCTAGTTTGTTACAATGAACCAATTACTCATTTTCACATTTATGTATCACACACATTATGTGGTGTAGATTACACACATTGTATTTCATCTTGAAAAACTATATTTGATCTTATATTTTGGTATTTTTGAGTGGAAAATTGGATCTATTTATCAAAATTCATGAAATTGTCGTTATTACCCCAGTGTGGTTTATGGGAGTTGGATGAATGGTTCTACAAAGTGGTTTGTAAACTCTAGTAGTGATCATGGTAGTGACACATGTCTTTGGGTGGTACATGGTCTACAGAACTTGAGGAGACAGTTAAATTGTGCACATTTTCAATTCCCATAATGAGCATTTGTTTTTTTATCTTCTACTTCTCATAACCATTATATCATTTAAGCATTGTATATTCTAAGACCCACCTATTTCAAATCATCCAATTCAATTTCACCACATAGTCTAAGTTGGCTAAATTGCTAGAAGTAGCAAGGCTTACTTGACAGCCCCCGATATATGCTTAGTAAGAATTTTTTTTATGCAAGGATATTTTCATGAATTCTAATTCAACCCTAGATGTTAATTAAGAAATTAGGTATGAGTCAATTTACACACCATATCATTTATAATAAAAACAAATATGTCTACAACACACATAATTTATACATTTGAGTGACTAGAAGGAAGAGCACATGCCATTTATTAGAGATTAAAGGATGAGGATAAATAGGACACATCTCGAAGAGAAGATTGGAATCATGTCCCTAATTGTTTATAATCGATGTTTCATGCTAGGTAGCATAGCCCATCATCAAGAGAAGATTGAAGAATCTTCAGTCTTCAATTATAAACTATTAGATACAGGATTCCAATCTGCTCTTCAAATGTCTACCTATGAAAATATTAATCATATTAGAACACATATTTCTCACAATTTGGGGATTTGAGTGATGATGAGAAAGATCACAGCCCTTTCTCACATATTAGGCATTTAATTGAGTAGGAGAAATATCCCCCACCCTTTTTTGCAATTTAGTGTTTAGAGTGATGAGTAGAAAGAACACATACCCTTTTAAAAATGTAGTCATTCATATGATGAGGAGAAAGAACATTTCCCCTTTCTTGCATTTAGAAGCATTTGAGTGATGAAAATAAAGAGCACCAACCCTTTCTCATAATTTTAAGTATTGGAAACTAATATTTCAAGTATTGGAAACCGATATCTCATGTATTGGAAACCAATATCTCAAGTGTTGGAAATCGATAATTTAAGTATTGGAAACAAATCATTCAAGTATTGAAAACCAATATCTAATTTATTGGAAACCAATATCTTAAGTATTGGAAACCCATATTCATAATAATTCTATGATGCCTTGGATTGAAATTAGTATAAGTTTAATGAAAAAGGGGGTTTTGTGTTAATAAATGAGAGAGTAGACATATTTCACACACATCAAAGATTATATTGAGTGATTTATTCAAATGTAATATTACATATATAAACATATGAAGGTTTGTTTTAATATAAACCCATTATTTTAGAACATTAACAATTTTTTGAGAAAATATCTCAACTGACATCCACTTATTAGTTTATTAGATAAATTAGTTGAGGAGAATCTCTCACATCCAACTAGATCAAACAAAATATTAACTTGGAAGTACACTAATCACACAAATCAATTAGAGACTACACTAATCACACAAATCAATTAGAGACAAACTCACATCACAATGACTAATACATTAACAAAGCACAATCTTCTGGTATGGTCATGAGTAACACATAATATTCTGTATGACAAATAGAGGTTAATAATTCAAACACTCTTCCTTAATGAGTACTTGTCTTGTCTTTGCCACATCATGTCTTTATCATTGAATCTATTCCTTTGCAATAAATGTTTCCATAGATAGGGGTGGCAAGTGTGTGGGGGGGGGGGATTCTTCTATGACCCTGAAGGATAGGAAGAACAAAGTTTTGCTTTGGGACTAGGTAAGGAAACTAATAACATGGAAGAAGCCCTATCCCTCTACCTTGGTTTGCGACTTTTAAAATATCTAAGAATTAAAAATGCAAATGTTATGGGAGATTATTTGATGATTATTCAAGATCTACACTTAGGAGTTAACGAGGACCTTTCACCTCTCAGAAATGTTTTGAGAAGAGCAAGCTATTTAACCCCAACCTTTGATAACATCTCTTACCATCACATTCTAAGAAGTAACATCATTAGAGCGGACAAGTTAGAAAATAAAGGGGTCTACCCTTAATGTTCCCTTAACGAAGGAGACCTCGAGCTCAATGAAATGGGCCTCATCTCATTTCATCTGCCATGACGAAAGTGCATAGGACAAGTCTCATGCCGCTGGTATGGGGGTATAGCACAATCGATAGCCTCTTAACGACAATGATGGGATATGAAACTTCTCACACAAGGGAGCATAAGATATCTTATATAGAGACGGCACTCACTACTACATATGGTGTCCAAATTCAATGAAATATTACGACGATTAGGATAAAGTCCATCCTTTCATTGAATTTTACTTAAAAATTAGGAAAAAAATATTTGTTTTTCTCTAGAAGGCCCGTGTTCATTGTATTTGGGACAGTGATGATTTATTGTCGTACAAGTGACAAATGGGAGATCACAACAGCCATGGAATTTTAATCTTGGTCACCGATGACCATATTGGATATTCATCGGAAGTTCGACGATGGTGACTATAAATATTTTCTTGGAGAGAGATATTGGCAAATTTGTTGTAGTTGCGATAATTTTTTTAGTCATTTTTCGATGTATGAAATTGTGTTTTTTCTATTGGCTACTTTTTGAACACATCCAATTCTTTATCTACATAGCTTGGATTTTAGACTTTGAAGGTCAATTATTTTTAATTTTTTTTGTTTTATTTAATATTCGATATTATCCCTATAAATTAAATTGCTAAATCACTATTTATGGTCTCCTCTAATTTTTGTTGGACCAAATCCTCTTCCTACTCATGCTGAAAAGTAATTTTCTAGAGATTAAATTTGTGTTGGAAATTAAAAAAAATGTTGTAAGAGATATTCAACCATTTTTTGACTAATTTTTAGCCAAATTGTGTATCAAATTATGGATATAATAAAAATTTAAGGCAAATTTTTTGTTGATAATATTGGTCATTTACAATGCCAACTCTAGAAGGATTAACATTTCTTGTTGAGTTAAAGAACCAAATGGTGACTCAAGGTGATGGGAAATGTTATTGCCCTTGCCGTGAATGTAGGGGATTTAATAGAATAAGATTTTTATTAAAAAACGATTGAAAGACATTGTAAGGAGAATGGGAACATTGAATGGGGGTATGAATATCATCCCATGGTAAGTTATTCATTATAGGTGTTTGTATATATTGATTGTTTTTATAAAAAAAAATCGTTTTAATATTTGTTGTATACTCTAATTTTATTTGATTTCTTGTATTGTTTATAAAGAGAAATCAGCCTCTATGAAATGTCATATCGCCTAGTGAAGCAAGTATATATGGAAATAATATTGTACAAGTTGAGGAAGATGGTATGGATATTGAAGATCAAGTAAATGCTATGGGAGAATATTTCACTAATAATACGATTGAGGATGATGGGACAAATAGATTGCCTCAAGACATGTTCAATCTTCCCATGAATGAGGCTAGCAACTTGGATGAGGACAACAATAATGAAAATTAACTTGATGTACCTATACTTAAGAGGGCATCAGAACCCCTTTACGAAGGCTCAAAACAAATATTCTCTCTACTGTAATGTTGTTGTTGAACTTGAAGGTATCAAATGGTTTGTCAAATGTTTTTGTTTTATGTTTAATAAAGACATAAAACAACTTATATATGATCTTGGAAAATACACGAGCTACATAATGATTTATATGCAAAATGTTTGTTTCATAACTTCATCATGTTCACGTGTTTTGTACTTACAATGCATATATTGTTTTTGTTGGAACTTGTGTTTTGCTTGTATCATGTGTAGGTGGTTGTCTTCTAAATAAATCCATAAAGAAGATATAAAATATTCCTTGGCTAATATGTGAAATTCAAAGTATCTACCTCGAACATTTTTAATGCAAAAGAACACTACCTCATACACCAAGTTGAGGAGATTGAAATGTGTGGACCTGTACATACAAGTTCAATGTGGGTGGTGGAGAGGTACTTGAAGTCATTGAAGGATTTTGTTAGGAAAAGAGTACATCCTGAGGGTTCTATGGTATATCAATCCTTGGTGTATATTTGTGAGTATCTTCCTAAATTGGAAAATAAAATCAATTTGCATCTCATTTAGGATGTCAAATCCATCAACAAATTTGAATGGGATGCCCTATTCAGAAAGGTAGAATGATGAAAGTGAAAGGTATAAATAGATGGTTTATATCTTTATAATACTTTTGATTATTAATTTTTATCTATTTTCATGTACTTATTTAATTTATATTGTTCCATTAATTATTAACATTCTTTCTTCTTATTCATTTTTTATAAAATTGGTCGAGAGTGGGA